>OX103979.1:71060968-71159341 GCA_944470395.2 Schistosoma turkestanicum
GAAAGCGCTGGAGGTGAATATGACACATTGTAGAACTCACCCAACTGCGTCATAAGGCAAACCCTAACTTGGACACATGAAGTCGAAAAGAAAATTCGTTCGGTCAAAGAACACATTACACGGGGAATTCGAAGCAGACATATTAAAGAATGAACAGCAATTCAATTGATCTAGAAAAGAAGGCTGAGAACAGAGTTGATCTGAGAATATTGAGTGGTGGCCCATACTCCATCGAGGTAAAAACAGGCGTAGAGAAAATCAGTCAGTAATTTAGTAAGAATTGTTTCTGTTGAAATTCATAAATCATGTCCGAAATGAGGAAAATCTTTCATATCTACTGCGAAAAATGATTTAGTTTAAAAAGTAAGATTGATTTAAGTTTGTCATCGTTTTTATAATTGTTTAGAATAATCAAGAGCGTCCTAGTGTGTTGTGTGGTACTCACTAGGTGTCATGTAAGTCATATGAAGCAGAGAGTCGTCTATAAGTTTCTGTCAGAGAGAAGTGTATAAAAAGCAAAATGCACTGTGACGTACTGAAAAGCAGAAGAAATGTGGGAGAATATAGTCAATAACCTGCCTCAACTTGAAATGGTTTGTGGTGGCCAATATATCACTAGTTTTACGACGGTTGATATTCAACATGCTCTTAGTCTTTGTAACTTGCTCGTTTAGGCAATCGTCACCAAATAGCGCCTGACGGTTATAAATTAGAAGGCAAATTATGAAGAGTTGAATACGTTTATTTTTGACACATCACAAACTGGACTAGCAGACCACAAACACGCAGAGCAGGGCTAGCACACTAGTGAGCGAGTTGGCGAATTGATGAATGTATTCATAAGTTTAAAATGTTCATATATATACATAGGGAAATGTCGAGTCATCGAGATATTCAAAAGGCTAACAATAACGCGAATAAGATGAATATAAGCATAGGCGGTAAGCAATGTTCATTCGTATCAGCTCATACAAAGCAGACAATAGTAAAAACCAATGGTATATATAAGTTGTTGCTATACAACCGACTTGTTTAAATAATTAATCAAAAGGCTTAACTAAATTAAATATAAGTGAACTCAAATGTGTGTGTGCGGAGGCACTATAGGTTGTCTGGAGAATATATTTGCATGTTTTTTGTTCAATCAACTATTTCTTCCCCAAATTTATATATTCTCTCTGATGTTTACCTCTTCACACGTTACACCAGTAATGGCGGAAATGTTTATTCCCATTTTTTTAATTAAAAATTGATCATTCGTCCATAAATTCATTTGACTTAATATCACACATAAGATTATATTATTTTAGACAAAAAATGTTCAATGTTTCAATTGTTGCTTTATTTTTTGTTCAATGTTCAATGAAGCTGTTATATCACCTTCCAGAAAACAATAATTGAACATCGGGAGGAATATGGGTTCATCAACCATCGTTATAAAAACTACCGTCCTCTTATTGTTTTTTCTTATTTTCATCGTATTTCTTGTTCTACTGAATTTAAGTACAAAGATTTACATGGAAATCGTTTTTCACAGGTAGCTGTCAATTATATGTCAGTTATTGAATTGGATGAAGCTAATACCTCTTCTGTTACTTATCTCGTTCAAAAAAATAAACAGTAAACTTTCAGAAAGTTTTTTCACTCAGCTTTACCATTCGAAACCTGTAAGCACTGATTAGCTGTTTCATTCTACTGTGAAAATTATCGACTGTGCCCAATCGTGATTCCCGCTGGCGAGGAAATGTGCTCACTAGCGACAAGCTGATTGAGAAAATTCTCGGAGTTACCAATAGAATTCAACAGTGTCTAGTGTGAGACAATGAATGAGGCTGGACAATATTGTGGATTGTTTAATGTTAGACAGCCACAACTTTAGATGCTAGACGTTAAGAGTTCGCTTACCTGACTGACGCTCCTAGGTTCAATTCCGGCTGGCGTGGTTGTTGATGTTCATTGTTGGTCAGTCCAAAACGAGCGCGAAACAGCTATCCAATGCTTACAAGTTTATAATGATTGATTTATGATTTTAACGAAACTCAACAGTCTCCACAATCCTTTATTGATGAAGAAAATTGTTTAACAAAGATTTCAACATATTCTTTCCGAATATATGATAGTTAATTATTGTTGTTCAGATGGCGCGATTGATTTAATCATTCGTAAATCTTTCATGAGTCATTTGAAAGTGAGTTTTCATATATATAACTTTGCGTAACTTAGATCTTTCATGCCAATTGGTTGTAAACATTAAAAGGAAAACAGGAAATTAGAATGACAGTTTTATTTGGTTTGTCTCCGAGACTTGTGTGATAATGAAAAATTATGGTTACATTAAGAATTCCAGGTGTCACTTACGCAATATTTCAATCATATTATTTAAAAAATTGATTAATTATTCTAAAATTATTTTGAAAATATTTTTACTCATTGAATCAATCATAGTTAGATTACCATTAAAACCTTGTAACGTAGTTTGGCCGTTTCCTCCCGGTTTGAGGCTCAACAGTGTCAGCGCACCTCCATAACTCCTGCTACTCGCAAGATTTAAGCCCAGAATCTTCGGTCTTGAGCGCGAACGCCGAACGTCTGCACTATGGGGCCGATAACCAGCGAGGTTAATGTCTAACTCTGATAAAATCTAAGGACTTTTGCGCGACTGCACCTATTTTCTTTCACTAGGTACTGCCTACACGCAACAGGGCTCAACTACTTCGATCACGTCTGTTCACTAGATCTTTGAGGATTTTCTGATGAAGCTAGTTACTAGTGAGCACATTGTATGATTTTTAATTATAGAGTAATGGAGATTGTTGTTTTTACACACTGAAATCAAGAATTAATCAAACATTTTTAAGAATCATGGTCTTTCATCTAACGTTGTAATTACTACCATTCATCATAAATGAAAATTTGAAATCATGAATTGATCAATGTTTGACCATCACTAGGAACCTAGAAGCACTTGACGGCCGTTTCGTCCTGGTATGTGACTCATCAGCAGTGCACATTCACGATTTCTGCACCTCGCAGGATTCGAACCCAGGACCTTGCGTCCTGCACGCGAACGCCTAACCTCTGGATTACTGAGTTGCGGCAGTCGTGGATGTGCATACTAGGATGAAACGGCCGTCCAGTGCTTCCAGGTTTCTAGTGGGGTGTTAACATTGATCGATTCATGATTTCAAATGTTTAGCTTAACAATATTCACAACCCTGTCATAAAAGAAAATGTTTTATTGCAGCTCTAGAACCAAACTTTCCAGCTCAAAGAACAAAACTCCAACATAGTCATCCACCTAAGCTACAAAGTTTCTCCAACATCTCAATAAAATGTTTCAATTCCAATATAGTTCTCTGTCGTTCTAGTCAAGCAATAAAATTATAGAAAGTTGTTCTAATAACTGAAGTATTTTCGTTAGAATTCACATTGATCAAGTTATTCGCGGTGATTATTATTGGGTTTGTATCATTTGTCTAATTTACACTGAAACAAACTATTTTTCAACAAAAATTGCTTTCTGCTCTAATGAATTATTACTGTGAACGTCTTTTTAAAACATTTCATTAAAGGGTTATAGCGATTGTTGAGTTTCATCAGGTTTATAAATCGGTCAAGGTTACACCACCATTAGAAACCTAGAAGCCTAGTATGGGACTCACCAACGAAATGTAACAATCTGCATTACCTGTTAATTAGGATCATCACGTGTTCTCAATGATTAGCTTCCTGCAGCAAATTCTTGGGGTTCCAGTGAGAAGCGGTGATCAGCAGAATCAAACCGTGTCGAGTGTAAAGCGGTTATCCACCGGTTGAGTTTGCGCAATATCATGAATTGATTCAAGTTAGACATTACCACTGTTAGTGCCGTTTACCCCTTGAGACTGAAACTCCTTAATTCAATTCTTGCTTGAATGGTCTTGGTTACGCATTGCTGATGAGTACCATACTGGGACGATACCGCTCTCCAGTACCTCCACGTTTGTAGTATCGGTCTAACAATGAAATTCTTTCAAACTTTATGAATTTTATTTGCAATTTCTGTTAATACTCTCTAATAAATCGTCGTTCAATTTACATGTACATGTATATATGTATTAGTATCTACTTATCAAGTTCTGTTTTTCAGACGATATTTAATTTCATTTATCTAATCATGTATAATTTATTTCCAGCTAAAACTCAAATATCTCATACAATTTTTCCGACTTTTTAAATAATATAGACATTGCAATTCACAGTGTGGTTAGGGTTTCAATTTTTTTCAACTACAAATATCCACACGCAAACGAAAAAAAAGGGAATTTTTTTGTTGAACAGTAAAGTTTTACGACCAGAAAAAAAAATGAAGAGCATCTCACACTAAATAGTCAATGTATTCATTTGTGAATATACTCACTTATCGAGAAAAAAAAAACAATGGAGTCGTTTTATTTTTTGGTAATTCTCACGCATCATTCGCATGCATGTTAATAATCACAATATGAAAGCCGAAACAAACTATTATTATTGTAGTCGCTATTTCATTCTATTCTCATTCAATATTCAATTCATACTTTGATCATTGAATTTAGAATAAATGAATGAATGAATAGTAAAAATACAAGCGTTCCAATTAGCCGACTTCATATTGAGTTGCTACAGTTGAATGTTCAATATTTTAAATCCGTTTGGAAAAACGAGTCAGACTGTAAAAAAACAAAACAAACAAACAAACTAATCACAGAATGTTATGTGATAATATTTTTTGGGAAATGTTTAATGAATGTTCAATATTCAATAAAACAATGCAACTTTGTCAATAACTTCTAGGGTAATATTATAGACATTGTGAGTTTATTTCAAAAACACAAAGTATGGTGTTATGAATATTTTTAAAGTAAAATGTTAAAAGCTCATCTAGTATAAACATTTAAACAAACAGCTTAATTAATATTGAATATTGTACTGAAAGCTTAATGGATGGATGTTTTAAACAAAGATCAGAAAAAAAACGCAATACACATATTTACATTTACGATTCTATAAATGAATACATTATTGTGATTATTAATTAATAATAATATTGAGGAAGTAAAACTGTTGAATATTCTCATGATAAGTAAAATATAAAGAGGCTACAGAAAAGATTTGAATAACGCTTAATGTACTACTTTAAATGCATTCTTTAAAACAAGTAAATTGAACAGAAAAGCAGCGGAGTTCTCTTTTTTCAATCCTTCAAGAAAATCTAAGCAATAAAGGGTAAAATAGAGGATTTTTTCTAAAATTCTCTAGCGCAAAGTTGTTTTTTTATGAATTGTTTAGTAAAATAGATTACCGCTAGGAAAAAAATAGTTTATCTTCAACTAGAGGTGTTGGTTATTTTTTTCAAAATTTAAATGGATTTTGCGCCATTTTTATTATCGAAATTGCATTGTAGACATTTTTATTAAAAGTGTGTATTGGGAAAAAGGAAATATTTTTGTTTTTCATAAAGAATGATAGTCACAGATTATCTCATATTTATGTTTGGGAATATTCAAACAATTTATTCAATGTACAATAGTGCTATCTTTTTTCCCGATACTAATCGAGGAGAGATTAACAAATTTAGTTTTGAATTTATTATGTATATTTTATAGTCATGTGTAAATTTGTATGTTGATCAGAGTTAGACATTAACACCATTGGATCCCAACTCATTGGTTCAGGGGTTAGGCGTTCGCTGTCAAGATCCAAGGAACTTGGTTCGAATCCTGCGAGTTGCAGGAGTCGTGGATGCGAACTGCTGATGAATACTCCCATACCAGGACAAAAGGGCCTTCTTTCAGTGTTTTTAGGTATCTAATGGTGGTCTAACATTGATTGATTGGCGATTTCAATGTGGAACAAACACTAATCTCCAAAACTTTAATTGAAAAAAAAAATTTACTTCTTTGTTGATACTGTGGATGAGATTCAAGGAAAGAGGAATAAGAAGACAGCAGTCAAAATCATCCAGAGAAATTGAAGACACATG
Organism: Schistosoma turkestanicum; assembly: GCA_944470395.2. Taxonomy (NCBI): domain Eukaryota; kingdom Metazoa; phylum Platyhelminthes; class Trematoda; order Strigeidida; family Schistosomatidae; genus Schistosoma; species Schistosoma turkestanicum. Next base: position 71,066,970 of record OX103979.1, read on the forward strand.
CAGATTACACAGATGAAACAAGCTAGTTAAGAAGAGAATCTGAGCCGACAAACCCAAATATGTTGAAGATCTGGTAATGATAGCGGAATAGGCTGCAAGGGAAGGAAACAAGAGACAGTTGTGAGGTACAACAAAATACCTCTCTGTATCAGTGAAAAGCAAGGGGGGAAAAGTAATCAGCAACACTGAAGAACAGCGAAACAGGTTGGTTAAGCACTTTGAAGAACTCTTGAATCGACAAGCCCCGCCGAACCCATCCAAAACTGAAGCCGAATCCACGGACTTCCCAATCAATATTGCCCCACCAACACTTGCAGAGATCAGTATGGTCATCAGACGAATCAATTAATGATGAGTTAGACTGCGCTAAATACTATAACTTGACTTACTTAACTAACCCCTGTTAGCTAACTGAAGAAAACGCCGCCAATGAGTATCTTTTAACCAGCACTGTCCTGAGCATTTTTTTCTAGTTCTTCCAAACTGCTATTCAGTCTCTTAATTTCTCCTATACATCTCCAGTGCTTCTTCCTTATTTTTTCTTATACTGAAAGAAAGTGCTTTGTTCTGTAATACAGTAGGTTGTTGCTGACAGTATATGACAATTGAATCCTAAGTATTTTGCATTGACAACTGTTATTCAACACTTGTATCTTGTGGATGATGGCTTTTACAGTCTTCCAAGTTTCCGCTTTACTCAATAGACATTTCTTGACGTACGAACTGAAAATTCTGACTTCAGTGTTAGCTATCCGACCGCTAATTTAAGTTGATGATGTTCTGCACTTGTTCTGCTAAACCGTGCCTCGATATCTGCATGCTTCTTTGGGTTGTAAAGACTTTTACATCATGTCAAGTGCGATTCGATTGGTACATGTTTTGTCTTATCTGAGAGTCTTACTACTTGATTTATGTATGCTCAGACCAACTGCTGCAGAGGCTTATTCTACACTAGTCATCTACTCCTACATTTGTTGTCGTCTATAGTTTGGTATGAATCTCTCAGCATTATCGTTTAAAATAAAAATGTTTAGAGATAGCTTTTTTATTTCATGAAATACCATTTTCTTTCTCTTTAAAAAAATTTTATTTGTACAAATCTCTTTTTGAGCTAATAAAATAGAAAGAAAAACATTTTTTATCCCAAAATCATAATTTTTGTTAAATTTCTCACTTAAAAAAAATAAAAATTTAAAAATAATTATCAGATCATTTCCAGAAATCTTTCCCATTTCTTTTTTTTGAATTTTATTTTCACAATTGTTTTAAAACTAAAATTTATTTCAATTATTTATTTTCTACCCGTTAATTATTATTATTATATCATTTATTTCAATTAACTGATTTTTAGTATTTTTTTAGAAAAAAAAATTTTTTCAGTGAAATGGTTTGAAAATGTTTCGTTTTTTCTCACTGTGGTGTATTTTAAGGCATTAAAACTACACTTTACACCTCAAAGAATTTTCCATTTTATTAATGTTTGAAAGAATGTTCCTACAGAAAAAGGAACAAAGGGGTCCGGTTGAGTATGGATTGATATAGTCGGTCATGTGTGTGTGTGTTTATCACACAAAAATGTAACATTGAACAAGAGGTAATTAAAACAAATTCAAAACATAAATAATCATTTTGAAATTTAAAACAAATTATTATTGTTTTGTTTATACTTTCTTTTCATTATTTCCAGAAATTTTATTATTGAAATTCTTGTGATATATGAAAAGTAAATGTTCGGAGGTATTATTTTAAATTCCAGTTTAGCTTTTTTGCAAAAATTACATGATCAATCTGACGAATCGTTTTTTCAATATTTTCGGCTGAAACTGATATTCGAAAATTTCTATAGCCACAGAATTGGTCCCAATGTTTGGCAGTGTCGGAAATAATAGCTGGATAGTCTACTAGCTGTATTCATTACCTTGCTTTACTTCGAACGAAGTGTTCCTCGTTTTAACTTACTCTAGGAGGCATGGTAAATGGGGCAATTCTTCTGTATTTTCTTTTCTCACCTGATCTCCACGATTTTATATCTTCATAAAACACTTTTGTTAAGTACGAGGATGATCTCAGTGTATGCGTATCGACTGCTGTATCTTCACATTCCATGAAAATGCCTCACATTGACGAATGGTTTGCTTTATTTGAATGGCTTTATATTGCGTCTTTCTAAATGTAAGACTGTTATTCTTGGTATGATACACGAATATTCAAACTACATAGAGTTAGTAGTACTAACGATCTTGTAATAAAAAGTGTCATCTCTCGTGATGTAAGTTTATTGTCTGATGTTTCTTAGCTTACTCATGTTTCTTGTTAATAGTGAAGAAAGATTTCCACTTTGGTTATTACTGGCTATTTACGTTTGTAATTTGTTCATTATTTTTTCCTTCAATTTAATTTACTGTTTATCTTTTTTATTCATGAGAGATTAATTATATTTTTAAAAATAAAATTATTCAGGACATTAAGATCAATCAAATGGTTTGAAAAATGTTTCGTTTTTTCTCACTGTGATGTATTTTTACGCATTAAAACTACACTTTACACCTCAAAGAATTTTCCATTTTATTAATGTTTTAAAGAATGTTCCTAGAAAAAAAAGGAGCAAAGGGGTCCGGTTGAGTATGGATTGTAATAGTGAGCCATGTGTGTTTATGTGTTTGTCACAAAAAAATGTAACATTGAACAAGAGGTAATTAAAACAAATTCAAACAAAACATAAATAATCATTTTTAAAAAGAGAAAAAAATTACTATTATTATTATTGTGTTTATACTTTCTTTACGTTATATCTCAAAAATGTTTATACTCAAATTCCTGTGAGTTATGGTAATAAAGTGTTTGATGATATGAATCTGAATTCCAGTTTAGATTATGCAAAAATTACATGATCAATATGAAGAATCGTTGTTTCAATATTTTTGACTGAAACTGATATTTGAAAATTTTTATAGTCACTTAATTTATCCTAATGTTTGGCAGTGTCGGCAATGATAACTGGATAGCCAACCAGCTTGCTAGAAGAGAAAAGTATGGATTTGCTTTGAGTATAGTTTTCAATGATTTGACTAACTCTAAGAGGAGTACTATTTGAAGCCATTCTTCTCCCTTCTCTTTTCTCACCTGATCTGCACGATCTGATATAGACAGAAAACATTTTTGTTAAGTATGGGGATGATCTCAGTGTACATTCTTCGATCCCCGCATCTTCCTATTCCCTGTAAATGAATAAATTTGTGTCGCTGATTAAGGAATGGTTTGCTAACTGTCAAACTGTTATTCTTACCCTGTGACATGAATATTTAAAATGCACAAAAATTTCGTAATCCTGACAATCCTGTGATAAGAAGTGTCAAAGTTCATCTCTCGTGATGTAAATTAATCCTCTGATCTTTCTTAGCTTACTCATGTTTTTTGTTGATAGTGAAGAAAGATTTCCACTTTTGGTATTACTTGACACTTACGTTTGCAATTTGCGAATTATTATCTCATTTATTTCAATTTAGTGTTTACCTCTTTTATTCATGAAAGATTAATTATTTTTTTTAAGTAAAAATATATATTCAGGATATTAATATCAATGAAATTGTTTGAAATATGTTTCGTTTTTTCTCACTGTGATGTATTTTAACGCATTAAAACTACACTTTACACCTCAAATAATTTTAAATTTGTTAATGTTTTAAAGAATGTTCATAGAAAAAATGTGCGAAGGGGTCTGAGTGAGTACGGACTGTTCCAGTGAGCCGTGTGTGTGTGTGTGTTTGTGTGTCAAATGAATTTTAACATTGAACAAGAGGTAATTAAAACAAAACAAATTCAAACAAAACATAAATAATCATTTTAAAAAAAGAGAAAAAAATTTATTATTATTATTTTGTTTATAAATATATATTGTTTTCATTAATTCTCAAAAATTTAGTCGTCCATTTTTTGTAATATATTAAGAGAAAGTGTTTGAAGATATTATTTTTTATATTTTAATTTAATTTTTTTGGCAAAAATTACATGACTTTCAAGTAATATTCTATCGAATAAATAAATATTAATTTTTTTTTAAATAATAAATTAAATTGTTTTATATTAAAATTAAATTCAATAAATCACCTATTTTTTTTCATGATCATGGGAGTGAAAAAATATAGTGAAACGGAATTAGAAAATATATCAGTGAAAAATTAGAGTAGATTATGAAGGGAGCGATAGTATCATGGTTGATTTCATGTGTTATTACTAATTGAAGTGAATGACGTTAGCAGAATTTTTTTAAATTTTTTAATAAAGTTGATTTATTTAAACTGTGTTAAAAAACTATGCGAAGTTATTAAATATTTTAAATTTGCAGTTTTAATGTGTGCCTAAAAGTTTTTAATCATAATACATGTAGCTTTGAATTGAAATATTTGCATTGAGCTTTTAGTTGGGGATGTTAGATCCCCGGAATTCGCTTGATAAATATGTTGATTTTGGATTTATTTCATGGACCGATCAGTTCACCTTGAGATCACATTTCCCACCAGGAAAAATCCTGATCTAGGATTAGTTACTGTGTCATTTTAGTGTGCTATTTTTGTGACTGTAGCAAAGGCATCTCTATGGAGTATAAATAAACGCAGTTTGAGTGCTTGGTTTCATTGTGTGCTGACTGGGTGTTTTGTTGAATACACTTCCTACGCTGTATCAATACTTTATGCTAGTACGGTTTGGACAATCGCATCACGGTAGCTTACCTGGACCCTGGTTCACTGTTTTGTTCTCGTTATTCGTCTAAAGTGAACCCGTGAATGTTTTAAGCATATTTCGAAATGAGTATAACACTTTTAGAAACTGTTTTTAATTTAAGCAGTTGCCTCTGTGCAAAAATGTGCATTCAACAATATCCTGATAGCCAGAAATATTCGTTAAAGCGAATGAACATTGATCAAATGTTGAACCGCTAATTTCACACTGCCAGTCTCTGGTTGACAAAGTAAAGTTACTTTAGTTTTCTTCCAAGTATAAGCATGTATCACAATTATGGTGCAATCAGCACATTTTAAGAAGCTTGGTTTAGTGATTTACGCAATGATGATGGTTTGAATATGTATCGTCATGATTAATCAAGAAATAAGAACGAAACGGTGCAAAGTTTTGTAGTTTTATATTTGTTGATACAAAGTGATTTTGACCTAATTGTAAGATCCATTTTTGAAGGCTTTGTTTATGAAAATCCCTCCATGTATACATTTGTAATGTGTTCTTATTAATTCCTTCAGTTGTACATTTTGTTGATATGTTCGATTCCCTGTCGAAGATGATAATATTTGTATTTTAGTAATGCTTCTATTTCTTCTGCCTTCACTGAGTTTCTACGTTTCTTTCTGAACTGCGTTTATGTTGTTTAAGCTGATACTTATTAGTCATGGCGACAGCCATATTGATTTGTTCCTCTTTTGATTGTGTTGCTTGCATTGACTGGAATTGTGCATTTCGATTGTGAATTGAAGCATTCTTCTAGAATAAGTAGCACTCTGTGTTATAAAGCAACCAAATATTATCTTTTGCAGGAATGTGATCTATTCAGGAGGAATAAAATATCAGTTATATGAATAATTGGATTATTGTTGGTGGAATAACTGAGTGGTAATATTGTTTATGATGAATATTAAAACCGTTATTTACCAAAATCACTTGTTTTGAATTAAAACTGGGCAAGACGCGTAACATGAACTACTTGGACAGTCATTCCTCAGTTCAAACCTCATATTGGATCCTACACTAATTTTGCATTTTTTTCTCGTTTTGTACGATTGTTTAACCTTCGAATGCTGTCAGCGAGTACTATGATATTTATTGTACCACAATTTTTGCCCAACTGTGGGCTACACCTCATCTATTACTGTCTGCTTCGGCTGATGAATAATACATCGGATTTACTATCACAGCCTTCATTGGTTCACTTTCAATTATTTTAGTTAATTTTAATTCATGTGATTTTTAGCCTACATTCATCTGTAGGTCACAAAAATATTGTCGATTTTCCTGCTATTTCGGAATTATTTTTTATGATTGATGTAGAAATAGATGTGACTTGTAGACGTCTTCTATTGTTAAGTGCTAGTCATTGTATTTATTATACGTGTTCTACGCAAAGCATGTAACAAGCTTACAAAAACACTAATACGCTTAAATCTAACAACAAAATTGCAATACAGTGATTTATCCCGAAGGGAAAATTATTCTAGATCTCATAAAAAAAATCATAATTCATATGACAAGGTGAGATTTACTTACTTATTTATGCAATATCATCCGTCACCTGTTACCGTAAATTCCGACTTTGATGTATTTTTATCCCAGTGGAATTTGTTTTGTGTATGTTTTGACCGACTTACCTACCAACAACAAAAACGATTAAAAAAAGGAATGTACAAGAAATGTAAGGAAACAACTGTACTTCAAGTTTGTAAAGCTAAAATAGTTTGCATAAACTAAGAATTTGAAGATGTTTGAATTCAATGTTTTGTTTGGAAATTTTTCAAATATGTGAGAGTTATTTCGATGTGCTTTATTGGTAGGAAAACAACTCATATGATAGTTTGTGAATTGAATAAGTCATTTGTAAGACGATCGTCATCTGATCCTATGCGTAATTACTTACTTACTTACTTACTTACGCCTGTTAACCCCAATGGAGCATACATAGGCCGACCACCAGTTTTCTCCAGCCAACTCTGTCCTGGGCTTCGCTTTCCAGTTCTGTCCAACTTTTGTTGATTCTTCACATATCTTTCTTTATTTCTCGACGTAATAGGTTCCTTGGCCTTTCTCTTTTCCTTTTGCTTTAAGGGTTCCAACTGACGGCTTGTCTTGCCTATGCGTTCTGCATGCACATATCTAAAGAATTGTTGTTTCATTTTTTTCACTGAAACTAATATTCGAAAGTTTCCATAGTCATTTAATTTGATCCAATGTTTATGATTTAATTAATACCCTTTATCACCAAAGAGGTTTGGCAATGTCAGCGATGATAGCTGGATAGCCAACTAGTTGTATTCACTACCTTGCTAAAAGAGAACAGTATACTTTGCTTGGAGTAAAGTGTATTATGTTTTAACTAACTCTAGGAAGCATGCCATATGGAGCTATTCTTTCTCCTTTTGTTTTCTCATTGTATCTGCATGATTTCATATCTTCAGAAAACACTTTTGTTAAGTATCAGGATGATCTCAGTGTATCCGCATCGATTGCTGAATCTTCACATTCCCTGAAAATGCCACTCGTTGAATAATGGTTTGCTTTTATTGAATGGTCTCATACCGAATCTTGCTAAATGTCAAACTGTCAATGAACATTTAAACACTGTAATGTAACTGCATAAAGTTTTTAATACTGACAATCCTGTATTAGGATGTGTGGAAGGTAATGCTTCTTGATGTAAGTTTATTCTCTGATCTTTCTTAGCCTACTCATGATTTATTTGATTTGATTGCGACCAATTTACTCTTCAGTGTTATTTTGTGTATGAGTGCTGATGTTGCTTCCTGGCTGGCCGCACCGTGAAGGTGTTCCTGTTGACTTTCATCATAAGACGTTAAAAATCTCCAACTACTGCTAATACTTTGACTATCTCTACTACTATGAGATTTGAATTGGCAATTGTCTCACTGTGCCAATGTGATATGGCAACTTGAACTGATGTACGTGCGTACGTACGAAGTTCTACGTTGATGTCGATTAGTTGACTCATGTTTTAAGAATATTGAAGAAAGATTTCCACTTTGGGCATTATTTGGCATTTATGTTTGCGATTTGTAAATTCTTGTTCTCTGCCTGTTATTCGTTACTGTTTCTCATTATTTTTCATAGGTTTTTGATAAAAATATTTATTATGGAGAATGCCGAAGGCAGTTAATGGTGTGTTGGATGAATCTTCTTTAGTGATTATCAGTAGGATTGTACTGAGACATTTAAAATCATATAAAACTCCATGTAAAAATGTTATTTTTTTCTGATTCCAACAATCCCCTTCATTGCTATCTTACTCTCTGTGTATTGTCCGGTTGATTGCGTCGTCATATCAATGAAATCCATGTATACGAACTCAGGTCTGGAATGTCTAGAACACTGTACTTAGTAAATATAAACAATAAGACGTACAAGTTGCATGGGCTGAGATAATCAAAGACCAGTATTTTTAAACATTTTGCTAACAAAAAAAATCGTTTAGGTTCTCATTTTATTAAAAAATAGATTTCGTCTAAATTCCAGAAAGTTTCATTTTCTTATTTCATGAAGATATATGCATTGAGTTATCAGCTGTCGTCGGATTTTTGTTAACGTTATTTATTGAAATACTTGGTATGAATAAGTCTCCATTGTATTCAACACGTGCCATTAATAAAAAATAATACTTAAAATAAAATTAGATGGCTGCAGGATAAATTTATCCATCAGCCACAATCTACTATAGGAGAGAATAAACCAAATTCCAGCGGAGAAGGAAATCACGAAGAACTGGTGGGTGTAGATAGGACACACATTGTGGCAAGCTCCCAACTGCCTCACAAGACATGCTCTCTCTTGGAACCCTCAATGTAGAATGAAAAGAGGAAGACCAAGGAACACTTTTCGCTGAGAAATAGAAAAAGATATGAGAAGAATGGACGAAAATTGGACAGAACTGGAAAGGGAGGCACAGGTTGGAGAATACTGGTTGGCGGCCTATGCTTGATTGAGTGTAGCAGGTGTAAGTAAACAAGTAAGTAAGGATAAATTTATGAAAGAATGCAGACAGAATGCACACATGTCCGAATGACTGAATTGTACAACGGCAGCCATCAGAAAAATGAACGCTATGTGATAACAATTGGAATGAAGAATCCAGGACAAAGTTGGTCACTGGCTTACGCTCCATGAATGGTAACAGGATAAAGAAGGTTTTCTCAACTCCGAAACCGATAACCATTGTAATAGTTTATTGAATTACAAAAGTATTTGTTGCATATTGTTGTTCTTACAAAGTTCGATATACACAATCACCATAGATAATATCAGTTTCACAAAGTATAGATGCATTGTGCCTCTTGAATGCTAATCTAAAATCTTCAGTAATATTTATTGAATGACCTCATAGTACATATATATATTTATCAATCAATAAAATAAACTGATGTTCTCTGGTAAGTCGATATCTCGGTTCTTAAAATGTTTTTTATTTTCAACAAAAATTTGTACATATTCAAGCGTTTTTTTTTCATCCATTGTAAAGTTAAATACTTTCATTTGGCATTATGGTTATTTGAAATTGCAAATGGTGCACACATTAGTTAAGGTCGATGGTGTAGCGTAACATTTAAACTAATAAACAATATTATTGCGTTTCAAAGTAATTACTGATTTATATATGTGTAATTATATTGTTAAGTCTTTTTTTTGATCAAGTACTAGTTACTTTATATTGCAGTGACTATGTTACACATCTACTTAAACACGTCACTTTGATATGTTTGAACTATTAGGAGTTTACCGTAGTCAGTAAACGAGAGTGAGGATCAAGGATCCGGTGACACAATATGCTACTCTAATAGGAGTGTCCCAAACCCGCATTGAGTAAAAGAAGGAGCAGACTTGATATGAAGTAGAACATGCATTCTAAAAGCATCCAGAAAATACGAGGTCCGAATCTAGAAGAGGATAAGGATCCAGGACTAAGGATCCGGGTCATAAAACGTTACAGATAATGCGTATTTCTACATTTCGGTCGAATAGGAAACAACATCGAAGTCTATGACATTGACAACTAGGACGACCATAATATTGACTAGTAGGAATTGACCAATAGAATTAGACTTATAAAAATAATTCTCTTAGGATATTTGATGAATATCATAACAGAATGTTATCAATTCAAGAATGGATAATGGTCGTGCAAATTAGAGCTGAAGTGTTTATGCGCAGAACTGAAGGACAATAGTTTGATTCGCGTTTGCTAGGTGGTGGGTATTATAGACTGCCAATGAGTTCCATGGTAGAATGAAACGACTAGCCAATGCTTTCAGGTTTTCAAAAAATGGTTAAACATTGTTGACTAAGAATACTTTGTTTTATTTCTTGAGTTGTCTATAGTGGATTTATTTGGTAAACTATGAAATCAATCCGTCTTCCAAAATATTTATTATTGTGTCACATTCATCTGCTTACTGTTCAAAAATTTTGAGAAATTCTTCCTGTGTTGTTTCAATAAAAAACCACGATCCATAGATTTCAATCTTATTGAGTTTGTAAAACTGGTCGAACAATAGCATTCAAAGATAGCTGATTACTATTTTCAATTAATTTAAGTTAGAAATAAAGAGAATCAAATGTCAACTCAGTAGTCTAATCGTTTTACTCACAGTTCAATTGATAAACGGCCTAAGTTTGATTCAGGATGGAATGGTGGTTGCTCATTTTCCAGGAATCGCATATTGAAACAAAATAGATGTCCACTGGTGCTTGATTTCCAATAGTTCCCTAATATAGGAAATGTTTTTGATGAGAAAAATTAAGTCAAACAATACAAGGTATGATCAACTGATTATTAGGTTCTATGAAGTACTTTATTGATCCCAAATCCACAGATTACATAATATGTTAAAAGTTATTTCGTGATAAGATCTTTAGGTTATAACACTGTATACAGTATATTCTCAAAGAAACTTAGGCTACATATATATATATATATATATATATATATATATATATATATATATATATATATATATATATATATATATATCTTAACATTTACAAAAAATTTGAAATGTTTACAAGTAGAATAATTTGAAATAATTAATGTCTATTTCATTGAAATCATGAACTGATCTATTTCGGAGTCACATTTACGGAGTCCAGTTAAGATCATTTGGTGATTTCAATGTGATGTGAAAATCTCATCAACCTTTTACCGATCATGCATATGTTACGCTCGCTACTAGGTATGCTTAAAACTATTACGAGTTCACCTTAGTTGAATAACGAGAACAAAACAATGAACCAGTGTCCAGGTAGGCTACTCTGATCCCTTGACCAGAAGGTATCAGCAAGAATTGTTGATATAGTGTAGCAATTGTATTCTAAAAAAACCCAGCAAGCACACAATGAAACCAAGCACTCCAATTACGTTTATTTATACTCCATAGAGACGTCTTTGGGACAGTCACAAAAATAGCACACTAAAATGAGACAGTAACCAATCACAGCCAAGGATTTTCCTGTTGGGAAATGTGATCTCAAGGTCAACTGATCGATCCATGAAATCAATCCGAAATAAAGATATTTATCAAGCAAATTCTGGGGATCTAATATCCCCAACATTATACAACATATTTGTTCTCTTATCAAGGTCATCAATATCATTATTACTCTGTTAGGTTCTTCACTAAGTATGCTTGAGGCTATTAAGAGTTTACCATAGTCGATAAACGCGAACGAGACAATTACCAGCGTCCAGGTAGGCTACCTTGAATCCATACAGTAAGACAAAAGTCTTGGTAAGCGTGGAAAGTATATTCCACAAACACCCAGCAATCACATTACAATCAAGCATACAACTCTCATTTATTTATACATCGTAGAAACGTCCTTGGGACAGTTAAGAAAATAGCACACTAAAATACACAGCAGCCAATCATAGGCATGGATTTTTTTGGTGGGAATTGAAATCTCAACGTAGAATCCGAAATAAGGCATTTAACAAGCTAGTTTTGGGGATCTACCATCCCCAACATACTCCATTAGCGAACTATGTTTCATTGGAGGTGGCAAGGACATACACTGAAGAAAGTACCCGAGGTAAGCCCTCACTTGTAATCCTTTGGGTCAAAAGAGAAAATGAAGTTAAACGAAGGAACACATTACTTCGAGAATGAGAAGTAGACATGAAAAGAATGAACAGCAATTGATTGGAAATGGAAAAGAAAGGCTTAGGACAGAATAAGTTGGCGAATGGTAGTCAGTGGTCTATGCTCCTTTTAGAGGTAACAGTAAATTACATGCGTATGTCTAACAAAACATATTTTCAATTGATGCATAGTCATGCTCTCTAATTCACAAATTATAGTGGCTGGTATAATCATTAGAATTGTGTTCAAAAATAGAGATTGATAATTATAGTTGTCTTTGCTTTAAAAAGTTTATACATATTTGAAAGTATATTATTATTTTAACAGACATTTCTTCCGTACATATTTTTTTGATCAAGTACCACAAATTAATAATTCAAAATCGAAAATGAAAAATAATGCTGATATATAATTTTTTTCGGTAAAAGTTATTACAAGTTACACAACTATCGAACTTAGACGGGAAGTAATATATGGGAAATCATAAAATCAGTCCTTGTTAGACCACCATTGAAAGTCTGGAAACACTGGACAGACGTTTAGTCCGGGTTTGTGACTTATCAGTGGCAGTACGTATCCACGATTCTTGATACTCGTAAGACAATGGGTAAGGTTGCGCAAAACCTTTGATTGATCAGATTTAGACAATAACACCGTTAGATGCCGGCTCAGTAGTCTAGAAGTTAAACGTTCGCGCGCGAGACCAAAGGTCCTTGGATCGGAGCCCGCGAGTAGCGAGAGTCATGGATGTGCACTGCCACTGATGAGTCCCATTCCAGAACGGAACGGCCGTCGTTCAATGCTTTCATGTTTCCAGTGGTGATCTGGCAGTGACTGACTCATGATTTTAGCAATGAACAACTATCTCTATAACTCTAAAATGAAAAATATATTCTTTTGTCTGTGTAAAACAATTATTAATATTTTTGTTAATTGAATTCAATGAGATTTTCATTGAATGTTTCCATTCTAAATTCTTTAGCTGTGTATATTTGACCACACCGATCACTTTATGCTAATTAACACTGTCAGTATAGTATTGTGAAATCTGTTGAATTTTATTAAAATTGTTTGAACTGTTCAATGTTGGTTTACTTTGGGTAACCTTAAATTACTGTACAGCTGTTTCGCTCGGTCATTAGACTTATGGGCGTTGTTACTGATACCAGTTCAGTGATCTGGAGGTTAAGCGGCCTGAAGACCCTAGGTTCGATTCTCGCGAATCGCGTGAGTCGTGAATGAGCGCTGTTAGTGGTTCTCGAACCAAGATGAAATGGATGTCTCTTAGTGCACCTCTCTCCACCTCTTCTCTCTGATTTCCTCCTCTGCTGCAATCTGGTTTATTCTCTCCCACAGTAGATTATTACTGATGGTGTCTGGCCAACGAATCTGAATACTTTTGCGTGAACAACTGTTAATCAGTATTTGTATCTTCCCATCATCATCAACAGCAACGTAGAACTTTGCACGTAAATACATCAGTTCAGGTTGCCATACCACTACATTAGCACAAAGATATAATTGTCGATTCAAATCTCATAGTAGTAGAGATAGTTGAATCATCACAAGTAATAGGAGATATTAGGGTTAGAAGAAGTATAATTCAGTGAGGTAAATTTAGAAAGAAAAAGATAGAGTTGATGAGGAATTCAGAAGGTTAGAATTTCAATGAACACAAAGAGTAAATGCACCTGTGCCATTTCAAACGGTTTTTAGTCATGTCATCCAGGGTCTATAACCATCATTTATTATCATCTCGCGGACTTCAACCAGGTAGTTGACACCGACCGACATGACTCGGTCCACTTGTCTGTGACTTCATGGATTTCTGCCATGTTTTGGTTTGGCCGCCTCTTGTTTTCGTCCAACCTATTCCTATATCACAAAACATAGCTCGACGAGGCAGTCGGTGGTTAGGCATATGTATCTTCTGGATCATAGCTTTGATTGTTTGCCAAGTTTCCGCACCATACTGTAGAACTGTCTCGACATTTTTGTTGAAAATTCTGATTTTATTGTGTTTGCTGTCAGTTGTTTAGAGTTAAAGATGTTCTTCAGTTTTTCAAAATCCAGCTCTAACTTTCCCGATCCAATCACAAAAACCATAAAGCTGGACATGATGCTCCGACTATACACACTGACGAAACTGTTTTCACACGTATGCACAAACCATTCTGATCAAAATATTACTTTTGGAATAAATGGAAACGTTTTATTTTATTTTATTTTTCTAATAGTCAAAATTATCAGTGAACAATCTTGTGTAAGCTAATACCTGAATCCCATGTAAAAAGGAAAAATTAATTCCCATGTGAAATAAATATTCATAAAAATAATAATAATCTTATCAATTCATGAAAAATCCGACAACTACAACAAGAACACGAAGAATTAAAAATAAAATCCGACAATTCACTGTAATCTCTTATCAACACTTCTTTACAGAGTAGACATACATTTGATGTGATTAAAATGAATCTTCCTTTTTGCTTGAAACAATATGTCATATTGAGCATTTTTCAAACTGATTTTGTTTAAATTTTAGTTATCAATAAACTGTCTCATCTCATACATGTATGAACATGTATATTTATATATATTTATATATATATATTGAAGATGGACACCTTCAGGCAATTTTGGCCGTATCAATAATAATAATAATAAATCAGGAAAATTTTTAATGCAGATATGAAAGAGAATGGAAATATATTTAGAACACGAAACATTAGTCATTGAACATTGAAGTCAGAATTTTTAGCGCCAAACTTGAAAAAAAAGTGTGGGTAAAATGCATGAAGCTATAGTTTGGTGAACTATTGTTACTATCAGTGAAGAGATGCTGTATGTATGAATATATTTTTATAGGTCAGATAAAAACATATCTATTTGTCAAAGAATATCAACTGTAATGGGATGTGGCAGCTAATAAACCAGCACTTAGCTGAACAGAGAAAATCGGTCAAACATGCTAGATATGCATAGGGAACGCAGTGTGGAAACGAATAAACTAGTTGACAAACCAAACCTCAACATGGAATCTTCAAATGGTAAGAGAACATGTGGCGCTGAAGGTAGGCTATAAACATGAAGACTAGGGAAAATATTTGATAATAGCTGGAATGGTAAATACGTTGTAAATTCCTGATTGAGGGTTGGTTTCAAAGGAGAGCTAACAGACTTAAGTATACAAGTGTTTGTATATTATCATACTCCAGCAAAAACAGCATTCCTTTGAATATAAGCAATCCCAGTCTTCAGAGAATGATATCATCTGAATACATTTCATCTGTGATAATTTTCAATTAGAGTTATGGAGATTAGTGTTTTTACACATTTGAAATCATCAATCAATCATTGTTAGACCACGATTAGAAATCTGGAAGCACTGGACAGCCGTTTCGTCCTGGTATGGGACTCATCAGCAGTGAACACCCACTACACCTGCATCTCGCAGGATTTGAACCCGGGACCTTCGGTATTCATGGATGCGCACTGCTGATGATTGCAATACCAGGACGAAACGGCCGTCCAGTGCTTCCAGATTTCTAATCGCGGTCTAACGATGATTGATTGATGATTTCAAATGTGTGATACTTTTCACTGATCAGTCATACTATGAAAATGATAATTCCAACATTGGATAATCCCGGATTCATCCAATTTCATCTTTCATTAATCTATCAAAAAAGTTGTAAAACTCATCATGAAAGTTTAAATTAATAATGAGCTTCATTCTCTGAGCTCAAAGAAATTTTCTTCACTATTTCAAAGGTCTAAATTAGAAAATTAGTAAGAAGCGTAACTCAATTAACTTACTCATGCTTGTCACCGCTTGTGGAGTGTCGGCCGCTGACCAGTAAGCGGTAGACACATTTACTCGAATACAAATGACAAAGGTAAAAGCGAATGATTGTGACAAGATCAAAAGTAGTTTGGATTAGTAACTCGAAAATTAAAGATTAATCAATTTGTTGAGAGGCTGGGATAATCTATGTACGCTTGACATATTAGTTCACACACTCCAGAGACATAAATCATTGATGAAATAATATATTTATATTGTAATTATTGTCACAGAACCCTGCAAACATCAGATATTTTCTTGTGATTATAATTATTTGTAATTGAGCTGACTTAATTACTTACTTAAGCCTGTTACCTCTAGTGAAGCATATAGGTTGCTGACGGTGTCTAGCTAGCGGGTTAAAAGTATTTTGTTTAGTTGACAACTGAAATTAAGATACCTGTGTTTTCCGGCTGATAGTTTTTGTATTTCTTCAAGTTTCCACTCTTCTAAAGAAGAAGAACTGCCTTAACATTTGTATTGAAAATTCTGACTTTGGATTTTGATTTTCACATATTCTACAATCGTAGAAATGTTTTCCAGATACGTAGCGGTTTTACAACATTAGAAGCTCCTCCGTCAAGTGTGATTCGGTTGGTGCATGTTGTGTTTTATCACATGATCTCGCTTCTTCCCTTCTGTCTGTTGTTGCGTGTACGATAGAATAGCCAGATCATCTGCGATGTCTATATCGTCCAGCTGCATCCGAGATTATCACTGTATACTGATCTTCCTCTAGTATGTTGAGACCTTCATTGTCCAGTCGACCACCAAAAGAAAGAGAGAGGTTGAGAGTAAACAACCTTGCCTGACACCGGTCTTCAACTCGACCGAGTCTGAAATCTGTCCTCAGGCACGCCATAGTGTTGAACTGTCCAGGCTATCGAATTCTTTCTCGTTGATGTAGAATGGTGTATTCCATTCAGTCGACTGTTTCACAATGTACACAATATCGCAATTTGGTCAGTATACGATCGATCTTCACCAAATCCAGCCTGTTGATTTAGGAGTTGCACGTCTGCTAAATATTTCATTCTGTTTAACAATACCCTATTGAAGACTTTCCCTGTTATTGAGAGAAGAGTGATGCCTCTGTAGTTCTCACCTATGCTGAGATCGCCTTTCTTTGGCATGTTGATCAAGTATCCTGCCTACAAGTTAGAATTCAGCTGAATGAATATACAAATTTTGTTTCAATTGTAACCTATCAAACGCTAGTTATAATATATATATGTAATAACTCCATAATAGAATATCATAATTTCTTTTCAAAATCAAAAAATAATTCTATTTAGCATAGAACTAAATTACCATGATAAATTATCTCAACTCTCTCTACAATAAACATTATATCATAGAAATAAATAAATTGTAACTAAATTTCTCAATAATTCATAAATCTTACAGAAAAACGGAAAAAAGATGAATTTCCATACCTTATTATACCATAATACTTTGTGTACACGCATATATATATACAAATAGAGATGTGTATATTGAAATCACTGATCTACCTTCCCTTTTTATTTCCATTTTCAATGTATCATGCATTTACTAGACTAATAATGCTAATCGTAAATAATGGTTTTTCATCCTAGTTAATGTTATTTTCTAAATAGTAAACGAAACTAAAGTTCTTATTCATTCACACATGACACAATCTTACAAAAATAAAAACAAACAGATAATAGTAAAACCATTGACATTTGAACAAAGTAGTTTGTTTAAAACAAATTATTGGCGCGAAAATAAACCAACACTTTACGATTATTCTCTATCGTAAATTAATGTGATTGCATACAATTATTCATTTTTTATTGTTTTTTGAATAATTGTAGTCAAATGTCTTTAGTTAATTTATTGTTCAACTAAGATGAACATTGAATTTACTAACAAATATGTATGTGATAGTTTGTATTAATGTTTCACTTTACCGATAAATTAAATGTTACCGAACAGGTAGGAATTTTTTTACTTTATTATTATTGCAGTGTTTATAAGTAAATTCTAATTGTTTTTTTTTCATAATTTCTAAATGTTAAATATAATGAAATTGTACTACTACTACTACTACTACTACTACTACTACTACTTTCGGCTGTTGTGGTGTGCAAGGTATTACTAGTTTCGCGACGGTTGGTATCCAACATGTTCTTGGGCTTCGTAATTAGATCGTACAGACAAGCGTTACTAAATCAAAAGGTGAACTCGAAGTATTAAATACGTTTATTTTGACACAACACAATTAGATCAGTAGACTACTAGCAATAAAGGATAAACCCGTTTTATGAGAACGTAGGAAAGCAAGCAAGCGACGTAATTAATCAGCGAATAAAGCTCAGTGGACTAGAGAAGGCTAGTGAGCCAGCTACCAGAGATAAATCATGACTAAGAATTTATTATAGTCAGACAAAAATAAGACAGATATGTAACAAGAGAGATAGGCATCCACACACATGAATGAAAGCGACAAATGAGTGACAAGGTCAAAAGACAAGTAGGACAATTCATGTGAGCTAGACATTGAATGACTCACTACACTGTTACCTCACAGTGAAGCATAGGCCGACGACCAGCATTCTCCATCTTAATCTGTCCTGGGCTCCCCCTTCCAGTTCTGTTCAATTTTTGTACATTCTTCTCATGCATGTCTCGATTTCTCAGCGTAATGTGTTCCTTGGTCTCCAACTTTTCCGTTGACTTTGAGGATTCCAGATGATGAGGGCTTGTCTTGTGATGCCTTTGTGTGCTTTCTTCAACGTGTGTCGTATCCACTTCCAATGCTTCTTTCTTGATTCCCTCCTCCGCTGAAAATCTGGTTTATTCTCTCCCACATTAGGTTGTTGCTGATGGTGTCTGGCCAACGAATTCGAAGTATTTTGCGTAGACAACTGTTGACAAAAAAACATTGTTCTTATATGTTGTATTCTTCCCATTGAATTGTACTACACTGATAAATATTGTTTTCGATTAAGAAGAAGAATTAAAATTTTTAATTAATGTCTATTTTGATTTTATATTCATGTTGAGTGAATTATTTTAGGAATTTTTCATTCAGTGAAAAATTCTTCATATAATGTTTTTTTAAATTAGTTACGTAACCAGTCATATCTGTCGGCAAGATACCGAAAATGTTATTGCGTCATTAAAAAAGAAAACGAAATGTTGAAATCTGTTGATTTGTTGAGTGGAAATTATATTAGTGAAACCAAAAAAACACACCGCGTTTTAATAAACTTTCTACATTAGTTCTGATGTTATTGAAAAGGAACATTTTTTAGTGTAGATAAATTCATGAGTTTGATGGGGCTGTGTTGAATTTGAAGTAGGGGCTTACTAATTTAATCGGCCTCTAACTAACTCTGATATTTATGAACAATGAAAGATGCTATGAAATAATGCTCATCTTCAGTTTCAGGTAAAATCGTACATAGAGGAACCAGGCTTGTGCAACATCGTTGATAAGAAGCGAAATACGGATTCGGTTGGAAGAATTAATTTCCTGCATTCTTTTAAGCGGACAGATATGAGAATTCGAATCGTAAAGATAGGGTGAAGCGAAGTGGAGAAGGCAAGCGAGTCAACTTAGTGAGATGAAGCATGACTAAGAATTTATAGTCAGACAAATATGAGCTAAACGTATGATAAAATCGAATGAAAACAACCAAAAGATATGAATGATTAATAGACAATATCGGAGGAAGTGTGAATAATAACTTGAGAGGACTATATTTTTGGGTAACCAACAAGCCTGCTGCACATGCACACCACTGTATTTTAAGAAACACAAGGATTCTCACAAAAGCCACTTTTGCAATCATTTATGAATCAAGTCGATCCGTTCAACCAATACACTACCCACAATCCCCAATCGGCAAGTTCGGCAAGGCGGGCTTCCTCAGCTAGACCTGGCACCTCGAACGGATTACTGAGCCACCCAGCAGTGCACTAACCAGCAGCCATTCCAACCGTCTGGTCTTCAACTGCCTTGCGCTGATACAATCGATCGGAGATACAATCGGCCTCTCAAGTGTATAATAACTTGAGAGGACTAATTAATAAATTGATTAGTTATTTTTGACTCTTACCAACGTCCAACGTAGCATGGGCCGATGACCAGCATTCTCCGACCTACTCTGTCACAGGCCTTCCTTACAAGTTCTTCATCCTTCCCATGTCTGTCCCCATTTCTCGGCCTAATGCTCTTGTGGTCTTCTTCTTTTATTTTGGCCTTGGAGATTCTAGGTAAGCGCTGGTCTTGAGACGTTATTGAGTAATTTCCTCAATGTGTGTCCAACACTGCTTCTTGATTTCTTCTTCCACTGAAATCTGATTTGTTCTCTCCCACAGTAAGTTGGTGTTACTGATGGTGTCTAGCCAGTAGATACGAAATATTTAGTGCAGACAACTGTTTATAAACACTTGTATCTTCTAGATGACGGCTTTTGTAATTTTCAAGTTTCTACCTCGTCCAGAAGAACTTTCTTGACATTTGTATTGAAAATTCTGATTTGTGTATTAGTTGACAGTTCTTTTGAGCTCGGGATGTTCTTTAATCCCCGAAATATTGTCCTTGCTTTGTCGATCAACGCCTTTACATCTGCAACAGATCCACCAAGATCATCAAATGTACTGCCCAGGTATGTAAAGGTTTCTAGATCTTCCAAAAGTTCACTGTCAGTGTGATTAGGTTGCTGCTTGTTGTGTTGTATCAGAGAATCTTGATTTTTCCTTTGTGCATGTTGAGACATACTGCTGCTGAGGTAGCTGCTACACTAGCCTTCTTCTCTCGAATCTGTTTTTGCATGTAGGATGGAAGAGCCAGATCATCTGCTCAGTTTAAATCGCACCGCTGCATCCCAGTTGTCCACTGTATATCGTACTTCCTTCCAGATGTTAACATTTTCATAGTCCGGTCGCTAGGGTGAGAATAAGCAACACTGTCGGACAAACTCGAGGAGAATGAAGATGTACATTTATCCGAACAGTTGGAACAAGCCTTGTGGGCTTGACGTAAAAATACGCGCGCTACAACTTTTATCTTTTCACTACCCATCATCACAATAACATATAAAAAACACTAAACATGTTTTTATGGTTTCAAGCTTTACAATTTATCAGTATTAAAAGTTCCATTTCATATTTTTCCAAAATATTAGACACAAGTTAATTATATTCAATTTCAAGCTTCTATTAAATCAATATGCGTTACTAAATACTATTATTTCAGGCCAGATTTTAGTATCCGCAAGTTTCAGATTTCGGTGAAAGAATAAATTAGGAAAACACTTTGGAGATGTTTAGGCTACATATTGAGAATAACACCCAACTACATCACGAGACAGGCCCTCACTTGTAACCCTAAAGGTCAAAGCAAAAGAGGAAGGCTAAGGAACATATAACCCTGGGAAATAGAGACAGACATGAGGAGAATGAATAAAAATTAGACAGAACTGGAAAGGGAGGCCCATGACAGAGTAGTTTTGAGAACATTGATGTGTGGTATACTTTATTGTGGGTAACAGACGAAAGGAACTAAGTAAGTTCTGAGTTGAATTTCAGTTTATCAACGAAACAATGATATAATCAAATTCATTTTCTAATAAAAATCGAAGCTTTTTCGTTACCAGAATGTACATTATTTATGTAAACACTTTCACAGATTACTGAAATTCATTCTTAACTATTAGAATTCCAAAACACAGAGATTAGTCACGGGAAGTAAATTGTTTACAAATTCAATTACCATTGAATTCAACCATAGGTGGTACACATTTATTTCATTGTTGTAAGATCCATTTTTAAAGGCTTTGTGGGTGAAAATCCCTCCTTGCATACATTTGTAATTTGTTCTTATTGAAATTCCTTCAGTTGTACATTTAGTCTGTTAGTCTGTTCGATTCCATTTCGTAGATGATAATATTTGTATTTTATGCTTATAGTTTCTATTTCTTCTGCCTTCACGGAGTTTGTATGTTTTTTTTCTGAATTGTATTTATGTTGTTTAAGCTGATATCTAGTCATGATGACAGCCATATTGATTTGTTCCTGTTTTGATTGGATTGCTTGCTTTGACTAGAATTGTGCATTTTGATTATGAATTGAAACACTCTTACGGAATCGGAAACACTATATGTTATACAGAAATCAAATATTATCTTTCCAACGAATCTGATCTGTCCAGGAGGGATAGAATATCAGTTATTAGAATAATTAGATAGCTGTTGGTAGAATAACTAACTGAGTGGTAATATTTGTTTAGGTAATGATGTATACTTATATTTATGATGAATATTAGAATCGTTATTTACCTAAACCACTTGTTTTTTGATTTCGACTCGGCAAGACGCTTATACAATTATTCCTCAGTCAAAACCTCAGTTTGAATCCTACATTATGTTTCTAATTATTTTGCATCTAAGAGAAAATTGTTTTTTTCTTTAAATCAGAGTTTAATGATCAAACATCAGTAATTATTGTAATAATTTATTTCACCTTTCACGAATTCTTAACATTCTAGAAATTATTTCACAGCTTGCTTTATCTTACTAATCGACAATAACAATCAAAAGTTTGTTTATTGATAAAAATTAGGCTTATGTGTTACTTTCGTCATAATAAAAGATTTTGCATTTTGTATGGAACAGTTTATCTTGCCACTGATCATCAATAAACATACTATTTACAGCGGAATGATGAATCAATCATTGTAAGACCCGCTTATCAAAAACCTGGAAGCACAGAAAGACGGCCATTTTGTCCTGGTATGCAACTCATCTGTAGTGCACATGCATGACTACCGCGAGCGAGAATCGAAACTGATACTCTAAGACAGGGCATAAGATTGACTGACAACAAGACAGCCTTCAAAACGTTGTGAAGAAATGTTGAAGGACGAATTTTGAGGTTTATGAAGGCCTTGGCCATTCGGAAATTAATACCCCCCTAATTTGTACAGAAACAATTTGTCATAACCTTGAAATTACCCTGGTAATCTTTAAGCCTAGGGTAATGTGACAATTTCCTACCCTTTCTTATTCTTTTCATTTCACGTTAATTTTCTCTCTCCTTCATTTACAATTATCACCCTATGTCTATTTGAACTTTTATCTAATTGAACTCTTATTAATCTTCATATAAAATGCCTTGACAAGTATATATGTGTGACCAGATTGTTCGAAATGTGTAGAGCAAATACATCACACTTTTCAGATCAACTACGTCTTCTAACTGTTCTGTCGAAACCAATGACCTCCGGTCTCAAGCAAGAATACTCAACCTCTGGACCATTGTGCCGATATACATCGGTGTTAATGTCCAACTCTGATCAGTCTAAGGATTTTGCACAACCTCATCCAGTTTCTTTATTAGTTACTGACTACATCCGATAGGGCTGGAATTCACAGGCAAAGACTTTTCATTAGAACCCCAGAGGTTAAGCGTTTGCACGCAAGATCGAAGCTCTTAGATTCGAGTCCCGTGAGTAGCAGGAGTCCTGGGATGCACACTAATGATCAGTCCCATACAGCTGTCTTTCAGTGCTTCCATATTTATAATGGTGTTCTAACAATGTGTGATCGATGATTTCACTGCACAACTACGATCTTCATAATACTATGATGCAAAATAGTCTGTTGACTTCATTAATAATATACGATCTTTGTTTTGATCTAAATTGAGAGAAAAAAGGCTTATTACTCATTTACACGAATTCGACCAAGCCTTAGTTCCCATCTCTCATAGTGATCATACTCCATTTCAATGAATGACCTGTCACGATATTAGTTTTTAATTATCAACTTTAAGGTTCATGCAATTGTCAGACTATTGACCATTCTCACCCAATGTGTCTACATAATTGATGAATAGTGTACAACCAACTCCATTGGCTGTTGTTCTTGGAATCATTTACTAATCTACCGTGTAACTGTACATTAGAATAGGAATTGTTTTAGAGATTAAAGACGTGCAATAATGAAACGTTTAAAGATACAAGTAAGCAACCACAGGGTACATGTCAATTTCGTGTTTGTTTTTTTTAATAAACAGATGTCATTTGTACTTGCTGTGGAAGAAAATTTGTAGAAATTTTCAAAATCTCATATAAATGAAATCTACATAATTCTGTCATAGAATCCAATCGTAGTATTATGGATTTGACTTAGTATAGTATCGTCTGCTTCACTTCCTAACATATCAGTGTTGAGGTACTAATTACATCGGTTGACCATGAAGCATTCCGCATTATTGTGTTCTAAGTAGATATTGTTGGTGGACAGTATTGGAATCAAGGATTCAAGGTTTATCTTATTTGGGACTTATCAAAGTGTTGTACCTGACATATACCAGAGTTAGTGTTTGCTACGAAACTCGAATCCAGTATCATCCGCCTCAAAATGCCACTGTACTGTCCACATGCAGCGATTACTGCTGGATTTGTGTTCAAAATAAACGAAAAATTGTGTCCTTCATTTCACAGCTAGCCAGATTTTATCTATTCTGGCTGTATCGAGGCAATCCACATAGAATGAATGTATGCCTATCAGAAGTATCAATCATTAATTCCACAGAGTGTTAGTAGTTATCTGAATAGCTTATTATCAACGTCAGCGTTTTTTAAGCTAATTTGATATCTACATGATAAAGTTCCTCAGCCGTCCTTCTTTATCCTAGCTTGGGTAAGTAAAAATTATAATCATAATCACAAAAATAACGAAAATATTATCTTCAATCATGTTAAAGTTGCACTACTAGTCATGAATATCAACGGACCTTAGTCATGAATTCGTAATCGTCAATTCATCGTAATCAGAAACAGGAAATCATTTAGTAACTCATGTACAGGTCTAATCATCAAGCTTAAGCCATGTCGTTTGGAGAAGCAGAATTCAACTTCAGGTAAGAATTGGAGTAGAAAGTGCTAGACGACTGTAAAATAAATTGAAATAGCAGTTCATCCATTTGCGGTGTGCAATAAAATATTTCAGGTTCATTCAATCGACGATAGGCGAGATGAGCCTAATACCAGTCTGCTAAGATCTTCGTTTGATGAAAAGTACTTTTAGTTCGTCAAAGCAATTTAAACTTAGAAAACTGTCAAATATACACGAATTAAAACAAACTGAGTATTATTAATAGCCATTTCAAAAAAGGTAACTTCAGATGACCCGATAAGCATGAGAAATAGAAAGTCATGTTCTCCCACAGCATTACAAATAATTGAAACAAGGCACATAATTGACAACCAACAGGCCAACGAAACATTGTCTAGACACGTTCAAGCACGAATTCTATGATTCATAGAAGTCATGGATATTAGTAAATTCGAAGACACTCATCTGTATAGAAACAATGTGTTTAGAGCTTGAGACTAAACTAGTGACGTTTCGGAAATTTATTGACATAGGGAGTTATGGCAATTTCATATTCTTACTCTATTATGTTCATTTTTCTCTCCATTTTAAATCATCAAATTCTGTCTATTTCAAATTTCAATGATCGAGATATTAGAATTAAGATAAGGTAACTATCTGTAATACTTTTATTAGCTGATGTGTAGAGAACACAGAAACAACGGAAAATATGGAATAATGACATATATTTGTTTGAGAAATAAGTGACATACAATTCATAGGTTCACATGTCTAATTGACCACCTGTCAGCACTTATTGACATGAGCAACTCCCTCCACGTCTACTGCAACATCCTCCACAACAATTTCCACCTCGACATCCACGACATCCACAACAACGAGGGCATTGAGGGCATGCACCGGAACAGCAGGGACACCGTTGTGGTTGTGGTTCAGGAGCTGGATCGGCCATCACTGAAAACCAAGTAACAACACAACATCACAATATTACACATCATGTAGAGAATCACGAACACAAACAAAACCAATCACACATTTCACCACTGCAAACATCAGACAACTAACACACTGATCAGTGTGCGCAAAATTTGCACAATATATTCTCCAATAACTAGTCAACATGTAACAGCGTCATGTCACATTGTCATGTGGTCAATTGGTCAAGTGGTCAAGTGGAATCGACCAGCATCGAGAAAGCCGACACTCACCTGAATTCCGACATTCGAACGATACGACCAGTACAACCATGATCAGCTGAAATGAGAAGACCGATTAGGCAAACAATATCACACAGCGGAATTGTGACATACAGTGAAGAATTGCATTGTGGTGGTTTACTGTTGAAGTAAGTGTTGTTTGCTCTGTGGATTTTTCGTTTGTTGACTGTTCACATTGCACCGTTGTATTTATAGTGAAGTTTCTTCACTGCACGTACATAACACACGTGTTCGCACTCGAATCCTCTTCAGAAAATTGTGTTAATTTATCGAACGTTAATTCACTCTAAACTGTGGTAACAGCAATCTATGAGTGATTGCCAGAGAGTGTCTAACAAGGTAGTGCATGAACGGTGTGCAATGGAGTGAACAATCAATGCTGTTACGTAGTGACCTTACATGAATAAAATTTTCATTTCGACTGATTCTACCGAATCACGAGGATTCAGGTGTGAACACGCGTCACTGAAGTAACAAACGTCCATTATAAATACAACGGTGCAATGTCTCCAGTCAACAAACGAAAAAGCCACAGAGCAAACAACACTCACTTCAACAGTAGACCACCACAATGCAATTCTTCACTGTATGTCACAATTGCCTTGTGTGATATTGTTTGCCTAATCCGTCTTCTCATTTCAGCTGATCATGGTTGTACTGGTCGTATCGTTCGAATGTCAGAATACAGGTGAGTGTCAGTTCCCTCATTGCTGGTCGATTTCACTTGACTGATGACGAAATGACAAGAAGCTGGTAAATGTTGACTAGTTTTTGAGAATATATTATGAAGCGCACACTGATTAATGTGGTGGTGGTCTTATGATGTTTGCTGTGGTGAAGTGTGTGATGGAATTTCTCTTTTTCCCTGATTGTCAATATAATAACTAACATTTTGATTTTATGTTGTTTGGTTTTCAGTGATGGCCGATCCAGCTCCTGAACCACAACCACAACGGTGTCCCTGCTGTTCCGGTGCATGCCCTCAATGCCCTCGTTGTTGTGGATGTGGTGGCTGTCGAGGTGGAAATTGTTGTGGAGGATGTTGCAGTAGACGGGGAGGAAGTTGCTCATGTCAATAAGTGCTGACAGATGGTCAATGCGACATGTGAACGCATTAATTGCATGTCACTTATTTCTCCACCAAATACATCTCATTATTACATAGTTTTTTGTTGTTTCTGTGTTCTCTACACATCAACTAATAAAAGTATTACTGACAGTTGACTATTCTTAGGTCTAATATCTCGATCATTTAGATTTGAAATAGACAGAAGTTGATGATTTTAAATGGAGAGCAAAATTAACATAGTATAGAAGGTATGTGAAATAGTCCTATTTCGTTATGTCAATAAATTTGCAAGAAGTCACTATGTTAGACTCGAGCTTCAAACATATTTTTTCTATACACATGGATGTCTTTGAATTTACTAATATCCATGGCTTCTATGAATCATAGAATTCGTGCTTGAACGTGTCTTGATAATGTTTCGTCGGTCTGTTGGTTGTCAATTATGTGTCTTGTTTCGATTATTTGTTTTGCTGTGGGTTAACATGACTTTCTATCTCCCACGTTTATCGGGTCATCTGACTTAGCTTTATTTTGTAGCCATTAGTTCGGTTCATTTTCCATAAGCTCTTGTTTGGAATATCCGATTACTGCTCGTTCTGTGTGCGTCTCCACAGAAACATGTAAATTGATAAGTGCTTTGCTTATGTCGCCTCGACAGTGGGCTGCAAGTAAGTGTGTGTGTGTGTGTGTGATTGAATTCGAAGTTTAGTTAGGGAGAGAATAATGAAGTAATTTAATAAGTCACTCAGTCATATAATTGATTTGTAAGTCACTAAACAGTGAGCAACATATAATCACATAGTTGTTCATTGATTAGGTCCGTGAATGAGTTTTAATGTCGTTAAGTGCAAAAGTCGGTGGATGAGTGAGTGAGTGAGTAAAAGAGTATGTGAGTGTTTATGTGGGCAATTTTACAACGTACTTTAGTAAGGCAGCCGAATGATATGATAATTAGCTTATTTATTGTCTGTCTGTTTTTAACCTGAGTGTCATTCTTCGAAACCGGATTGCGCTTTACTACTCATCCACTGGTTTCGATAACGCGGACCATGAGATCGATAATAAGTGATAGGGGTCTTCAATATAGTCCACTTGATTAATGTATATATTTGTTTGTAAATATATACTGTCGACTGAGCATGTTTTGAAGAACGGTGTATGTAAAGTCGAATACTGATTGCACTTAGGACATGAGAATTTCAAAATTGCGAGTATTGAAGGGTGGACAAACAATAAAAGATAAGGTGAACGTTGAAAGTGTTCAACTATTGGGAATATTAACTGATACAAAAATGAGTTGACTCAGTTTTTATGTGTAGGCGATACAAGAATTGGTAA
The DNA here is from genome assembly GCA_944470395.2 of Schistosoma turkestanicum. Lineage (NCBI taxonomy): Eukaryota > Metazoa > Platyhelminthes > Trematoda > Strigeidida > Schistosomatidae > Schistosoma > Schistosoma turkestanicum. The sequence continues at coordinate 71,095,178 of OX103979.1, forward strand.
GATACATTTCATATCATACACATGTATGTGAAAAACGACCAAGTTTAGCTATGAGAAGTCAGTGGTGGCAAACAGATAACATACATATATTTCTTCGTTACTTACTTACGACCATTACTCTCAATTAAGCATGGGCCGTCACCCAGCATTCTCCAACAACCTCTGTTCTGAGCCTTACTTTCCAGTTCTGTCGAACTGTTCGTCATTTTTTTCATGTCTTTATCCAGTTCTCAAGGTAATAAGTTATTCGGTCTTCCTCTTTATGTTTAGTTTTTTGGACGCAACGTGAGGTCTTGTCTTGTAATGTGGCATGGACACTTTCTCCAATAAGTGCCTTATCCGCTTATAGTGCTTCTTCCTGATTTGTTCTTCAATTTGAATATGTTTTGTTCTGTAACACAGTCAGTCAGTCGGTCAGTCAGATTCAATGTAGAACTTTGTACGTAAGTAGAGCAGTTCATGTTACCATACCACATTAGCACAGAGATGTAATTGTTCTGTAGCACGGTAGGTTGTTGCTGACAGTGTCTGATTTACGGGTCCGAAGTTTTTTGCGTAGACAACTGTTGATAAACATCTGTATCTTCTGGATGACAGCTTTCTTAGTTTTCCAAGTCTCCACCTCATACAGTAGCACTTTGTTGACATTTATATTGAATGTTCTGTCTTTGATGTTGGTTTATAACTGTTTTTAGTTAGGGATGTTCTTCAAATGTAGGAATACTTATATTGTTTGGCTGATCCCCGCCTTCAAATCTGCATCAGATCCCCTTTACTCATCAATTGTGATGCATGAAAGATAGATGGGCGACAAGTGTTTACGTAATGAATAAATGTAGGCAATGAGTAAGAATACAGTGAGTACTGCTCAGGTTGTTAAAATCAGATCACTACTCTAGACGATGGTCAAAATAAAAATGTAATAATGTATTTGGTTGAAAACAAATAATAATTGAACAAAATATAATGACGTAATGAAAAAATTTTCAACACTGCATTTCTACAGTTGAAAAATATCTGGAACTCCAAACAACTTTCAACCAAAATCAAAATCAGGATTTTCAATACGAATGTCCAGACAGTTCTACTGTATGGAGCGGAAACTCGGAGAACCACGAAAGCCATCATCCAGAAGATACAAGTGTTTATTAACAGTTGTCTACGCAAAGTACTTCCGATTCGTTGGCCAGACACCATCAGCAACAACGAACTGTGGGAGAGAACAAACCAGATTCCAGTGGAGGAATAAATGAGGAAGAAGCGTTGGAAGTGGATAGGACACACATTGTGGAAAGCACCGAACTGCATCACGAGACAAGCCCTCACATGGAACCCTCAAGGCAAAAGGAAAAGTGGCAGGCCAGTGAACACATTACGCCGAGAAATAGAGAAAGATATGAGAGGAATGAACAAACACTGGACAGAACTGGAGAGGGAAGCCCATGAGAGAGTTGGTTGGAGAAAACTGGTTGGCGGCGTATGCTCCATTGTGGGTAACAGGCGTAAGTAAATAAGCAAGTAACCAAACAGTTCGACATTGAAATCATGAATCAATCAATGTTAGGCTACCATTAAAAACTTGGAAGCACTGAAAGATGGTCGTTTCCTCTTGATAAGGAATTCATCAGTGACAGTGCGCATCCACGACTCCTGCTACTCGCTGGATTCAAACCCAGAACTTTCAGTATTACGCGTAAATGTTGAACCTCTTTACTACTTGGCTGGAATCGAACTGTGTTAATGTCTAACTCTGTTCAATCTTAAAGAATTTAATTTTACAGATAAATGACAATGGTTTTCATTCAATCAATTGCCTACTTAATTACGTCTATTAACCCTCAATGGAGGAGCGTACGTAGGCAGCCGACCAGTTATTTTTTATCAACCTACTCATGCAATATTATTATTATTATCTGATTTGCTTCCTAACCTAATCGTTTATTTCATCTAGTAGTCATATATTCGATTATCATATCTAATACTCAATATGTCTTTCGATAGAGTAATTTTTATTTTATTCGAAATTATGCCCTGAAAGTATTGGAAATCGGTCTATGTTGAATGATTGTGGATAATCATCAATGGTCAGTGCTTATCACGATTAGTATTTTATTGAAATCTTATTACGTAGTTATATGCATATATATTCAATTATTTTCTTCTCAGTTTGCTTCAATAGAACTATTTTTCTTCCAGTTTATCTAAATAAGTAGTATATTTAATTACACAAATTATGTATGAATCAATCATCATTGTTAGACAAACAATAATCTTCATAAATCTATACAGAAAAATCGTACAATGTGTATCTATCACTGTTGATTAGCTTCTTGAAGAAATTCTCAGAGTTCTTGTGAGAAGACGTGACCCGATGAATTCAGTGTTGTCGGGTGAAGGCAGTAATTACCGAAGACAAATGCATGATGTCAAGCAAAATTCTAAGATTGATCTGAGTTAGGTATTAACGGCGTGAAAGTGTGGAGGTCCTGAGTTCAAATCCTGAGAGTAGCAGGAGCATACCAGGAGGAATCGATTGTCTTTCATCGCTTCCACGTTTCTAATGATGGTCTTACAATAATTGATTCATGATTTCAGTAACAAAACGCCAATGTCCATAAGTCTATAATAAAAAAGACAATTATTATTATTTGGAATTCGTCATCATTGATTCCTCCAGTTGTACATTTAGTCTGTTAGTCTGTTCAATGCCGTTTCGGAGTTGATAATGTTTGTATTTTATTATAGTTTCTATTTCTTCTGCCTTCACTGAGTTTCTATGTTTCTTTCTGAATTGCATTTATGTTGTTTAAACTGATACTTATTTATGGGGACAGCCATATTGATTTGTTCCTCTGTTGGTTGGAGTGGTTGCACTGACTGGAATTATGCATCTTGATTGTGAATTGAAGCACTCTTCCAGAATAGGAAACACTCTGTGTTGAAAGCAACCAAATATTATCTGTCGAATGAATCTGATCTATGCAGGAGGGAGAGAATAACAGTTATTTGTTGCTGTTGAGGATTTGATTAATTGAATAATTGTTGGTGGAATAACTGACTGAGTGGTAATATCTGTTTAGGTAATGATGCATATTTATACTTATGATGAATATTGGAACCGTTATTTGCCCAAATCACTTGTTTTGAATTTAAACTGGGCAATAGAGTGTATATAAACTACCTAGACAGTTTTATTCCTCAGTCAAAACCTCAGTTTGGATCCTACATTATGTTTCTAATTATTTTGCATCTAATAGATAACTGTTTTCTTATCTTTAAATCAAAATTCAACGATCGAACGAAATTACGGTCTACAACATTAGGAATTAATAAAATTACTTTTACGAATTCTTAACATTCTAGAAATTATTTCACAGCTTGCTTTATGCTTACTAATCGACAATAACAATCAAAAGTTTGTTTATTGATAAAAGTTAGGCTTATGTGTTACTTTCGTCATAGTAAAAGATTTTGCATTTTTTCTGTAGTATTTGATTCTAAATGTAATCAGTTTATCTTGCCGCTGATCATCAATAAAATATGCTATTTACAGTGAAATCATGAATCAATCATTGTTAGACCAACTTATTAGAAACCTGGAGGCACAGAAAGACGGCCATTTTGTCCTGGTATGTGACTGAACAGTAGTGCACATGCATGACTACCGCGAGAGAGAATCCAACTCAAGACCCTAAGACAGGGAATAAGATTGACATCAAGATAGCTTTCAAAACATTGCATAGAAATGTTGAAGGACGAATTTTGAGATTTATGGGAGCATTGGCTATTCGAAAATCAAAACCCCACTTATGTGTACGGAAACAATTTGTCATAACCTTGATATTACCCTGGTAATCTTTAAGCCTAGGGTAAGATGACGATTTTATTACCCTTTCTTATTCTTTTCATATCACATTAATTTTCTCTCTCGTTTATTGACAATTATCACCCTATGTCTACTTGAACTTTTATTTAATTGACCTTTTATTAATCTTCATATAAAATGCCTTGACAAGTGTCATATGTGTGACCAGATTGTTGGAAATATGTATAGCGCGAATACATCACCTATTTTCAGACAAATAACGTCTTGTAACTATTCTATGAAAACCTAAGACCTCCGGTCTCAAGCAAGAACACTCATCCTCTAGACCACTGTGCCGATATACATCGGTGTTAATGTCCAACTCTGATAAATCTAAGGATTTTGTACATCCTCATCCAGTTTCTTTATTGGTTACTGCCTACATCCGATAGGGCTGGACTCTACAGGTAAAGTCTTCCCACTAGAACTCCAGGGGTTAAGTGATTGCACTCAAGATGAAAGCTCTTGGATTCCAGTCCCATGAGTTGAAGGGGTCATGGATGAACACTAATGATCAGTCCCATACAGTCGTCTTTCCGTGCTTCCATGTTTCTAACAATGTTTAGTCGATGATATCATTGTAAAACTATGATCTCCATAAAACTATGATGCAAAATATTCTATTGACTTCATTCATACATTACGATATTTGTTTAGTTCTAAATTGAGAAAAAAAATATCGTATTACTCATTTTTTACAAGGATTCAACCAAAACTTATGTCACGTCACATAAAATTATCAGACTATTGACCAACTGCTTTGAACATATCTATCTTATTGATGAGATCAGATCAGATCAGATCAACTGCACCGGTGGTAATATATTTCATGCGAATTACAAAAATTTATTCTCAGAATCATTTACTAGTAGACCATGTACATTTATATTAGAATAGGAAATGTTTTAGAGATACAAGACGTGCAATAATGAAACGTTTGAAAATACAAGTAAGCAACCATTGGGTATATGTTATTTCGTGTGCTTTTTTGTAATAAACAGAAGTCATTTGTACTTGCTGTGGAAGAAAATTTGTAGAAATTTTCAAAATCTCATATAAATGAAATCTACATAATTCCGTCATAAAATCCAATCGTAGTATTATAGATATGACTTAGTATAGTATGGTTCGCTTCACTTCCGACCACGTCAATGTTGAGGTACTAATTACATGGGTTGACCATGGAGTATTCAGTAGTATTGTGTTCTAAGTAGACATTGTTAGTGGACAGTATTGGAATCAATGATTCACGATTCATCTTATTTGGGACATACCAAAGTTTTGTTCCTTACATAGTCCAGAGTTAGTTTTCACTACGAGACTCATATCCAGTATGATCCACCTCAAAATGCCACTGTATTGTCCACATTAAGCAGTCAATGCTTGATTTGTGTTCAAAATAGACTAAAAATCGTGTTCGAGAGTTTACAGCTGGCCAGATTTATCTATTCTGGACAAATTTCGATTATAATGACTATGTCAAGGCAATCTGCATAGAATGCATGAATGCCAATCAGAAATATCAACCGTAATTCTACAGAGTGTTAGTAGTTGTCTGAAAAGCTTATTATCAACTTCAGCGTTTTTTAAGCTAATTTGATATCTACATAATAAAGTCCCCTAGCCCACCTTCTTTATCCTAGCTTGGGTAAATGTTATCTATAATCATAATCACAAAAATAAAGATGATAAATTATCTTCAATCATGTTAAAGTTGCACTACTAGTCCTGAATATCAACGGACCTTAGTCATGAATTCGTAATCGTCAATTCATCGTAATCAGAAACAGGAAATCATTTAGTAACTCATGTACAGGTCTAATCATCATGGTTAAATCGTGACGCTTGAAGAAGCGGAATTCCACTTCAGGTAATAATTGGAGTGAATACTACTGAGCGGTTGTAAAATACATTGAAATAGCACTTCATCCATCTGAGGTTTACAATAAAATGTTTCAGATTCTGTCAATGGACGATAAGCGAGATGAGCTTAAGACCAGTCTGCTAAGAACTTCATATGGTGAAAAGTACTTTCAGTTCGTCAAAGGAACTTCAATTTAGAAAACAGTCAAACATGAATGAAAATAAAACAAACTGAGTATTATCAATGTATATATTTCAAAAAGTTAACTTCAGATGACCCGATAAACGTGGGAGATAGAAAGTCATGTTAACCCACAGCAAAACAAATAATTGAAACAAGGCACATAATTGACAACCAACAGGCCAACGAAACATTGTATAGACACGTTCAAGCACGAATTCTGTGATTCATAGAAGTCATGGATATTAGTAAATTCGAAGACACTCATGTGTTTAGAAACAATGTGTTTGAAGCTTGAGTCTAAACTAGTGACTTCTTGGAAATTTATTGACATAAGGAATTATGGCGATTTCATATTCTTACTATACAATATCAGTTTTCCCCTCCATTTAAAACCATCAACTTCTATGTATTTCAAATCTAAATGATCGAGATATTAGACCTAAGAATAGCCAACTATCAGTAAAACTTTTATTAGTTGATGTGTAGAGAACACAGAAACAAGGGAAACTATGGAATAATGACATATATTTGTTTGAGAAATAAGTGACATGCAATTAATGCGTTCACATGTCGCATTGACCATCTGTCAGCACTTATTGACATGAGCAACTTCCTCCCCGTCTACTGCAACATCCTCCACAACAATTTCCACCTCGACATCCACGACATCCACAACAACGAGGGCATTGAGGGCATGCACCGGAACAGCAAGGACACCGTTGTGGTTCTGGTTCAGGAGCTGGAGCTGGAGCTGCAATCGCTGAAAACCAAGTAACAACACAACACAACATCACAATGTTACACATCATATGAAGAATCACGAACACAAACATAACCAATCACACATTTCACCAACGCAAACATCAGCCAACTCACACACTGATCAGTGTGCGCAAAATTTGCACAATATATTCTCCAATAACTAGTCAACATGTAACAGCGTCATGTCACATTGTCATGTGGTCAATTGGTCAAGTGGTCAAGTGGAATCGACCAGCATCGAGAAAGCCGACACTCACCTGAATTCTGACATTCGAACGATACGACCAGTACAACCATGATGAGCTGAAATGAGAACATGGATTAGGCAAACAATATCACACAAGGCAATTGTGACATACAGTGAAGAATTGCATTGTGTTGGTTTACTGTTGAAGTAAGTGTTGTTTGCTCTGTGGCTTTTTCGTTTGTTGACTGGACATATTGCAGCGTTTTATTTATAATGGACGTTTGTTACTTCGAAGACACGTGTTCACACCTGAATCCTCGTGATTTGGTAGAATCAGTCGAAATGAATGAGTTATTCATGTAAGGTCACTACGTAACAGCATTGATTGTTCACTCCATTGCACACACTTGATTCACTACCTTGTTAGACACTCTCTGACAACCGCTCATAGATTACTTTTACCACAGTTTAGAGTGAATTAACGTTCGATAAATTAACACCATTTTCTGAAGAGGATTCGATTGCGAACACGTGTGCGTGTGTACGTGCAGTAAAGAAAATTCATTATAAATAGAACGGTGCAATGTCTCCAGTCAACAAACGAAAAAGCCACCGAGTAAACAACACTCACTTCAACAGTAGACCAACACAATGCAATTCTTCACTGTATGTCACAATTGCCTTGTGTGATATTGTTTGCCTAATCGGTCTTCTCATTTCAGCTCATCATGGTTGTACTGGTCGTATCGTTCGAATGTCAGAATTCAGGTGAGTGAGTGTCAGCTTTCTCGATGCTGGTCGATTCCACTTGACCAATTGACCAGTTAACCACATGACAATGTGACATGACGCTGTTACATGTTGACTAGTTATTGGAGAATATATTGTGAAACACGCACTAATCAGTGTGGTAGTGGGCTGATGTTTGCAGTGGTGAAATGTGTGATTGGTTTTGTTTGTTTTCGTGATTCTCCATATGATGTGTAACATTGTGATGTTGTGTTGTTACTTGGTTTTCAGTGATGGCCGATCCAGCTCCTGAACCACAACCACAACGGTGTCCCTGCTGTTCCGGTGCATGCCCTCAATGCCCTCGTTGTTGTGGATGTGGTGGATGTCGAGGTGGAAATTGTTGTGGAGGATGTTGCAGTAGACGGGGAGGGAGTTGCTCATGTCAATAAGTGCTGACAGATGGTCAATTGGATATGTGAACCTATGAATTGTATGTCACTTATTTCTCAAACAAATATATGTCATTATTCCATAGTTTCCGTTGTTTCTGTGTTCGCTACACATCAGCTAATAAAAGTATTACTGACATTTGACTATTCTTAAGTCTAATATCTCGATCATTTAGATTTGAAATAGACAGAAGTTGATGATTTTAAATGGAGAGGAAAATAATACTGTATAGTAAGAATATGAAATTGTGAAATTTTCTTATGTCAATAAATTTCCGAAACGTCACTAGTTTAGTCTCAAGCTCATAACACATTGTTTCTATACAGATGAGTGTCTTCGAATTTACTAATATCCATGACTTCTATGAATCATAGAATTCGTGCTTGAACGTGTCTATACAATGTTTCGTTGGCCTGTTGGTTGTCAATTATGTGCCTTGTTTCAATTATTTGATTTGCTGTGGGTGAACATGATTTTCTATTTCCCACGTTTATCGGGTCATGTGACATACCTTTATTTTGTAGCTATTATTTCGGTTCATTTTCCATAAGCCCTTGATTGAAATATCTGATGACTGCTCGTTCTGTGTGCGTCTTCACAGAAACATGTAAATTGATTAGTTCTATGCTTATGTTGCCTTGAAAGTGGGCGGCGAGTAAGTGTGTGTGTGTGTGTGTGTGATTGAATTCGAAGTTTAGTTAGGAAGGAAACGACGATGTAAGTAAATACGTCACTCAGTTATATAGTTGATTAGTAAGTCAATTTACCAGTGAGCAACATAAAATCACATAGTTTTTTATTGATGAAGTTCTTGACTGAGTTATTGTCATTAAATGCATAAGTCAGTGAATGAGTGAAGAAGTGAATATGAGGGTGTGTGAGTGATTAGGTTGGTAATATGAGAACATGCTTTTGTCAGGCAACTGAATGATATAAAATTAAGTTTTTTATTATCTGGTTGGTTTTAACCTGAGTGTCATTCATCGAGACCAGATACTGCTTTACTACTCATCCGCTGATTTCGATAACGCGGACCATGAGATCAGTATGGCTGAATTTACGGATACATTTGTCAGTCTACTAATACCAATTTTGACAATCTAAGACCATGCTGATTTGTTAAATGTATTGTATCGTTTTATCTGAGACTAAAACAATAAGTGTTCGAGGTCTTCTATATAGGCCACTTGATTAAGATATATATTTGTTTGTAAATATATACTGTCGACTGAACGTTTTTTGAAGGACGGTGTATGTAAAGTCGAATACTGATTGCACTTAGGACATGAGAATTTCAAAATTGTGAGTATTGAATGGCAGAAAAACAATAAAAGATCAAGTGAATGTGGAAAGCGTTCAACTATTGGGAATATTAACTAATACAAAAATGAGTCGACTCATTTTTTATTTGTAGGCGATACAAGAATTGGTTAGACACATTTCATTTTACACACATGTATGTGGAAAATGAATGAGAAATTAGTGGTAGTAAACAGATGATATATATTTCTTAGTTACTTACTTACGACTATTGATCTCAACGGAGCATCAGCCGTCTCACAGCATTCTCCAACAACCTCTGTCCTTGGCCTTCCTTTCTGTTTCTGTCCAAACGCTTTTCGTTCTTCGCATGTTTGTCTCCATTTATCGGCGTAACACGTTATTCACTCTTCCTCTTTACCTTCAGCCGTGTGGATTAAACGTGAGGTCTTGTCTTGTGATGCAACAACGGTGCTTTTCTCCTTGTATGCTGTATCCAGATCGAGCGCTTCTTCCTGATTTCTTCAATTTGAATCTGTTTTGTTCCCTAACACAGTTGATTGTTGCTGATAGTTTCTGGCCTACGGGTCCGAAGGGTTTGCGTATACGACAGTTGATAAACACTTGTATCTTCTAAATAACAGCTTCCTTAGTTCTTCAAGTTTTCGCTGCATACAGTCGACATTGTTGTTTACAAAACAGTTAGGTTATATTCCTAACTCCAAACGTAAATGTTTAACCGTTTTAGTGCCGAACCTACTAATTTACCTTCTATCTTGAAGAAAATTCATCCTTCACTGTCTCCTGTAATTTCAACCAATCTGAATAGTATCTAACTTGAATAGGATATCATTAAATAATCTTGTATCTGAAACATGGTTGAATTGATATAACTGACCAGACCTATCGTTTCATCATTGCTTTAGTAGTTCGGTACTCAATGTTTCTGTTTTACTTTCTATGGTTGTATATGATTATAACCGATGGGCTATCACACTGAAAACGACATTAAACGCACCGTTCACACATCAACATGATGTGTAGTTTGGAAGAATTGACAGTACTTGACGGACGTCTTGCAGTACTGTTATACATATGAAAAATGTACTGGCTGGACAATTTTCAAATTGAAATACTTCGAACAATGTAACAATATTTATTACAAGAAACATTTATTTTTATATGAAGCTGACCGTGCCTTGTTTGCGTTTGTTGACATAAATTCTGTCATTATTATTTTCAGACTATACGATTGTTATTAAAATAAAGGACTTTTTAGACGTCCAACTTCGAAATGAACAGGCTGGATTTCGTAAGGATCGATCATGTACTGATCAAATTGCAACATTACGGATCATTGTGGAACAATCAATTGAATGGAACTCACCACTCAACATCAACTCCATCGACTACGAGAAAGCGTTTGATAGCGTGGGCAAAAAACACTAAGAAGGCTTCTTTGACACTACAGCGTGTCAGAGAAGATTGTTAACATCATACCCAATTCTTATGATGAATTAAGCAGCAAAATCGTACACGGAGGACAGCTAACAGACTCTTTCGAGGTGAAGACTGGTGTCAGGCAAGGTTGATTACTCCCACTCTTTCTCTTTCTACTGGTGATCGACTGGATTATGAAAACGTCGACATCTGGAGGGGAGCACGGTATCCCCTGGACAGCCAGCATGCCATTGGACGATCTGGACTTCACAGATCATGTCTCTTCTATTTCACACACAACAACAAATAAAAGACAAGACGATCAGTGTAGCAGAATCTCAAGCAGCAGTAGGTCTCATCATACATAAAGGAGAAAGCAAGATACTACGATACAACGCAACATGCGCCAACCAAATCACTCTTGATGGAGATTCCTTGGAGTATTCTTACACCTCTACTTATCTGGATACGATGCAGATGTTAAGGCGCGGATCAGCAACGCAAAGGCTGCATCCCTACAATTGGAAAATATCTGGAACTCCAAACAAACAAATATCAATCAACACCGAAATCAGGATTCTCATCACAAATGTCAAGACAGTTCTACTGTATGGATCGAAAACTCGGAGAACTACGAAAGGCATCATCCAGAAGTTACAAGTGTTTATTAACAGCTGTCTACACAAAATACTTTGCATTCGTTGGCCAGACACCATCAGCAGCAGCCTGGTTTGGGAGAGAAGAAACCAGATTCTATCGGAGGAGGAAATCAGGAAGAAGCGATGTGAAAAGCATCCAACTGCATCGCCAGACATTCTCTTTTCTTTGAACCCTGAAGGCAAAAAGAAAAGAGGAAGGCCAGTGAACACATTACGCCGAGAAATAGAGAAAGATATGAGAGGAATGAACATGAATTGGACAGAACTGGAGAGGGAATCCCAGGATAAAGTTGATTGGCGAAAACTGGTCGGCGGCCTATGTTCCATTGGGTGTTACAAGCTAAAGTAAGTAACTAAACAGTTTGACATTGAAATCATCAAGCAATCAATGTTGGGTTACCTTTAGAAATTTGGAAGCACTATTAAGGGACTCATCAGTGACAGTGCGCATCCACGACTCCTGCTCCTCGCTGGATTCAAACCCAGAACCGTCAGTATTGCACGTGAATGCTTAACCTCTGTACTACTGGGCCAGAATCGAACCGTGTTAATTTCCAACTCTGTTCAATCTTAAGAAATTTAATTTTTTCAGATAAATGACAAAGGTTTTCATTCAATCAATTGCCTACTTAATTACGTCTATTAACCCTCAATGGAGGAGCGTACGTAGGCAGCCGACCAGTTATTTTTTATCAACCTACTCATGCAATATTATTATTATTATTATCTGATTTGCTTCCTAACCTAATCGTTTATTTCATCTAGTAGTCATATATTCGGTTATCATATCTAATACTCAAGATGTATTCTGATAGATTAATTTTTATTTTATTCGAAATTATGCCCTGAAAGTATTGGAAATCGGTCTATTTTGAATGATTGTGGATAATCATCAATGGTCAGTGCTTATCATGATCAGTTTTTAATTGAAATCTTATTACGTAGTTATATAATATAGTCAATTATTTTCTTTCAGTTTTATGTAATAAAATTTTTTCCCAGTTTATCTAAATAAGTAGTATATTTAATTACACAAATTACGTTTGAATCAATCGTCATTGTTAGACAAACAATAATCTTCATAAATCTATACAGAAAAATCGTACAATGTGTATCTATCACTGTTGATTAGCTTCTTGAAGAAATTCTCAGTGTTCTTGTGAGATGACGTGACCTGATGAATTCACTGCTGTCGGGTGAAGGCAGCGCAAGACCGAAAGTTCCAGGTTCGAATCCTGCAAGGTGCAGGAGTCGTGGATGCGCACTGCCTCTGATAATTAGTCCCATAACAAGACGCAAACGCCGTCGTTCATTGCTTCTAGGTTTCTTATAAGGTAGTCTAACAATCATTGATTGATGATTTTAAATGTGTCAATTGTAATAATAACCATGGAGTGATAAATTACCCTACATTGAATTATTTATAATTTGATATTTCTGTTTGATACACAACGAAAAATGTAAAACCTGATGATAAAATCTTGTTTCGGAAACAAAATTATTTTTAAAAATAAAAATCAAGACGAATTACATCAATAAATTTATCATTAGATGACGTTATAGTTTATCATAGTTTATTCCTGAAATGAATTTTCTGTGTTTTGATTTTCAAATGAAATTCACAATTCGATTATTTGAAATTTATCAGTGAGACTTAAATTGAATTTTTCTGATTTCCATTAAAGAGTTATGAAGAATGTTGTGTTACGTCGAAATCATGAATCGATCATCATTAGTCCAGTGTTCGAAACCCGTAAGCACTAAATAGCAGTTTTGTCTTAGTATGGGAGTCAGCAGCAGTGCGCTCACTTGTGAATAACGTTTTGGGGAAATTCTCGAAGTTCTAGAAGGAGGCCATGACCAGTGGAGTTCAGCCATGTCGGATGAGACAGTAACTACTGAGTACAATGGCTGAAATTGCGCAATCTCTTAAACTGATTAAAGTTAGACATTAACACTGTCGAATGTTGGCTCAGTGGTCTGGAGATAACTTTGTCGGGCTTGAGACCGAATGACCTGAGTTCGAATCCCCCACAGTAGGCTGTTGTTGACCAGTAATTGCGATTTAAGATGATTAAAACATACCTGCCAACTAATTATGGTATGAGCACGAATCGATTAACGGTAGAGCACTATTAGAAACCTGGAAGCACTGGATGGCCGTTTTGACTTGATATAGAACTCATCAGTAGCGAGCATTCTGTAACTCCCGCAACTCACCGGATTCAAATCCAAAGCCTTAGAGTCTTGCACGCGAACTGCTCAACCTATGAACCATTGAGATCATAATCCAAAAAGCGTTAGAATGAGCTTTGAATTAATTGAGTGATATAGGACCAGATAATAATGTGTTCGTTGAGTTCTATGGGATGCAAAACTCAATTTTCTACACCTTCTGATGTAGAATATGAAAAATTCATAAGTATTAAACATGCAAGAGTTGGGATTCAATGTTCAAGAATTCATTGTCTCATTGTTATTGCTGTTTGTTGATCATGTCTTTTAAGAAAAATGTTTTCTGAATTATATCGTTAATAATATAATCATAAAGTCTCATACAAACATCAAAGGCTGACATAATAATTTTTTAATGGCTTGTAAACACAAACGTCCATGTGTTGAATATTGTTTTTTTGTTTGAATAAATACACTGACAATTACAAATGCGGACAGATTGAATATTGAATATTGTTCACTGAGCGAATCAATATCTTCCAAACACAGATATGTTTACGAACTACATTTGTCATGCGTATCGTCATTTACATGAAATTGTGCCTATTTATAATCAACAATAATTTTAACATCTTGTTATTGTGAGACATCCCGCTTCTTTTATCTTTATTGCATTTTCACACCTAATTGATTTTCGATTGTTTTTCTCATGTTCTTTCTAGTTAAAAATGACAATAATAACAGCAGGAAGCAAAGGTAAAATTTGTGTCTGTAAATTATTAGTGGTTTAGCTTTGTTTCTGTTGACATGAAATTAGTAAACAATAGTTATTATCTTGACATTTGCATTGGTCTCTTCCTAGTAATAGTTAAAACTGGAAATGTTCCGTCTTCTTGGGCTTATATACATCCTGTACGGATCGCCTCGACATTTGCTTCAGAAAAAGCGTGTTACTCCCACAGTGAAGCATAGACCACCGACAAGCAGTCTTCAAACTGCTCTGTCCTGAGCCTTTCTTTCTATTTCTGTCCAATTTAAGTTTATTCTTCCCATGGCTGTCTCTATTTCACAGCACAATGTGTTCCTTGGCATTCCTCTTTTCATTTTTCCATAAAAGTTAAAAGTGAGGGCTTGTTTTGTGATGCAGTTGTGCGATTTCCGCAATGTGCATTCTAGTCACTTTCGGCGCTTCTTCATGATTACTTCATACGCTTTGTTTTCTCCCTCAGTAGGTTGTTGCTGTAAGTGTCTGGCCAACAGTTGCAATGATCTCAGTCATTTTAATCTGAAATAGTTCCAACATGTCTGTCATCTAATCATGATAACAGAAGTGGATTTTTATCAATTCAAACATTTTTTTGTGACAAAACAGTTTGAATTATTTTCAAATCGGAAAAAGTTGTAAAGATTTATGTATAGAAAATTGATTAAATGGAAGTCATAGTCAATGGCTGAGATTGCGCAGTACCCTAGATTGAATGAAGTTAGACATTATCACTGTTGAATATTGAGGCAGTGTTTTAGAGGTTAGGTTTTAGGTTTTCAAACCCAGTCACCTGGGTTTGACTCTTCCACCGTAGGTTGTGCTGATAGTGTCTGACCAACAGTTGAAACGATCTCAGTCAAAGCGATCTGAAATAGTACCAACATGTCTGTCATTTAATCATGATAACAGAAGAGCATTTTTATCAAATCAAATTACCAGGTAAATATATTTTGTGGTAAAATAATATGAATTATTTTTAGAAAAAAACGGTCTAATATTCACTAACGTATTACCTAGAATAATCTTCTATTGTCTGTGGGAAACGAAAAAAATAAACAGTCCTATTGTCTAAATAGATTTCTACTTGTTTAGTTAGTTATACGTGCGTATATCAGATTATTTCTATACACTGAAAACTAATTTATACAATGGATCACAGTGTAGTTAGTTATTGTATATAGTGGAAATCTAATCAAATAATCTAAGCATTTACATGTGTATATATACACATTTATGTAAATGAATAATTGGTAATCATATCCATTCGGAGTGAATTCTATTACTTAATTTGTAATGATAAACTGATTTAGTTTTTCAGTCAATGAACATTTCATTTTAACGTAAATTCAATGTACAATGATGCAATTACGTTTCATTACAAAAAAGTTACTGGAAACCAATATATCGAAAAATGGGTAAATGGAAGTCGTAATCAGAAAAAAGTCACTGAAGATGATTAGACTAGTGAAAACCGACAATGATAAATTGATTTGAACAACTCTGACACCAAGATCTATCTGTATATCTGTACATATATATAAACAAGGGCCAAATAGAAAATGTACGTGTTTGGAAAATTCCCGTAAATATTACCACTACTAATCAAAATAGTATCACATGCAAAGTTATACTTTTATGATTCAAATTCTCTAGAAAAAAAAACACACTGTATGATAACGTGAATTCATTTCATTCTTTACTGATATGAATAACGGTACTTTTTAATAATATTATTAGTAATATTAGTCAGATTTTATTCTTTTTTCATACAGGAGATTAAATTGTAGAAGGAATCTTTGAAATTAAATCAACCATCGAGAGAATTGGTTATAATAAATTAGTGTATTAAGAAGTTTAGTCGTGTACTTTTTATTAAATTAAATAAGAAGAGAGTGAATTTTCTCTTAAAATAAATCTGTAATCATCGTTCAATTTTAATTGGCAACATTTGGAATATTGAATTTTAGTTACTTAAACCTATTACCTCTGATGAAACATGGGTCACGAAACAGTATTCTGCAACCTACTCCGTTATGGGCCGTCCTTTCTAGTACAGTCCAATTATTGTTCATTCTTCTAATGTCTTTCACCATTTCTCGGCGTATTGTGTTCCTTGGCCTTCTAGTTTTCCTTTCACCTTGAGGTTTCCATGTGAGGGCCTGTCTTGTGACTCATTTGGGTGCTTTTCTCAATGTGTTTACTCTCCAATTCCAGCTT
Organism: Schistosoma turkestanicum; assembly: GCA_944470395.2. NCBI lineage: Eukaryota > Metazoa > Platyhelminthes > Trematoda > Strigeidida > Schistosomatidae > Schistosoma > Schistosoma turkestanicum. Next base: position 71,111,738 of record OX103979.1, read on the forward strand.
TTCTTCTTTACTTTTTCCTCCACCGTAATCTGGTTTGTTCTCTCCATTAGTGGGTTGCTGTTGATGGTGTCTGATCAACGGATTTGAAGTATTTCGTCTTGACAACTGTTGATCAACACATGAATCTCCTGAATGATCGCTTTGGTAGTTCTACAAGTTTACGCTCCAGATAACAGAACTGTCTTGACACTCATTTGTATTGTCTCAAAAAAGTCATTTCGTAAACGGACCATATCAGCTGAGATATAAAATAAAGAAAGAAAGAGATTTCTCATTGATGAATATATTTTCAAAGATGTGTAGTAGTAACTTTCTACCTATTTTTTCTTCATATACTAATGACGGTTACATCCAACTGATCTGTTTCTATTTCTGTGATCTTTTTGATCACATTTTGTTTCTAATGATTTCAATATTTTATTTTGAGTTCTATACCAGGGCGAAACGGCCGCTCAGTGCATCCAGATTTCTAATGATGGTCTAACGATGATTGATTCACGATATCTAATATGTATTTGTTGTTGATTTTACTTTTTAAATCCATGGATTGTTACAATATGAAACATTTTTTTGGCTGATAGAGAACAGTAAATGTAGTGTCTTCTGAAGTAAATTTTATTACATGGAAATATATTTAAGTATTTAGAAGATGTATCAGTCACTGGAAAACTTTATTCTACATTAACTAAAAGTAACGCAATAGTGAATATTCTATTTATCTAAGAGTAAACCAAAAAAGGTGTACTATGCTACCAATTATTTCAGTGTATACAGACAAATGCAAATTCAATCTCAATTGGGAAAACATAAAAAAACGATTTTATGATGAGGAATTTTCAGGAATATAACAGAGACTTTCTAGAATCATTCAGACATTCAGATTATCAATGATCACTGTTGTGATATGTATAGATTAAAAAAAAAAACTTGGAAAGATAATCAATTCTAAACATGATCTATAGAATATCAAAAACTTGATCATCAGAAAACTCATTTCTCCTTGAAAATAAACCTGATCATTCTGTCTGAAATAACAATGAAGACTTTCCGGTTAAGCAGACTAGCTCAGATAAAGAAACGATGTTGAAAGATCAATGTTTGCGCACAACAAGTTGTTCAAATGTTTAGGCAAAACATTCTGTTTAATGCATGTCCGTTGAATTACATTCATTTTTTGTCGATTTTGTTCTTAATTAACAAATTATGTCTGTCTAAAACAAAAATACTACATGCTTTCATCAAAAAAAAATATTTACATGCAACTACAAATCTAATTACTAGAAACATAATATATATATATATATATATATATATATATATATATATATATATATATATATATATATTCCTCCTCTTATACCTTTTGGAGGAGAATTAAATGACAATTTTCGTTAAACAAAAAAGCATATTCAAGTTTCAAATATTATATTCATCAATTAGATAAAGGAAATGTGTATCATGGGAGTAAGACTGATTGTAAATGATAAACAGGGAATGAATATGTACAGTAGTAGCTTAACGCTTAAAAAAGACACCTACAAAAGCTCCGTCCTAGTTTATGGCTGTGAAAGATGGCCGTTAAGAGTAGACAATGTTCGTAGGATACTTGTTTTTGAACATAGGTGGCTCCAAAAGAAATTGCTTGAGCATCGTGGGATAATCGAGTAGGTGATGCTGTCATTAGGAAACGGGTGCTAGGTAAGGATGGCGGATCAATAGATGAAGTAATGAAACTTCATCATTTGAGGTGGCTGAGCCATGTGTTGCGTTTGGCTAACCATCGAATGCCGCGACGAGCTATGTTTTGTGGTGTAGGAGTAGGTTGGAAGAAAGTTGGGGACGGCTAAAGCGAAACATGGCAGAAATCCATCACTGACAAGTGAATGGAGTCATGTTGGTAGATGTAGGCTATCTGGTTGGGGTCTGCAGGACGACAGTTACCAATGGTTAGAGACCTTGAACGACATGGCTCAAAATCGGTTGCAATGGCGCAAGTGCTTCCATTCGTTGTGCTCTCGCAAATCCTAATCTTCTGGATTCGTCAGTACCTCTACATTTGTCTTTCTAACCTTATATCACTGAATTATACTTCTTGAATAATATCTTCAAACCCTAGCCTTCTTCATTACGGCTAATACTTCTACTATCGCTATCACTCTTGGATTTGAAACTGACAGTTGCATCTCTGTGCTGATGTGGTATGGCAACCTGAACTGATGTACTTATGTACGAAGTTCTGCATTGTATCTGTCTGTCTGTCTGTCTTTCTTTGAATAAGAACATATGTTTATTCATTCAAAACAAACAGTGGATATGTCTCATAAATCGAAAGGGAAGCCCAGGACAGAGTTAGTTGTAGTAAACTGGTCGTCGGCCTACGCTCCACTGGCGATTACAGGCGTAAGTAAGTAAGTCAGTAATGTCTAATAAATCAAGTACAGTACTCAACAATATACGGTTATATTCATTGAATCGTTCCAAACTTAAATATTTAGAATTCTATTGACAGTGATAAAGATACTCATTGTGAAAATTGGAACAACATTGATATTAGCGAAAAGTATTGTTGTTTTCGATTAGATCGTCATCAGTCTGTATACTCTTTAACATACATGAATATTTTTTATGAAAATAATAAACCAATCAAGGCAATTTGAATCATAATCACAATGAAATGAAACAGATTATATCACTACACATAATAGGTGGAAAAGTACAAGTTGTTAAAAGTAGGAAGACAGAGGTATACTGATCGTAGTAGTAAGAAAATTATAAAATACGATAACAAAAGTTTTATCAATAATAGGTCAAACGTGAATATAACTAAACTTATAATAATCAATACAAAAACATCAAAACCATTACGTAATAAGAACTGTGTACATAATTATTAGATAGTGAAGAAGAATATAAAAGGGAAGAGGCAGAAAATTACAAACCAATACAGAATGTGAAAATAGTGCTAATAATAACAAGGATAAAATAAGAATTTTTAAACTCGTTGAATTAGTTATACTCGGTCGAAGAAGGGACGAGGGTGTCAGGAATTTCTTCTGAACATATTAATTGGGATTCAATATACGAATTCCTATGAATTCTGTTATGTGTAGGAGATGGAATCAAACTCCGTTGGGAAATGATAAAGGTATACAATAGATCACCCGAAAAGAGCTAGACTTATCTACAATGTGACCACTATCAACAAGATGGCTGAATTTGCAAAGCCAACTGAAGTAACTTATGCTTCGCTTGAGCAGACATCGCTGACCGACTCGAGAAGGTCGACGAAGTTTGGCTGTGTAGAATATCCTACTAATTACTTTCGTGAATCCATCCTGCTACCCATCGCTTACCGCATCCACGTTGATTTGTATCTTAATGAATAATGGCTTCTTTCAAACGGTCGAAGTCACCGACTACTTTTTTTACATTAAACATATACTTTTTTATGAATTCTCTAGAGTAGCCGATCTCGGTCAGTGAGTTGTTGATAAATTCCAGCTTCTAACTTAAAGTACCTACTAGAAAGATCATTTTTACTCTGCTAATGAGACATATAACTGAATTTCGCTTATAGCGGACAGGTGTATTGTCTTGCAGCTAGACTTTTTCTGCATACACTTCTAATTAACAAGTCATCATATGAATATTCATATATATTAGAATAAAACCTGATGACGATCTAGTTGAAAACATTATTACCTATAGCAATACTAAGCGTTTAGCGAGTTCGTTTTTTTCTAGACAGTCAAACTGAATTTTTAATATTTCAGGATATGTATGTCTTGGTTTATGTCAATCAAAAAAAAAACAATGTAAACATAACAACGAATGAGATGGATAGAACAATTCATGTGATTATCTCTAACTCCCAACATCTAGTTTCAATCATCGTCACACAACCAAGGTACTATTTCTCATAAGCCGTTCATTATGTACAGACACGAATAACTGTTGGTTATTAAAAAAAACAGATAAATATACACTTGAGCAGTTTCGTGTTAAATGCAACATTTGAGAAGTATTTTTTTTATCTTAGAAAATGCAAATGATTGAAGCCAGTTGTTTAAGTAAACATTAGATAACTAACTACTAGTTACTCAAAAATATAGTTACATTCCTATGAATCAAAATGATAAACTACCTTTATTTGTATGGTGTTGAGGTATCTAAACAGCGCACCGATCACTCACTATTGTAAAATCTATTGAAATTAGATTTGTACACTATTGGATCTCTAGCAGCAGCCTCTGCAGCAGTAGGTCTCAACATATATAAAGGTAAAAGCAAACTTCTACGATACAACACAACATGCACCAATCAAATCACTCTCGATGGAGATGCCTTGGAGGACATTGACACCTTTACATATATGGGCAACATCATCGACAATGAAGGTGGATCCGACGCAAATGTGAGGGCGCGGATTGGCAAAGCAAGGGCTGCATTTCTACAGTTGAAAAATATCTGGAACTCCAAACAACTTTCAACTAAAACCAAAACCAGGATTTTCAATACAAATGTAAACACAGTTCTACTGTATGGAGCGGAAACATGGAGAACTACGAAAGCCATCATCCAGAAGATACAAGTGTTTATTAACAGTTGTCTACGCAAAATACTTCGTATTCATTGGCCAGACACCATCAGCAACAACGAACTGTGGAAGAAAACAAACTAGATTCCAGTGGAGGAGGAAATCAGGAAGAAGTGGTGGAAGTGGGTAGGACAAATATTACGAACAGCACCTAACTGCGTCGCAAGACAAGCCCTCACATGGAACCCTCGAGGCAAAATTAAAAGTGGGTGACCGAGGGGCACATCACGCTGAGAAATAGAGAAAGACATAAGAAGAATGAACAAACATTGGACAGATCTGGAGAGGGAATCCCAGGACAGAGTTGGTTGGCGAAATCTGCTGAGCGGCCTATGCTCCATTGTGGGTAACAGGCGTAAGTAAAAGTAAGTAATACCTGTGTGTGTTTGAAATATAATAACTCTGGCTGCCGCTTTATCTTTGAATAGATCGACGGAAGTTGGAGCATAGTGGACTAATAGCAGTTTGCCTCACTTCGGCTTAAGCTTACCGATACAAATCTGAGTCACGTTTGAGACGCTAGGCACTAGAACAAATAGTCTACGTGAAGTGGTCTGGATTTTTTCTGGTTAGCATTTTCCTACAGAGTTAGTTTTCTACGGGATGGGGCCTCTGAATCTATGCTCAACCTTTCTACTTTACCCGGCTTCAGACCGGAAGTGGCCCAAGAAGGTTTACAGGTGAATTGAGAGTGATAGTAATTGAAACAATGATTAGAATTATGATTTTTGTCTTTACAACTTCTCTGGAAATTTTAATTTCTGATCTGCTCTGTTTCAAGAAGTCCAGTTAGTTGGTTACATTAGATAATAATAAGACAGAATATAGGTCAATGTGAACATTAAGAGTGGAATAGAAACACAATAGACGTAGAAGACGTAGTAAATTTGATCTTTTCCCAGTCATTTAATGAAAGTATTGGATACATTTTTAAAAATGTCATAATACCCCAAGACCGATTATGATATAACATTCTACAATGAATGATTACTGAGTAGTAGCTGACATAATGTTGGTCTAGTCTTTTATCCAAACCAAATCCATTAAGCAGTAGTCGGGAGTATAAGTGAATCAACATTATTGGCAGGAGTATTTGATGCTAAGTAATTGGCAAAAAACGCACACGTCTACGTTTGTCATCATACTTCCTCAATAACTGTTATTGATTTACTCAAAGATCTAACATTGTTCAATTCCTACATTATATTAGTGCAATCTAGAAACTTTCTATTTAAACATCGCAAATGCACAAATCATTATGACTTTTGACATGGTTTTCAATGATTTTCAAAATTGCTTACACTATCGAATTCACCATAGATTTTAGTTAGCTATAGTCATTTTGTAATTACCATATATATGTATATATATATTCATAATACTAAAATTTACCATCAAAGTCTGATTTTTCACTACAGATACCAGGCTTCTGTATGGGACAGAAACTTAAGGAACTACCAAAGCAAAAATTCAGGAGATTCATGTGTTTATCAACAGTTGTCTACACAAAATACTTCTGAACCAGACACTATCAGCAAGCCGTGGCAGAGAACAAACGATATTTCGGCAAATGAAGTCATCATGAAGAAGCTCTGGAATGCATAGTGCACACACTGAGGAAAGCGAACGAATGCGTCACGAGACAAGCTCCCACATGGAATCCTTGGAACCAAACGAACAGAGAAAATGCACACAAACATTACAAGAATGTACAACAGTTGGACAGAGAACTATAAAGGACATAGTAGGTTGTAGAATGCTCTACGGTGACCTATACTCCATTAGGTGTAACAGGTCTAGGTTAGATAGTAAATAAAATTCAATATTCCAAATGTTGCCAATTAAAATTGAACTATGATTACAGATTTATTTAAAGAGAAAATTCACTCTCTTCTTATTTAATTTTAATCAAAGTACACGACTAAACTTCTTAATACACTAATTTATTATAACCAATTCTCTCGATGGTTGATTTAATTTCAAAGATTCCTTCTACAATTGAATCTTTCATATGAAAAAAGAATAAAATCTGACTAATATTACTAATAATATTATTAAAAAGTACCGTTAATCATATCAGTAGAAAATGAAATGAATTTACGTGATCTTACAATGTGTTTTTTTCTTTCTAAAGCATTTGAATCATAAAAGTATAACTTTGCATGTGATACTATTTTGATTAGTAGTGATAATATTTATGCACATTTCCCGAACATGTACATTTTCTATTTGGCCCTTGTTTATATATATGTACAGATAAACAGATAGATCTTGGTGTCAGAGTTGTTCAAATCAATTTATCATTGTCGCTTTTCACTAGTCTAATCATCTTCAATGATTTTTTTCAGATAACGACGTCCATTTACCCATTTTTCGAGACTTTGGTTTCCAATTTCTTTTTTGTGATGAAACGTAATTGCATCATTGTACATTGAATTTACGTTGAAATGAAATGTTCATTGAAAGAAAAACTAAATAAGTTTATGTTTACTGATTAAGTAATAGAATTCACTCCGAATGGATATGATTACCAATTATTCATTTACATAAATGTGTATATATACACATGTAAATGCTTAGATTATTTGATTAGATTTCCACTATATACAATAACTAACTACACTGTGTGATCCATTGTACAAATTAGTTTTCAGTGTATAGAAATAATCTGATATACATATGTATATCTAGACAAGTAGAAATCTATTTAGACAATAGGACTGTTTATTTTTTTCGTTTCCCACAGACAATAGAAGATTATTCTAGGTAATACGTTAGTGAATATTAGACTGTTTTTTTGAAAATAATTCATATTATTTTACCACAAAATATATTTACCTGGTAATTTGATTTAATAAAAATGCTCTTCTGTTATCACGATTAAATGACAGGCCTGTTGGAACTATTTCAGAAAACAGACAGTGAGATCATTTCAACTGTTGGTCAGACACTATCAGCACAACCTACGGTGGAAGAGTCGAACCCAGGTGACTCGGTTTAAAAACCTTAAACATAACCTCTAAAACACTGCCTCAATATTCAACAGTGATAATGTCTAACTTCATTCAATCTAGGGTACTGTACAATCTCAGCCATTGACTATGACTTCCATTTAATCAATTTTCTAAACATAAATCTTTACAACTTTTTCCGATTTGAAAATAATTCAACCTGTTTTGTCACAAAAAAATGTTTGAATTGATAAAAATCCACTTCTGTTATCATGATTAGATGACAGACATGTTGGAACTATTTCAGATTAAAATGACTGAGATCATTGCAACTGTTGGCCAGACACTTACAGCAACAACCTACTGAGGGAGAAAACAAAGCGTATGAAGTAATCATGAAGAAGCGCCGAAAGTGACTAGAATGCACATTGCGGAAATCGCACAACTGCATCACAAAACAAGCCCTCACTTTTAACTTTTATGGAAAAATGAAAAGAGGAATGCCAAGGAACACATTGTGCTGTGAAATAGAGACAGCCATGGGAAGAATAAACTTAAATTGGACAGAAATAGAAAGAAAGGCTCAGGACAGAGCAGTTTGGAGACTGCTTGTCGGTGGTCTATGCTTCACTGTGGGAGTAACACGCTTTTTCTGAAGCAAATGTCGAGGCGATCCGTACAGGATGTATATAAGCCCAAGAAGACGGAACATTTCCAGTTTTAACTATTACTAGGAAGAGACCAATGCAAATGTCAAGATAATAACCATTGTTTACCATTTTTATGTCAGCAGAAATAAAGCAGTAATAAAGATGACAAACAGAAATTTTACCTTTGCTTCCTGCTGTTATTATTGTCATTTTAACTAGAAAGAACATGAGAAAAACAATCGAAAATCAATTAGGTGTGAAAATTCAATGAAGATAATAGAAGCGGGATATCACACAAAAACATGATGGCAATATTACGTTCAAGATTATTGTTGATGTTAAATAGGCACAATTTCATGTAAATGACGATATGCATGACAAATGTAGTTCGTAAACATATCTGTGTTTGGGAGATATTGATTCGCTCAGTGAACAATATTCAATATTCAATCTGTCCACATTTGTAATTGTCAGTACTTTTTTTTAAAACAAAAAACAATATTCAACACATGCACGTTTGTGTTTACAAGCAATTAAAAAATTTTAATGTCAGCCTTTGATATTTGTATGAGACTTTATGATTATATTATTAACGATATAATTCAGAAAACATTTTTCTTAAAAGACACGATCAACAAACAGCAATAACAATGAGACAATGAATTCTTGAATATTGAATCCTAATATCTTGCATGCTTTTTCGCATGCATCAGAACTTGTAGAAAATTGAGTTTTGCATCCACAGAACTCAAGGACACATTATTATCTGCTCTATATCAATCTTTCATTTCAAAACTCATTCTAACGCTTTTTGGATTATGGGATTAGTGGTCCAGTGGTTAAGCAAGACCTAAAGCCTTTGGTTCGAATCCAGTGAGTTGCAGGCGTTACAGAATTCTCACTGCTGATGAGTTCCATGTCAGGTCGAAACAGTCGTCAATTGCCTCCAGGTTTCCAATGGTGATCGATTGATCGATTCATGCTCATAGCATAATTAGTTGGCAGGTATGTTTGAATCATCTTAAATCGCAATCACTGATCTCATTTGAATGGTTGGTCAAAGACCATCGACAGCAACCTACTGTAGGAGAGTCGAACCCAAGTCACTCAGTCTCAGGCCCGAGAAAGTAAACTCTAGACCGCTGTGCCAACATTCAACAGTGTTAATGTCTAACTTTGAACATTCTAAGGTATTGCGCAATCCGAGCCATTGTACGAAACGGCCGTCTAGTGCTTACGGATTTCGAATACTGGTCTAATGATGATCGATTCATGATTTCGACGTAACACAACATTGTTCATAACTCTCTAATGAAAATCCAGGAATAAACTCTATAGAAATCATGTTGACTATAATGTCATCTTATTGATGTAATTCGTCTTGATTTTTATTTTAAAAATAATTTTGTTTCTGAAACTAGATTTTATCATCAGGTTTTACATTTTTTGTCGTGGATTAAACAGAAATATGAAATTATAAATAATTCGATGTAGGGCAATTTATCAGTTCATGGTAATAATTACAATGGACACATTTAAAAAAACCAACCAATGATTGTTAGACCACCTTATTAGAAACCTGAAATCACTGAACGACGGATGTTTCTTTCTGGTATGGGACACTCCAGGCTTTCGCGCGCAAGAATGAAAGTCCCGGGTTTGAATCCTGAGAGGTGTAGGAGTTGTGAATGCGCACTGCAACTGATAAGTAATCCCATACCAGGACGCAACGGCCATCGTTCAATACTTCCAGGTTTCTGATGGCGGTCGAACACTGATTGATTGGTTGATTGATGATTTCAAATGTGTAAAACTAATCATCTCCATTACTCTAATTGAAAAATTTCAGTTTCATTGTATATCTATGAATGATGGCATTCAAACTGAACGATGAGTTATAAGCATATTGAAAGTTTTTGTGTTGTAACAAAATCCATCCTCGTGCAAACGACACTTGAAATGCTAAAATGGACAATTCAAAAATGAATGTAATTGACTCAGTAGAGAAACTTCTATTCAAGAAATTTACTGTTTAAAATATATATAATTAAAATTATGAATTATGTGGATCTTAGAAAAAAACAAAAATTTGTCTTGTGTATTGATTGAGATAAGACTTTATCATCATTGGATATCAACTCAGCGACCTTTGAGGTTAGATTGTCGTGCGCCGGTTTAAGATCACGAATTAATGATGATTCCAGTACTAGATAAAAATAAAACGGCTCCCCAGTGATATCAGGTTTCTAATGGTAGTCTAACACAGATCAATCGATAATTAGTAGTGAAGCACAAAATTTGTGACGACTCTGGGAAATGAATAACTAGAAATTGAATTTCGTTTTTTCGATTGTTAAACTAGTTATAGTACTATTGGAGCTTCTATTTCTAGTGTCTAGATTCTCAGTTGATAAGAATAAAATGAACCAACTGTATGCCGATGTGTAATTTGAGAGTCTATTTTCACAGTCGACTGACTATCTTCCAGTTTCGCTGGAGTAATTAGCTACATTTAAGTCTATGTTAGTCGATATCAATCATTGTCACACGCCCCTATCAGAAACCTAGTAGCACTGAAAGACTCCTATCTCCACCTGAAATGTGATTAATCAATAGCATGGCGTATCCACGACTGTCACAAGCTGGATTCGAACCCGCAACTCTCTTTCTCAAGCCCGAACATTTAACCTCTCTACCATTGAACCGGAACCCAACGGTGGGTATGTCCTACTTTAACTAATCTGCTCAATCTCACCAGTGTCCTTGGTATTTACTGTCATATCCAAAAGGGTGATTCGGTAGAGAAACTTCTTCTATGGAAATTCACCGTTTAAAATATATCATTAACATTTTAAATTAGTTTATATGTGGATCTGAAAAAAACAGACACAAAAATTTGTCACCGAGATTGATTGAAATAAGACAATACCACCATTGGATATCAACTCAGTGGCCTTAGAGGTTAGATGGTAATGCGTGGGATTAAGGACGCGAATTGATGATCAGTTCAACAGTCGGAAAAAACCGTCTGCCCAGTAAAATCGCTGTTTCCAGTGATACTTTAACACTGATTGATTGTAGATATACACAAAACGAAAACTAGTAAAGGAATTTCTTTTTAACTCCGTCCGTTATTTTTTTTTAGTGTCCGAAATTCTCTGATTACAAAAATAAAATCAACCAACTGGACATTGACGTGCAAGTTTGAGAGTCGATTTTCATAATCAACTGACTTGCTTTCAATTACAATGGAGGAGTTAATGATTTGTTTACAAGAAATTAAGAATTTTAATATCAGACTTTGATGTTTGTATAAGACTTTACTAATATTCTCAACTACAGTTATGGAGATTATGGTTTTGACACATTTGAAATCAACAATCAATCATTGTTAGACAACCATTAGAAACCGGGGAGCGTTGGAAAACGGCTTTTGCGTCCTGGTATGGGACTCATCAGCAGTGCGAATCCACGACACCTGTTTCTCGCAGGATTCGAGCCTAGGACCTTCTGCATTCTGGCCCGGCGTCAAGCGGAAGTTACTGCCTACACTCGGCAGGGTTGAACTCCACTAGTCACATCTTCTAACTAGAACTCTGCGAATTTCTCCACGAAGCTAGACACCAATGAGCATATTTTACGATATTTTCAATTAGAGTTATGGAGATTAGTGTTTTTATAGATTTGATACAATTCGAAAACACTGTGCTTATAACCTACATGATCAGCAAACAGCAATCACAATCAAACAATTTATTCTTGAACGCTGAATCCCAACTCTTGCATGTTTTTTGATATCTTTGGATGTTTGTTGGCATTTCACAACATCAGAACTTGTAGAAATTGAGTTTTGCATCCTCAGAACTCAACTACACATTAAATAACAGCATTATATCACATATTTAACTGAAAACTCAGTTCAGTGGTCCACAGGTTAAGCGTTCGAGCGCAAGACCCTAAAGCCTTGGGTTCGAATCCAGTGAGTTGCTGGAGTTACAGGATGCTTACTGCCGAATAAGGTCAAAACAGTCGTCCTGTGCTCTCAGGTTTCTAAATGGTGGTCTAACTAACTAACGTTTTTCGCTTGATTCTTTTACTGATGTGATCAATATTTCCCTAATAATCAACAGTTTGAAAACATTTCTGTCTATGTTAAAAACATTTCGGTAATAGTTTTACCACCTCAAACTACATTTGAGTTTATTTATATACGTTTATTTTTGGCTTGACCATTCATTTCTCATTCATTTAACTTTAACAAATATGATCATTCGAACAGCAGCAATGAAATTGTCTATACTTATTTGTTATATTTTTATTATTATTGCCTCGTTTGTATGGATCATCATGTATGACTGAGTAATTTGGTTACAGCCTACGCTTATTATATTCAATCATTTAAATAATTCAGTGTCTGATTGATTTTTCTATGTATACAGGTACATTTTGAATCCCATGTGTTTATTGATCATCGGTATTCACATATTGGGTATGTGATCGTTTGGTATGTTTGTGGTATTTCGGTCGGTATTGTACAGGAATAAACGTCACCCAACGCTTCGAATCATTTGCTGAATATTATAGACCGTTGTGCATTAATCTAATAACGGTCATCGAAATGAACAATATGCGAAGTTTGGCAATTATACTGAATACCTAATCTGTACCATAATTGGCGAACAAGTCAAGATACAGAAGTCTATGAATTATCCATGTAGAGGTTTTTCTGGCCCCTGAAAAAATTATCACAAGTCAGTCCAAAATTTATGAGTTTTGTCACTTCAAAGGTGGGTTCATTTTTCCGTTAATCTGTCATTCTTATTTTGGAAGTGTTCTCATTTCGTCATGTGTCTAGGATCCAAACTGAGGTTTGGATTGAGGAATAACTGTTTACGTAGTTTAGGTTCGCTTCTTTACCAGTTTAAATCCAAAACAAATGATTTGGGTATAAAAAAACGGTTCTAATATTCTTCATAAATATGAATATACATCATTACCTAAACAAATATTACCACTCAGTTATTACACCAACAATTGTTCGATTCTTCAAGTGAATGATATTTTATCCTACCTGGATAGATCAGATTTGTTTGACAGATAATATTTGCTTGTTTTCAATTCTGGGTGCTTCAATTCACAATCGAAATGTACAATTCCAGTCTAGGCAAGCAACCTAATCAAAAGAGGAACAAATCAATATGGCTGTCACCATGACAAATAAGTATCAGCTTAAACAACATAAATGCAGTTCAGAAAGAAACATAGAAATTCAGTGAAGGCATAAGAAATAGAAACTATAATAAAATACAAATATGATCATCTCCGAAATGGAATCGAGCAGATTAACAAAATGTTCAACTAAAGGAATCATCAAGGACAAATTACAAATGTATACATTGGAAGGATTTTCACAAACCAAACCTTCAAAAAATGTATCTTACATATGAGTTAAATTGAATTCTGTTTGAAGTACTTATCAGTAAAGTGAAAGTTTCATAAAAATTTTAAAATAAGTCTAAAACGCTTATTCAATGCTGCCAATATTCTATAATTACTGTCTTCATTTTAGAAAATATAGAAAACCGTGATCAATTAATTACTTGCTTACTTAAGCCTGTTGCCCCGCTCAACCGAACACAGTAGTCTCCAACCTACTGTGATCCCGACTTCCCTTTTATAGTCCTGTCCAATTTGTTGTACATTCTTCTCATGTCTTTCTTCGTTTCTCGGCGTAAAATGTTTATTTGGTGTTTCTCTATTCTTTCGGCTCTGAGGATTCCCAGTGAAGGCTTGTCCTGAGATGCAGTTTGATGCTTTCAACAATGTGTCCTAGTCACTTTCAGCTCTTCTTTCTGATTTCCACATCCACTGGAATCTTGTTTGTTCTATCCCACACCAGGTTGTTATTGTTGGTGTTTGGTCAACAAATCTGAAGTATTTTCTATGGACAAAAGTTAATAAATACTTGTTTCTTCTGGATGATAGCTTTCGTAGTTCTTCAAGTTTCCGCCTCTTACTTATTAACTTATTTCCCTAATATTTATATAACCAACTGTGTCACAAGACAAGGCCCCTCTCGAAACCCCCAAAGTAAAAGGGAAAGAGGAAGGTCAAAGAACACATTACGCTGAGTAATAAAGAAAGACATGAGAAAAATGAACAAAAATTAGAAGGAACTGGAAATGAAAGCCCAGGAGAAAACTGGTCGGCGGCCTATGCTCTGTTTGGGGTAACAGGCGTAAGTAAGTAAGTAAGTAAGTAAGTAAGTAAGTAAGTAAGTAAGTAAGTAAGTAAGTAAGTAAGTAAGTAAGTAAGTAAGTAAGTAAGTAAGTAAGTAAGTAAGTAAGTAAGTAAGTAAGTAAGTAAGTAAGTAAGTAAGTAAGTAAGTAAGTAAGTAAGTAAGTAAGTAAGTAAGTAAGTAAGTAAGTAAGTAAGTAAGTAAGTAAGTAAGTAAGTAAGTAAGTAAGTAAGTAAGTAAGTAAGTAAGTAAGTAAGTAAGTAAGTAAGTAAGTAAGTAAGTAAGTAAGTAAGTAAGTAAGTAAGTAAGTAAGTAAGTAAGTAAGTAAGTAAGTAAGTAAGTAAGTAAGTAAGTAAGTAAGTAAGTAAGTAAGTAAGTAAGTAAGTAAGTAAGTAAGTAAGTAAGTAAGTAAGTAAGTAAGTAAGTAAGTAAGTAAGTAAGTAAGTAAGTAAGTAAGTAAGTAAGTAAGTAAGTAAGTAAGTAAGTAAGTAAGTAAGTAAGTAAGTAAGTAAGTAAGTAGTAAGTAAGTAAGTAAGTAAGTAAGTAAGTAAGTAAGTAAGTAAGTAAGTAAGTAAGTAAGTAAGTAAGTAAGTAAGTAAGTAAGTAAGTAAGTAAGTAAGTAAGTAAGTAAGTAAGTAAGTAAGTAAGTAAGTAAGTAAGTAAGTAAGTAAGTAAGTAAGTAAGTAAGTAAGTAAGTAAGTAAGTAAGTAAGTAAGTAAGTAAGTAAGTAAGTAAGTAAGTAAGTAAGTAAGTAAGTAAGTAAGTAAGTAAGTAAGTAAGTAAGTAAGTAAGTAAGTAAGTAAGTAAGTAAGTAAGTAAGTAAGTAAGTAAGTAAGTAAGTAAGTAAGTAAGTAAGTAAGTAAGTAAGTAAGTAAGTAAGTAAGTAAGTAAGTAAGTAAGTAAGTAAGTAAGTAAGTAAGTAAGTAAGTAAGTAAGTAAGTAAGTAAGTAAGTAAGTAAGTAAGTAAGTAAGTAAGTAAGTAAGTAAGTAAGTAAGTAAGTAAGTAAGTAAGTAAGTAAGTAAGTAAGTAAGTAAGTAAGTAAGTAAGTAAGTAAGTAAGTAAGTAAGTAAGTAAGTAAGTAAGTAAGTAAGTAAGTAAGTAAGTAAGTAAGTAAGTAAGTAAGTAAGTAAGTAAGTAAGTAAGTAAGTAAGTAAGTAAGTAAGTAAGTAAGTAAGTAAGTAAGTAAGTAAGTAAGTAAGTAAGTAAGTAAGTAAGTAAGTAAGTAAGTAAGTAAGTAAGTAAGTAAGTAAGTAAGTAAGTAAGTAAGTAAGTAAGTAAGTAAGTAAGTAAGTAAGTAAGTATAATGAGAATAGACTTTGAAAAAATATATATATATTCGATCGATAAATCTATAGTTTTTAAGTTATCTTCTACAACAGGATTTACTAAATTAATCATGTTTCAATTATTTTTTTAGTGATTGTTCAATTTTCAATGTAAAAACATTAAATTTCTAATTAAATATTAGGATTTAACTAGTTGAAAAAAAAATTCAAGATAAAAATAACTTATATAACAGATAACATCAGTTGTAAATCAAAAGGTTGAATAAAATGACGTTTACAATAAAACTCAATGTGTAGAAAGACTAACCAACATTTTAGACTGTATAAACATGACGAGCATAAACGGAAATGCAACAACCTTGTCTTGTACAGTGTTAATGGGCTGAAGACATTAACAGCAGATAGAAGGTTTCGACAATTTCAAAATATTGTTTCGTTTTTTTCTTGAAATGATAGGTTACTTTTTAGATTTTTTTCCTAAAATGTTTATACAAGGAGAATTATGAATCAATGAAGCGCGAGACTGAAGGTCTCGTGTCCGATTCTCGTTTTAAGGGGTTAGTTGGGTTAGTTCTCTTTATAAATATTGATAGAACAGTGAGAAGACGTAATTGATCTGAAAATAGGTGATGTATTTGCGCTATACATTTCGAGCAATCTGGCCACACATACTTACTTGTCAAGGCATTTTATATGAAGGTGAAAAAAAGGTCAAATAGACATGAGGTGATAATTGTCAATAAAGGAGAGATTGTTAAGTTACAAATTTTTGAAACCATGAATCGATCAATGTTAGACCATCATTAGAAAACTGGAAGCACTGGATGGCCGTTTCGTCCTGGTATGGGACTACTCAGCAGAGCGTATGAGGTTGCGCAACTCCGTATATTGATCAAGTTAGACATTAACACCGTTAGACACCGGCTCAGTGGTCCGATGTTTAGGCGTTCGTCTACAGTACCGAAGGTCCTGAGTTCGAATCCTGCGGGGTGCAAGAGTCGTGGATGCGCACTGCTGAGGAGTCCCATACCAGGACGAAACGGCCGTTCAGTGCTTCCAGGTTTCTAATGGTGGTCTAACATTGATCAATTTATGGTTTCAAAAATGTGTGACTTAACAATCTTCACAACCCCGTAATAAAAATAAAGCAGAGAGTAAATTAACGTAATATAAAAAGAATAAGAAAGGGTAGGAAAATTGTGGCATTAACTTAGGCTTAATGATTACAATGGTAAATTCAAGGTTATGACAAATCGTTTCTGCACACATAAAGGGGGTTTTAATTTTCTAATAGCCAAGGCCTGCACAAACCTCAAAATTCGTCCTTCAACATTTCTATACAATGTTTTGAGTACTGTTTGTCATAGAGGTAGCTTCTTTGTTTACGTCGTTTGAGTTGTCATAAATCATACTTAGGCGAATCCGGTTTATGCAATGGCGGTAATTCGATACCAAATACGGGTTTCAGTTGGATGTGTTTTTTTGAAGCAATCGTCCACGTATATTCATTTAAGCAGACAGACGAGAATGAAAAGCTATGCGAGCAAAGCGAAGAAGGCCGATAAGCCAACTCCAATGCAGTGATGAATGGCTATTTATTTTGAAACAAAAATTAACCTAACATGTAATAAGCGAGGTAAGCGTACAACGAAAATAAAAGTAAATAGGTGACAACGTCAAACGACGAGTGAATACTCACTTCGATCTCGATGGATTACTAAATTTGTCCGAAGTCTTCGGGCAGTCCCTCTATATGCTCGACAGAAAGAAATACACGCACTACACGCGGATGAGTCTTAATACTCGAATGGAACGACAAATGTCCGAGTCCTATGAATTGCTGAGATGGGTAATTGTTGTGTGTGTAACTTTATATTTCAATACTTAGTTACTTACTTTCGCCTGCTGCCCCCAACAGAGCATACGCCGACCACCAGTTTTCGCCAACCAACTCTGTCCTGGGATTCCCACTCCAGTTCTGTTCAATTTTTGTTCGTTCTTCTCATATCGTTGTTTCTCGGCGTAATGTGTTCCTTGGTGTCCCACTTTTCCTTTCCCCCTGAGGGTTTCAAGTGAGGGCTTGTCTTGTGATGCAGTTGGATGCTTTTCGTAGTGTGTGTCCTAACCACTTCCACCTCTTCTTCTTGATTTCCAACTCCACTCGAATCTGGTTTGTTCTGTCCCACAGTACGTTGTTGCTGATGGTGTCTGGCCAACGAATCCGAAGTATTTTGCGTAGACAATTATTAACAAACATTTGTATCTTCTGGATGATGTC
This sequence comes from Schistosoma turkestanicum, assembly GCA_944470395.2. Lineage (NCBI taxonomy): Eukaryota > Metazoa > Platyhelminthes > Trematoda > Strigeidida > Schistosomatidae > Schistosoma > Schistosoma turkestanicum. Next base: position 71,129,739 of record OX103979.1, read on the forward strand.
TTTCGTAGTTCTCCAGGTTTCCGCTGCATACAGTAGAACTGTTTTAACATTTGTATTGAAAATCCTCATTTTGGTTTTAGTTGAAAGTTATTTGGAGTTCCAGATATTTTTCAGTTGTAGAAAATCAGCCCTTACTTTGCCTATCAGCGCCCTCACATCTATATCGGATCCACCTTGGTTGTCAATGATGCTGATCAGATATGTAAAGGTGTTAACGTCCCCCGAAGAATCTTCATCAAGAATGATTTGGTTGACGCATGTTTTGGTGTATCGTGGAATTTTGCTTTTTCTTTTATGTATGTCGAGACCTACTGCTGAAGAGACTGCTGCTACACTGATTGTCTTCTCTAGCTAACCCCATGTCCAACCCCTCCTCCTTCATCCGGGCTTGGGACCTGCAGTAGCCCCGAAAGGATTAAAGGCGGAGTTTTATTTCAATACAGTTTAGTCTAAATTTATGTGAAACACGCAGCGAAAACACAAATTAAACAGAGGAAATTATTTCATTTCTTCATTTATTCTGTTTATTTTTTAAAAAAAACTTTCTTCTTTTCACTGTTTAAATAAAGTCATTCATTGCATTCAGTGTCAAATGAATATTTATAACTTTGAACAAAATAGCAAAAAATAGCCATTTTTCATTCCGATCAACTCTAAACTACTGCAAAATGTCTATTCATCATCGCCGGGATTTTCTTAAAAACAGTAAATATAAATCTTTACAGATAAAACGAAAAAAAGGAAATCAGGTCAAATTTTTCTTCCTTTTTTCTGATAATTTGACAGATTTTTTTTCAAAACTTTAAAACAAAAAGACGGTTTCTTTGGTTGCAAAAAAGGAAAATGCAAACGGAGCAACAGTTTATAGACTTTGCAATGAACTAACTACTACTACTACTTCTACTACTACTGTTACTACTACTATCAGTTTCATTAATTTCTAAGGTCATAACTATGGAAACATGGTTATTTATTTGTATATATGTAAAGATTTATTTATTTATTTCAAAGTTGATTAATTTTTCAAAGTAGCCCCAGTTTTGCATGACCCTAAATGCAAGCAAAAAATATATGAAGAGTCCAACATAGTTTATCATTTGTGAAGTTTCTATATATTCGGGTTGAATATGAAGTAAAAAAAGGATGTTTGGATGATTATTTGTCAAAAAATAGTTAGAAAAATTAATCACTTTTTTCCTTTAACAAAATAATTTACGCAATTCCAAGATACAAGAATGCTGACAATTGTGTAGACTTTATTATGTGTACCGTGGTTAATTAGATTATAAGTTTAGTGTTTAAGTGAAAATGTGAGAAAATCTGTGAAATTTACAACTCTAAAGTTTTTTACAGCTCTGTCCTACTTTATGGATAATAAACATGGCCAGAAAGAGTAGCGGATATTTGATAAAAGTCTTCAATACATTGCTCCGTTATCTTGAGACAGTCGAATAAGCAATGTAGTTGTTAAGAAACGAGTATTAGGTAAGGATGGCATATCAGGAGATGAAGTATTTAAAATTCATTCATTGAGTTAGTTGGGACTTGTGTTACGAATGCCCTATCACCTACTGCCTCGATGAGCGATGTTTTTGTAATGTAGGATTTGGTTGGAAGAAAGTTCGGGCTGGCCAAAACAAAACACGGCACTAATTCATGAAGTCAATGACAGGCGAACAGATTCACGTTTCTAGATGTAGACTGCTTGGCTAGGGTCGACCAGATAATAGTAACCTATGGTCAGAGACCTTGAATGATACGACTCAAAATCGTTTGCAGTGGCGTAGGTACACCCACTCTTTGTGTTGTCTCGAATTCTAATCAAAACTCTTCATGACCTTTATCTTTCTCGTTTCAAATCTATTTCACTGGATTAAACTTTTTAAATAATATCTTAGGTCTTCATCTTCTCTTTACTTGACCTTGAGGAATCTAAGTTAAGGCTTTCTCTGTGATGCAAGTTGATGAGTTCCTCAATGAGTGTCCTTCCTACCTTCAACGGTATTTCCTAATTTCATACTCATCTGGAGGAATCCGATTTTTTCTCTAACATTGTAGGTTGTTGCTGATGAGATTTTATCGATGGGTCCAGAGTATCTTGCATTGACAACAGTTAACAAACATATGTATCTTTCGGATAATGGCTTTTGTAGTTCTCCACGTTTACGCACCATACAAAAAAACTGTTTCGACATTCCTTTTGAAAAATGTTCACTGATGGGCAGCTGTTCTTGGATTGTAAAAATGATGATTTTGCTTTGTCAGTCCGCGCCCTCACATCTGCCGTAAATCCACCTTACTCGTCAATGATACTGTCCAGATAGGTAATGGTTTCTAAATCTGACAAAAACGTCTCCATCAAGTCTCTTTGTTTGGTTCATTCTGTGATTTTTCCTTTGTGTATGTAGAGACCTATTGACTCTGATGCTGTTGCTATAGTACTCGTCTTCTGTATCTGTTATTGCGTGTAGGATATAGGGACTAGATCATCTGACAGGTCCAGCTGCATTCAAGCTGCCCATGCTTCCTCCTAGATTTGGATGTCTTCACAATTCAGTCGACCACCACAAGAGGGAGATAGAGTGAGGATAAGCAACCACGACCGACACAGGTCTTCAGTCAGAAAGAATATAAGAGTCGTTTTCCATGCACAATCTTGTGGTTAAATGCATCGTAGGAATTCCGTATGGTGTTGACTACCCTCTCAAGGTTACCTTATAGTCCAAGAGGTCTCCATGGTGTCATCCTATCCACGCTGTGGAATACTTTCTCTTAGTCAGGGAATTTGGTGTATAGTGGCGGAATACACACAATAGATTGTTCCACAATCAACCGCAGTGTCCTTACCTAGTCGGTACGCGATCGACTTTTACGGAATCCAGCTTATTGATCTCTAAATTCGGCATTTACTGAATCTTTAATTCTGTTCAACAACATTCTATCGAAGACTTATCTTGTTACTGACAGAATAGTGATGCCTTTGTTGTTGTTCTCACACTTTCTGAGATCGCCTTTCTTTGGTATCTTGATCATGTGTCCTTCTTCCTAGTCTGTCGGTATTTGTTGCTCCTTTTAAAACTTACTGAACCAAGCACGAAGCAAATTATGATACATGATGTGATCAAACACTTCTGCCTTTATAGAATAATTTTACAACCCAACTGCGTCACAAGACAAGCCCTCACATGCAACCCTCAAAGCAAAAAGAAAAGAGGATGACCAAGGAACACATCACGCTGAGAAATAGAGAAAGACATAAGGAGAATGAACTAAAATTGTACAGAACTGGAAAGGGAAGCCCAGGTCAGAGTTGGTTGAAGAAAACTGGTCGGCGGCCTATGTTCCATTGGGGGTAACAGGCGTCAGTAAGTAAGTAATTTAATATCTATAAAACAGTAATGAATAACAGTTCTTTTTTTTCGAAAACTCATTCTATCTGAAGTTTCTCCTGATGATGTTGTAGTTCAACAGAAGAACAATGAAAGCTTTTCACACAACCAAAACATTCAGTTCACAGAACCAAACACTACCACAATATTCCATAGTCTAATGTTCAGTTCCAACTGAATAATACCTGGTATTAGAAACACCTAGGCGCTCGCTACATTAACTTCTAGCCTCATTATTTATTGATTGAAAACGTTTCATTTTTTCTGCATAGTCTCTCCTACTTTTGTATAAACTGCATTAATAAATTAGTTTAGACTGTAATCATCGCATACTACTTTATATTTCTCACTAATTTCATTAATGATCGGTATTAATGAGTTTTATTGTATTCGAGAATAAAACAAAATCAATTTACTAAGTAAATTGAAAAAAAACTTCCACAGATAGAGAGAGAGACAGAGTGGAAATGTAAATGGGTATATTGTTGTGAATGAATTCACATTGAAAAATAAAACATACGATTGTTTGACTGGAGTACAAAAGCACTATTATTGAAATGAGAAGTATTGTTTAATGAACTAATATATAATTTTACACATTTTTGAAATCATGAATCGATCAATGTTAGACCACCATTAGAAACCTGGAAGCACTGGACGGCCGTTACGTCCTGGCATGGTACTCATCAGTGGCAGTGCGTATCCACCGCTCCCAGGACTTTCGGTATCGTGCGCGAACGCCCTAACCGTTAGACCACTCAGCCGGTATCCAACGGCGTTAATATCTAACTTGATCAATTCACGCAGTTGTGCAACCTCATACACAGTCTTCGGTAGTTACTGTCTACACCCGAACAGATTGAACTTCACTGGTCACGTCTTCCCACTAGAACTCGGAGAAGATTCCTCACCAAGCTAGTCCCTAGTGAGCACAGGTAATTTGCATTACGGGGTTGTTGTGAAGATTGTTAAGTTATACATTTTTTAAACCATGAATTGATCAATGTTAGACCACCACTAGAAACCTGGAAGTACTGGACGATGGCTGTTTCGTCCTGGTATAGGACTCCTCAAATTTATCTCACTCGCTCTCTCTCTCTGTCTTAGTTACTTTGAAAAAAAGGTTTGCAGCAAAGTATGGAGTCGATAGATTGGCATAATTCATATGCTTTAAACAACTTTAGAAAATCTATTGATCAATTTTATCTTTCGACGGTCAAAATGTCAATGAAATATGCAGGCGTACATGTAAACCTTGAGAGAACTTATTCTCAAAGGTTTATTCGGCCGTTCATTATTCAGTTTCATGGCTGGATATGTGACCCTTGTGGTTATTCAAGCTGAAAATGATTCCTTTTATGGCTAAATTACTCAGATTGATGAGTACATAATAATAGTTATTGGTAACAGGTTATGAAGCTAATTTAAATTATAGTTATGTAGATTATGGTTTTGACACATTTGAAATCATCAGTCAGTCAGTGTTAGACTACCATTACAAACATGGAAGCACTGGACGGCCGTGGCGTCCTGGTATTGGACTACTCATCGGTGGCAGTGCGCATCCACAACTCCTGCACATTACAGGATTCGAACCTAGGACCTTCGGTCTGGAGCGTGAACGCCTAACTTCTGGACTACTGTACCAAAGTCGATCCGTGTTAATGTTTAACTCTGATTCATCTAGGGATTTTGCGAGACCTCACTCATTTGTCGATGGTAGTTACTGCATACACCAGACAGGGTTGAACTCCATCGGTCACGTTTTCTCATTAGAAGAACTAAGAGAATTTCCTCACGAATTCAGTCACTAGTAGCCACATTTTACGATTTTTTCAATTAGAGTTATGGAGATTATTGTTTTTACACATTTGAAATCAACACAATATTGTGTTAATCAAAAATTTAAAGGTTACATAAACCAAAGTGTATTGACACTAAACCGAGTTCTTATGTAGAGTGAAGAAAGTGCTATAGCATATCCTATGTGCTCATTGTTTTTAATTAAAATAGACTCTGATAGGATTGTTCTGCTGTACATTTTACTGATTTTCTGTGCGACAAAGTGTACACTCTAAAGCGCTGGAGAAAATGTTCAATACGTTTTTTGAGGATTCTTCAATATTCTTCAATAATATTGATAAACAGTTTTGAACTGAGTACCTTGAAATTCAGACAAAAGAAGATTTCAGTAGAACAACAAAAGTGAAACACAGTGATTCACTTAAAAATAATCTAGATGTTACAGTAGACATCTTTTCACAACCCAGTACGAAAATCATTGTTCAAAGATCATCTGCAAAATTGCAGCAACGAGCTCCAAGCAAGTATGCGTTTTCTGATGTGCAATGCTGCAGATCTGGACGCGATACAACCTAATTCCCTAAAACTGGCTATTTTAACGAGAAGGCGGGAGAGGAAGAAATTTTTCTATTTGGCTACCGAATCACGTTTATTATTTATGTTGATGTAATCCCCTTCCTTATGAAATGAATTCATTTTACATTTTCTAATGAACTTCTCATTTGACCACGTCCAAACTGTATACAAAGCTGAAGCCAGAACGATTCATCATTTCAAATTCAACCTTTATGAACAAAATTTTCACGCTTAATCCCTCATTATTTCATGGACTAAACACAACGCCTTTACTTCTAAAATCATAAGTGCTGATTTTGACTTTTAAACTTCGGAATAACTCTTTTCGCTAGCGTTCGGTTCAATCCTGTGTCGCGATCACACAGGTTCCTGATACCCTGGTTGACCATTCACACCATTTATATACACTAGTACACATATAGTGATTATTTCGGATCCAGTAACGCGTCAATCAATATGCACTCCATGAACAGGCCATTTCGACTCATCCTACTTACATGACTATCAAACTCATTATTATTATCAATGATGATATGCAATACAGCATCCGAATGACAATGGTCCTCGGGAATGTCGCAAAACAACCACCACGAGTATCAATGAAATCGGTCGCTCTGCTAACCAATTTTGTATATGGACTGTTAGCGATGCTTATCAAAGCAATGCCAAGCCATCCATAATGTTCACAGTGAACCTCTGTTCTCACAGGAAACTTTCAGCTCTATATAGTAGCATCGATATGATGTACACATATTATATAGCGTAGGTTGGCAGAAAATGCAGACCAGATAGATGTGAACAGGCCCAGACACTCCTAATACACTTTGTCTCATGTCCGGTAATAATTTTTTCTCAGTTTCGACTAAATGAGACGAGGGTAGTAGGGGTAGTATCACTTGATCATTACCTAACTTTATTTCTTAAAATTTTTGACTATTTTCCTAAGCAGACACAATACACATGTTATTCAGTATTTGAAAAATTTGCGTTAACTTTGAAATAACGCTTTTCATTCACTCATTCACCAAATTTTATGGCTCAATAATTTATTGAATTAGACAAGATCACTTTATATCCAAAAGAGAAAAAACATTTACGTTTGATGCTTACTTAATTAAATTGCATTGTCTTTTATAAAATTCTATGACACTCATCAATTTTAATAAAGAGACTACTGACTGCACTTGAAAAAATAATCAATAAATACAACTGCATGGATTAAAAATGTGATGGTCATGTGATCTCGTAAAATTGATTGAAGTTAGAGATCCGGACTTACTTACTTACTTACTTACGCCTGTTACCCCCAATGGAGCATAGGCCGCCCACCAGTTTTCTCCAACCAACTCTGTCCTCGCCTTCCCTTTCCAGTTCTGTCCAATGTTTGTTTGTTCATTCTTCTCATATCTTTCTCTATTTCTCGGCGTAATGTGTTCACTGGCCTTCCTCTTTTCCTTTTGCCTTGAGGGTTCCATGTTAGGCCTTGTCTCGTGACGCAATTCAGTGCATTTCGTAGTGTGTGTCCTATCCACTTCCAACTCTTCTTCCTGATTTCCTCATCCACTGGAATCTGGTTTGTTCTCTCCCACAGTTCGTTGTTGCTGATGGTGTCCGGCCAACGAATACGAAGTATTTTGCATAGACAGCTGTTAATAAACACTTGTATCTTCTGGATGATGGCTTTCGTAGTTCTCCAAGTTTCCGCTCAGAGACCCGGACTACTGGATGCTAACTCAATGGTCTAAAGTTTATAGGTTTGTGTACAAAATCAAAATTTCTTTGGTTCTGGATGCTCACTACTGACTAGTCTCATTCTAGAACAAAAACAAATACACACGTCAGTGCTCCTAGATTTCTAATAGTGGTCTGACGTTGATCAGTCCATGAATTCAATGAAACTCAATAATCTTCACAACCCTGAACAGGTAATATGATCGAAAATAAATAACAAGAGTTTAAGTTGTTTCGTCACGCTCACATCAAGTTGATTCTTTCAGTGAAACTGGTTAGAAGTGAATTGGTGTTATTCGGAAATAAATGTTTTAACAAAGTATCTATCACGTACAACTAAATAATCCTTACATATTAACAACTTAAAGCCATAGAGTTAAAATATCAGTTGAAGACATAATAAAGTAATTGAATATAGGTTATTGATAACTGAGAACAACATAAGTTGAGATGAGTCAATTTAAAAATAAAATTTTCGAGTTTGCAAGGGACTGATCAAAATTAAACATTAACACCTTTGGACGCTTTGTCAGTAGTCTAGAGGTCCTGAGGTTTGATTTTCGCTAGGAGATATCATGGGTGTTCATTGCTGAGGAATCTCATACTAGGACGAAACAGATGTCTAATACTTCCTGATTTATAATAATCGCATATCAATGATTTATTCATTATTTCAATGAAATTTAAAATAATAATTGAAAACAATATTCATATCTTGCAGTGAATAGAACACCTCTTGTTCATTAAGTCTGAATTCAGCTTTCTCCATTGATAATTTAACGTGTCATGCTTCAGACATCTTTAAGTTTCTCTATCTACCTACATAGTTCCAATGATTTATAGTTCAACCCTTTCCGGTGTAGACAGTAACTACCAAAGACAAATAGGTGAGGTTTCGTGAAATCCTTTGATTCATCAGAGTTACAAAAAATAACACCATCCGATGCTGGATCAGTGGTTCAGAGGTGAGGCGTTAGCAGGCAAGACCAAAGTCCTTTGGTTCAACTCCTATGTGTAGCAGTAGTCATGGATTTGCACTGCTGATGAGTCCTATACCACGGGGGAAACGGTAGTCCGGCGCTTTCTTGTTTTTTTAATTGTTGTCCAAAAACGAGTGCCTCATCAGCTTAATGTGTAACAACACTAATCTCTGTAACTCTAATTAGAAAAATATTTATAAGTGTTCATGTCACAGTATGTCGTTATACAAATCATTTTTCATACAATAAGATTATAGGCAACAAATTGATGACACATGTCTTATAACATGATACTATTGTTTATAGTTATCGAATAAAAAATAACTTTTACTTTAAGATTATTAGCAATGGAAACCAGGATTTGTGTCTCGTCCTATTTAGGACTCTTCAACTAGATGTATCTGCATCTCTGACTTGATAAAATCACTCCGGGACTTGAGCACAATACGTTCTACTTCCAACGTCCAAATAGCCATTCGCCTGTGTGGCCACTAACCATTTCTGTGGAAAATCCTTGTAACAATATCGAGTATGTACATACAAGAAGCATAATAGGTTCAAGAGACTTACCAATTACAGTGTTAAACATCATTGAAACAGATTCAACACAACCAACTGACATGTGTTATTTTCTTCAAGAATTATGCATCTAAAGCTGAATGATAATTGAAACTTGGTATTCTTCTTCTTATTATTATTATTTTTTCCACCTAACAGATGGTCTACATCAAATTTATTTTTTTTTCTTCTAAATAAAAAACATTCAACAATGAGATAACAACATCTTTCTAGCTTCTTTCTTGCCCAATATCATATGTCTACTATATCAATTCATTTATAAAATGTTGTATTTTTTTCGTTTTCTTCTGATGAAATAAAACAGACTACTGTTGATGAGCATATGTCAAGAAGTTAAGAAGGAGAATGAAAAAAAACAAAAAAACACAACAACAATTTGTTTACAGAAATGTCTAAACGAAAAAACTAGTTTTGACTAGTCTAATTTACCATAAGTAACGTTTTATAATGTTTACATTAGATAAATGAATTCTGTGTAGTATGTTGGTCATATGTATATGCTTATATAAGATATATATAGATATATAATATATATACCACATGTACATGAAATCTATCATTGAACAGAAAGTGAGATATAATTTACAATAATAATTCTTATTTTGGAAAAGAATACATACACAGTAAGAATATAAATTTAAATATTTTCAAATAGAATTTTAATTTAGAGCGTTGATATTTCATTATTTAAATTACTTGTAGTGGTGATTGTTAGTGTTCCGTATGCATGTAAACATGTGATTTTGATATGTTTGACTTATTACGAGTTTACCTTAGTAAATGAGAGTGAGGATCAACGATCCGATGACACGATAGGCTACTCTAATCTGAGTGTCCCAACAACCCATTAGGTAGAAGAAGAAGACTTGATATGAAGTAGAATATGTATTCCAGAGAGTACGAGGTGCGAGTTCAGAAGAGGATAAGGATCCGGGTTCGGGTCATAAAACGTTACAGATAATGCGTATTTATACATTTGGGTTGAATAAGAAACAACATGGAAGTATGTGACATTGATAATTAGGGCGTCCATTGGGAAACATCATTTGAAGTGACATTGACAGTTAGTACGACCAAAAGGAGACAACATTGAAGTGTGTGACATTGATAGCTAGGACGACCATAATATTGACCGATAGAATTAGACTTCCAAAAATAGTTCTCTTAGGATATTTGATGAATATCCTAACAGATATTAGTAGAATTCAGTTTCTGCTTTGATTTTCATTTGATATGGAAGTAGATAGGGGAAAACAGATAGAACAGCTGATAAAGAGTCTAAATGAACTCTTGAAATGTTTATGACTCACTACTGAATTGTATTCTTTGTTGACATGAAATACGTTTCACTGTCTAAACAAGTTTACGCATCGAGGAATACAATCAGAAAGTCATATTCGGACGTTAACTACCGTATTAATGACTACTTTATTTGAAGGAGAATGCTTCAAATTTACATCAGAAAGTTTCCACTTGTTGAAACAAATAAATCATTAGTGATAAGAGTACAGTTAACGAATGCAAAGAGATCATATTTGTCTTTCATGGATTATTTATCAAAATTAGAAGGTAGGAGCTAGTTGACTGAATTTATTCAGAATCATATACAAAGTTCAATGTTGTAAAACGTTGATGTCTAGAGATTCGTATTGTTTAGCTTTCTTTTACTGTGGTTCAGTATGTGATGAGAAATTTTACTCAGGTCACTATTCAAACCAAGTTAAACAACCAGTAAAATAAGCAGAAATCTCTCTGGACCTTTGTTTCATACTCGTGTATGATATTTTGACAAATGCTCATCTTTGACTTTTCCACCAAGGATCAGTAGTAAAAACCTTTAAACCGATGAACCGACATCCAATGGTGTTCAGCAATCAATTCATGATAAGGCGTAGTCACTTTCCATTTTCTTCGGAGAGTAACTGCATAACACCTGCAACAGTTGAACTACACTAGAACCCTTGCAATCACTCATTAAAATAAGTCGCTTGACAGTATATGAAAAATATTAGTGTAGAGTTTTATGAAGATTGATCTCAACAATAGTCAACCATCTCCAAAGATAATTACACTGCTAAGAAACGGATATTTGTTCATCAATCAAGCGTGTAATGAGCTCTAATCTAAAAATTAAGAAATAACCAATAAGCAGTGAATAACCAAGGTGACACTATGAGTAATATTTCTTTCATAACTACCGAAAAATGTAACATTTTGTTGGGGACGTTAGATCCCCAGAACTCGCTTGATAAATGCTCCAAAACTCTGCCCGAAAATATCGTAACAGTGCTCACTAGTGATTAGCTTCGTGAGGAAACTCTCGGAGTTAGTCGAGAAGACGTGACCGATGGAGTTCAGCACTGTTGATTGTGTAGGCAGTAACTACCAAAGACAAATGGGTGAGGTCGCGCAAAATCAGTAGATCAATCAGAGTTAGACATTAACACCGTTGGATTCCGGCCTAGCTTTCCGATGCTTAGGCGTTCGCGCACAATATCGAAGGTCCCGGCTTCGAATCCTGCGAGGTGAAGGATTCTGGGATGCGCACTGCCAGTGATTGGTCCCATACCAGGACGAAACGGCCGTCCAGTGCTTCTATGTTTGTAATGGTGGTCTAACAATGATTGATTGATGATTTCAAATGCATAAAAACACAAACCTCTTAAAGTCTGCCCGAAAATAAATGCTTTTATTTTGGATTTCATGTTTGCTAGCATGGGCTGATCAGTTGACCTTCAGATTTCACTTCCCAAGCAGGAAAATCCTTGACTGTGAGTGTTTGCTGTGTATTTTTCATGTGCTATTCTTGTGACTGTCCCAAGGACGTTTCTATGATGTATAAATAAACGCGATCTGTTTGCTTGCTGGGTGTTTGTAGAATATACTTTCTACGCTATATCAAGTCGTTTGGTTAGCTATTGGATCAGGGACGCTACTTCATTGTCTCGTTCTCGTTTATCGACTAAAGTGAACCCGTAACAGTTTCACGCATACCTAGTGACGAACCTAACACATTTATAACCAGTTTACTATTGAGGCATACCTGTTCAATGTCAATAACTTGTTTTCTATAGAAATACAATTTCTTATTTGTTTTAAATACAGCTGAAGATGTCATTTAAGGAATTTTTTTCAGACGTAAAATTTACGCATGAATAATTTGCATTGTTTATGTCTGATCATTGTGGAGGGTGATTGTAACATTGTTTCGATTCTGTTATCATGATCATGATCTGTAAGTGTTCATTGTTTGCTATTTTTTGAATGATAACCGATATTCTTAAAATAATCTAATCTAATGATTGAAATATTTCTTTTCTCAAAAAAATTTAGTGATTGAATTTATTGACTTAATGGTGATTCAGTTTGAATTGAATGAACAGTCTATGACACACACGAGTGTTTGAAGTGAACGGTGCTAAGTTCGAATACTGGAGAAAACATCAACTGACAAGTCGTAACTAGGGGATGAAGAGCAAGTCTTGAATTCCACTGTTAGTAACATTCCATCAGTAGGGTAAACAGTTAGGATTGAAACTGAGATTTAGATTGAGGAATAAAACTGTCTAGGAAGTTTAGATACGCGCTATTGGCCAGCTGAAATCTAAAACAAGGGATTTGGATAAATAACGGTTCTACTATTAATTATAAATATAAATATACATCATTACCTAAACAAATATTACCACTCAGTTATTCCTTCAATGATATTACAGAGTGTTTCCAATTCTGGAAGAGTGCTTCAATTCACAATCAAAATGCACACTTCTAGTCAGAGCAACGGCTTCAGTCAGCAGAGGAACAAATCAGTATGGCTGTCGCCATAATGAAGTATCAGCTTAAACAACATAACTGCATTTCAGACACAAACATAGAATGTCAGTAAAGGCACAAAAAATAGAAACTATCATAAAATACAAATATTATCATCTCCGAAATGGGATTGAACAGATTAACAGACTAAATGTACAACTGAAGGAATCATTAAGGGCATATTACAAATGTATTATACATGGAGGGATTTTCATAAAACAAAGCCTTCAAAATTTGAATCTTACATGTACCGATAAGTTTAGTCCATATGGTTTGTCTCAGTGCGCTGACAAATTAATGAATTCATTTCTCATCTTGAGTTATTCACACGTCTTTTGACCTTGTCAGTTATTCATCTTGTCCCGTTTTTCCTTTTAGTGCATAGTTTAATACGCTTATCACATACCCTACTTATTTTTGTCATGCCTAACAACCAACTGCCTCGATGAGCGACGTTTCGAGGTGTGGAAGTAGGTTAGAAGAAAATTTATGGGCGGCCAGATTCAAAACATGGCACAAATCCATGAAGTCACTGACAAGTGGACTGAGTTATTCCGGTAGATATAGGCTACCTGGTTGGGGTACGCGAGACGAAAGTTACCAATGGTCACCAATGGCTCAAAATCATTCGTAATGGTACAGGTGCATCCACTCTTTGTGTTCTCTCAAATTCTAGTCTTCGGAATTCTTCATCATCATTATCTTTCTCTTTCTAAAGTTATCTCAGTAAATTATACTTCTTGAATCATATCTTCGGACCCTGATCTTCTCCATCAATGCTAATACTTCTACTATCGCTATCATTCTTGGATTTGATTTAACATTTGCATCTCTCTGTGCTAATGTGATATGTCAACCTAAACTGATGTTCATACACGTACGAAGTTCTACGTTGCAACTGACTGACTGACTGACTAACTGATTTGGCATGACTATAAAAACTAATCTCCAATAATATAAATATGCTCTCAAATAAATTCACTCTTCTAATAACATAAAACATTCCAGACAGTTTATTATTATGAATAGTTATTTATTTATAAAGGAAAAAAAATGTATTTTGTAATGCAAAGCATAGGCAAAGGTAAGAAAAAAAGGGCAATAAGAACAATTATTTTTTTTCAGACAGTTGGAAGTAACAAAACAGCACACATTCAATAGAAACTAATTACACTTACTTACCTAAAAAGAAAAATTTCACATTTCATAATAACTGGCCAACTCTTTTTCATAAGGAAAAAAAAAATTGTCGAAAAGATAATGATCACACTGGTTGATTGTCGGGAATAGAATACTTTCTCATTTTGTTTTATTCAATCCACCTTGAACACAGTTTGACATTGAATGATGATGATGATGATGATAAATGTAGTAGAAAAAATCAAAACGACCGCGCAAAAAAATTAATGATCAATCCTTAATCAGAGAGAGAGAGAGAGTGAAACCATATGATTAACTGGTGCGCTACTTTTGGTTTTGTTCAAAATTCAATGTTCTTTTCCGCCTTTTTTTTCTTTTCAAATTGTTTAACTCCGGATATATATATATATATATATATATATATAGATAGATTTTTACAATTACAACAACAACCAAAAAATGTAGAAGGGATACAATCAAGAATTACGATGAAGAATATTAAAGTACACTTTTGTTTGTTTAATTATAGTGTTTGAAGAGAATGGGGAAAAAAAATTGTTTAATATAATCATGTCAGTAATAATAAGAAGAAGAAAAAAAGATTTTCTAGTCAAGAGAGAAAAGGAATTTAAGACTAATGTTCTTTTTTTTAATGCGGTTTCATGATGAAATAAATGGGTATTTGTTTTTTTGTGAAAATGAATTCATTTTTAAGAAATAATTCGTCTTAAAGTATTTGCTTGGTTAAATGTACTTCAATGTACTGACATAGTTTTATACTAGATTTTTTTCTGGTTAGCATGTTGTTTAGCGAGTTGCGAAATGGCTAACAAAGGAATTGACCATTTTGAAAGGAGATCTAATGGTCAAGGTTGGAATGGTATGACATGTACTGGGAGAAAGGAACGAATACAGGGGAAGATTCGTAAATCCATGTTTTTTCAACAAACTGGTCAATTAGTGGCGCTTACGCGAAACCATATGGATTTCACCGAAACACACTATACAGGATCTGCATCAAAAATTTTCAGAAGTGTAAAATGTAAGAATCAATCACCAGAGCAGAAAAAACATAAACGTGTGAAAGATCTAGCAATGACGGTGGGAAAAGGCGGCAAGAGAAGGAAACATTAGACAATTGTACGATGCAACAAAGAAGCTCGCTGGAAATTATTATAGACTAGGACGACCAGTGAAAAGAAGGGGAGGCGAAACAGCCATGAAAATTATTTTCTTACTCTTCTGCTTTGGCATTCAGGATTCCAAGTTATAGCTTGCCTTCTGATATGATTTGGTGATTTCCGTAATGAGTGTCCGTTCCAGCTCCAGCTCTTTTTACCAATATCTTCCTCCACTGGAGGAATCTGGTTTGTTCTCTCACATGCTAGGTTGTTTCCGATGAGGTGTAACTAATAGTTTCGCATTATCTGGTTGTATATAATGGATGATGTATTTCGTGATTTTCCAAGTTTCTGCTCAATACAACAGAATCGTTCTAACGTTTGTGTTGAAAATGCTGACTTTGATGTTTGTTGATAGCTGTTTTAAGTTCCAGATGTTGTTCAATTGTAGAAATGCCGCTCCTGCTTTCCTGATCCTCACATTCTTATCAGCATTAGAACCAACCTTTCACATCAATGATGCTGCTCACGCATGTAAAGCTTCCTATATCCTCAAAAGCTTCTCTGCTAAGTGCGATTTTGTTGTATCGAATGAAGTTGCTTTTTCCTTTTGTGTATGTTCAGACATACTACTGCAAAGGCCGCTGTGACACTAATCGTCTACGCCTACATTTGTTTCTGTGTGTGTGTCTATGTGTGAGACAGAAAGATTAAATCTGAACATCTGAATTCAGCATCTTATCGTCACGAGCTGAACTGTGTGAAACTCCGGGGTTACATATCATATCTATTAATATAACTGTAACATGTTTGTAACTGGTAAGAAATTACAAAGCATAATTTAGTCTTTCTGATCACTAAATAGTTTTGCTTTCATTTCATTAAAATGATAGTTTTGTAATTTTCTTGCTAAAACTTTTAATAGTGTTGAATTAAGTAGCTTTAAAGATTATGTTTATCAAACTCAATCAATGAATTGCTTAATCGATGTAATTTTTATTTTGATCAAACAAAGATTATTGGATTATGAACAATGGTTTAAGTAGAGCAGTAATATTTCAGACGTTTTAGCAAAAAAAACACCTTTATCATCAAAGGATTACATTAAGTACTATTCACAGTTATGAGCTATGATTCTTTATTTTTCAACGTTTTTTTGGCATTCACTAACAGTCTGAATATATCGTTCAATATAAATAAACCTCAAATCGATTATGAAAATTAGTTCACTGTTTTAACTACTCACTTGTGCAACGAGAGTTTGAAATAGTTTGGAATATCCCGTTATTGTTATTTTCGGGCAGAGTTTTGGAGGTTTGTGTTTTTACACATTTGAAATCATCTGCCCGAAAATATCGTAACAGTGCTCACTAGTGACTAGCTTCGTGAGGAAATTCTCGGAGTTCTAGTCGAGAAGACGTGACCAATGGAATTCAACCCTATCGAATGTCTAGGCAGTAACTACCAAAGTCAAATGGATGAGGTCGCGTAAAATCCGTAGATCAATCAGAGTTAGACATTAACACCGCTGGGTGCCGGCCCATTGGTCCGATGGTAGGGCGTTCGCTCACAATACCGGGGTCCCAGGTTTGAATCCTGCGAGGTGCAGAAGTCGTGGATGTGCACTGCTGATGAGTCCCATACCAGGACGAAACGGCCGTCTTTCGGTACTTCTATGTTTCTAATGGTGGTCTAACAATGATTGATTGATGATTTCAAATATTGTTATTTTGACTGAAATTTGCTCAATCTAATGACTGCCTACACCCGACAAGGTTGAGCTTCACTGGTGAACAGATTGGGCATTCGCGCACAATTTCGAAGCTCCCGGGTTCGAATCCCGTGAGTTTGCAGGAGTCGTAGATGCGCGCTGCCACTGATGAGTCCCATATTAGGAAGAAACGGCTGTTTAATCATTTCAGGTTTTAAGTGGTGGTCTTACAATGATTCATTCATGATTTCAATGTGTGAAAATGATGAACTCATTTGTTCGATTAGAATTAAACAACTAAATAAACGTACGATTAGTTACAAACTGAACTTTCAAATCATAGCATTTTAGCATATTTTTGTACGATTCAAAACAGAAAAATAAAAAAATATTCAGTTGAATGTCAAAATCAGTTCAACATTAATCTTTAACTGTGTAAACCTGAACGAATTTCCTGTTATAGACCTCCTAAGTTGAAGAGGGAAAAAAATAGTGATGTGAATAAATGAAACACC
The DNA here is from genome assembly GCA_944470395.2 of Schistosoma turkestanicum. Classification (NCBI taxonomy): domain Eukaryota; kingdom Metazoa; phylum Platyhelminthes; class Trematoda; order Strigeidida; family Schistosomatidae; genus Schistosoma; species Schistosoma turkestanicum. Next base: position 71,147,097 of record OX103979.1, read on the forward strand.
ACAAAAAAACAAAGTAAAGACAGGTAATGGTTATATAAAAAAAGGTGGAATGAATATTTTTCTGGGAAAGAGCTACATTTCTGATTACTACAATTAAATAAGTTGAATAACAGATTTTAGGGGTTTAAAAAATGTTATCCGAATAACACTCTAATCTTAGAACCATCTGTTAAAAATCAACTCAAAATGTCATAAGGTATCAATGGTGATAAGGAATAGATAGGTTTTTTTTCCACTGGAGATTATGTCAAAAGTGTCTAGAAATCATATCATTTTGAGATTAACGGGAAAATAAAAACCCAGAAGAAAAACTTATTACTATTGGTAAATGTAACTGCACTTTTAGCCATTGGGGAATTCATGTCATTGTCTGAATTCTGGATTAAAGAAAGGGTTTCGGAATAAAGGGTCAGCAATGTTGTTCGATAGAAAATAAGTTTGTCGGGAAAAAGCTAGACAGAAAAAAAAATCATGCAGAGCGTTTGAACTTTGTTACGTGAGTTGAAGCATTTTCATTTTGGAAGGGTTGAGAAGACTAATGTGTTATAAACTGCTATGATATTCTACCATTTTAATCAGCAAGATTTTGGCAAGAAATAACGAGCACCAACAGACTGAAAGGATGGAAACCTAAATTCAGATACTAAAGAAAGATCTCTAATAGTGTGAGTATCACAGAGGCATTGCTCTACTACCAGTAACAAGATAAGTCTCCTTCCTACAGAATGTTGTTCAACAGAATGGAATTTTCATGAGACCACCAACTTCCAGATCAACAGTCGATCTCCTGCCAACTGAATCGTGATACTACGGATGATTGTGGAACAATCAATTAAATGGGATTCACCACTCTATATCAACTCTAGTTACTTAACGAAAGCATTTGACAGAGTGGACATGATTACATTATGGTAAGCCTGAGAAGATAGTGACTGAGTGAACATCGACTTTGAAACACACGTACATCCAGTTGACGAGTCTTGAATAAAACGTAACATACACACTGGATTCCAACATTATCCACCATCAATTTCTTGTTGTAGTTTCACACCATAGTTTACATGTAAGTTTGATCTTTCATGAAAACGTAAACTAGGTTAAAATTTATATATATATGTATATTTATTTAACGGCATGTACAGAATAACATTATGGAGGCTTCTTTAACTATATAGTATCTCTTACGACGGGCTGCACTGCAAAATGGTGCATGAATTTCAGCACAAAGATTTATTCAAAATGAAGACCGATGTCAGACAAGGTTGTTTATACTGACCCCTTCTCTTTCTCGTTGAAGTCGACTTGATGATCAAGACGTCAACATGTAAACAGGAAGCACACGATACAATGCAGCTGGACTTCACAGATATTATATATATATAAATATATACTTGGATTTACACTCATATAAATGTTAGTCAATTTTCATTATCTCAAAAGTTGAAAATTTGAATTTCTCACTTTTGTTGACTTAAAAATAAAATGACTTTCTCAATTGAACATCGATTTCGATAGTACAAAGAATAATTCGGATGAAATGTTTCATGTACGAAAGTATCGTAATGCTGTGCAGAACAAGTTTTTTTTGAAAATAATTTAGATAATGTGGTGTTCTGATTCAACGTAACAGAAAGAACGGTCCAACCACTTATTGAAACTGAGTCGGAAACCTGGAGAACTACGAAAGCCATCATCCAGAAGATACAAGGGTTTATTAACAGTTGTTTACGCAAAATACTTCGGATTCGTTGGCCGGACACCATCAGCAATAACCTACTGTGGGAGAGAATAAACCAGATTCCAGTGGAGGAGGAAATGAGGAAGAATCGATGGAAGTGGATAGGACTCACATTACGAAAAGCACCTAACTGAGTCACGAGACAAGCCCTCATTTGAAACCGCCCGGGTCAAAGGAAAATAGGGAGTGCAAGGAACAAATTATGCAGAGAAGTAGAGAAAGACATGAGAAAAATAAACAAAAATTGGACAGAAATAGAAAGGGAAGCTCAGAACAGAGTTGTTTAGAGGAAACTGGTGGGTGGCCTATGCCCCATCGGGTGTTTAGCCTCATCCATCTCGCTGATCTACACACCCACCGGAAGAATTATTATTTTGAATAAACATTCAAATGAAATGTAGATTAGTTTATAACTGTTTTTCTTGAGCACTTCTACAACCTGAGTCCACATTATTATCATCCAAAATAATCCGCATAATGCGAATATATTGATCAACAAACAGTTGCAATTTGCATATAAGTTATCAATACGGACTAGCAATTCATCTCCTTATTCAGTCAACAACAACAACACCGAAATGGAACTTCGTACATACGTACATCAATTGAAGTTGACGTACCACATTTGCACACGAGACGCAATTGTCAGTTCAAATCCCATAGTAGTAGAGATAGTAAGAATTAGAAGAAGCGGTAATCACAAAGATTAGGGATCGAAGATATGACTGGAGAAGCTGGTCCTTGTGGAATCAATTTAAAGAGAACAATAAAGCTCATAAGGAATCCGGAAAGTTAGAATTTGAGAGAGCACACAGAGAATGGATACACTGGTGCCATTGTAAACCACTTTGAGGCATATCATTCGGAAGTAGTAGAAAAAATCTTCATTTACTCTTTATTATTATTATTGTTACAGCTTTAACCTTCCTTTAAATGTTATCAATCGTCGCCATTATCTTTTATTTATTTCTTGTCTTAAATTAAATTAAAAGTACCTACCTACTTATTTCCTTTTACCTGTTACCCCTGATGTAGCATTGGCCGCCAACCAGTGGTCTCTAACCAACTCTGTCCTGGGCTTCTCTTTCCAGTTTTTTTCTGATTTTTGTTCATTCTGCTCATGTCTTTCTTTATTATTTCTCGGCGTAATCTGGTAAATATTTAAGTAAACAATTATGTTTACTTAATTTCTATAGTATAATTTGATTTGACTACTACTACTACTCAGTTAACCTACTATTTCATAACTTATCTGCTGAATATTTAAAAGTACCTCATAGGTATAAAATAAGTTTGTTAATGTTTAACAAATATATTTTTCATTGTGTAAACGAAATTTCTATATGGAAAGAGCTTTAAACATAGTTGGTTTTATGGTTTTATCATATAACAATAAGAAGATCATGTTGGGGATGTTATATCCCCAGAACTCGCTTGATAAATATCTTTATTTTGGATTAATTTCATGGACTGATCAGTTGACCTTGAGATCACATTTACCACTAGAAAAATCTCTGGCTGTGATTGGTTACTGTGTCATTTTAGTGTACTATTTTTGTGACTGTCGCAAAGACGTCTCTATGGAGTATAAATAAACGCTATTTGAGTGCTTGGATTCATTGTGTGATTGCTGGATGTTTGCTGAATACACTTTGTACGCTATTTCAAGACTTCTTCAACATTAGGATCACAGTAGCCTAAATGGTTGCTGGTTCACTGTTTTGTTCTCGTTATTCGACTGAGGTGAACCCGTAATGGTTTAAGCACACCTAGAGACGAGCGTAACATATCGTACGGATCAACAAATTTCCGTGATTCACATGATAGCCTATTGGTCTAGATGTTGTATGTTCACTTCAAAGCATGTAGGTTCCAAATTGATCCTCATTAGGATCATAGAAGAACACTGTTGAAGAATTTAATCGAATAATTTTACTCTATGTGGGTGTGGAGATTGTAGAGTTACTTGTTTTTGAAATCATGAATAGAACACAGTCAGACTACCATTATAAATGTGGATGCACTGGATGGCCATTTCATCCTAGTATAAGACTCATCCTGCAAATCACAGGATCGGAACACTCAATCATTTCCCTATACAGATAAATACCATTTAAATTCTATTCATTCTATCTTTGGCATTCGAAATATTGTTTTGCATCTGCTTCCCATCCCTGTGGTTGTTTTTTTATTGTGAACATTATATCTATGGTGTGATAACAAACATTCTGAATGCTTCGAAATTCATCTTTTGAATTGTTGAACATCGTTATCTAGTCACGATTATCATGACGAGCACTATAACAAAGTTTAAAAATTATGTTGAATATCCACAAAATAGATTATTAGTGATTTCAACTCTTAGTTATTTACAAACTAAAATTATACTGTTTTGTTTATAAATTTAGTAGTTACAATGTTATCAACTACGTTAATCAAACGATTATGAATTATTATTATTATTGATCTCTACATGCATGAACTAATATCATTGATAGTATCATTGACTATTGATAATGTGTGTTTAAATGAATTAGTTATTATGATTATTTTTTTTAATGGATACACTAATTCAATACAATAATTATCTAATAATTACAATCTTGATGTATTATTCTACGTAAACATAGATTGAACATTGAAAAATAAAATAATCACAACCGATAAACATTGAACCTCTATACATCTTGGTGTAATCTGTTTATGAGTTGAGTTGAAAAAAAGTTGTATGTTGTATTTTGCTGATTAAAAAGTGTTGTTGTTTTTTCTGTCCTATAGATTCTAGGTACAAATTGTTTACTGATTGCAATCATAATAGAAAGATGAAAAAAACTCAATTTTATTCTATTTTAATAATTTAATAATGAAATACTTACAATGAAGTTATGAATCGATTAATGTTGGACTTACTTACTTACTACTTACTTACGCTTGTTACCCCCAATGGAGAATAGGCTGCCCATCAGTTTTCTCAAACCAAATCTGTGCTCGGTTTCCCTTTCCAGTTCTGTCCAATGTTTGTTCATTCCTCTCATATCTTTCTCTATTTCTCGGCGTAATGTGTTCCTTGGCCTTGAATTGAGGGTTCCATGTGAGGGCTTTACTCGTGAATCAGTTAGGTGCTTTTCGTAGTGTGTGTCCTATCAACTTCCACCGCTTCTTCCTGATTTCCTCCTTCACTGGAATCTGGTTTGTTTTCTCCCACAGTTCGTTGTTGCTGATGGTGCCGGGCCAACGAATACGAAGTATTTTGCGTAGACAACTGTTAATAAACACTTGTATCTTCTGGATGATGTCATTCGTAGTTTTTCAAGTTTCCGCACCATACAGTAGAACTGTCTTCACATTTGTATTGAAAATCGTGATTTTGGTTTTGGTTGAAAGTTATTTGGAGTTCCAGATAATTTTCAACTGTAGAAATGCAGCCCTCGCTTTGCCAATCCGTGACCTCACATCTACATCGGATCCACCTTTCTCGTCGATGATGCTGCTCAGATATGTAAAGTTGTCAATGTCCTCCAAGGCATCTCAATCAAGAGTGATTTGGTTGGCTCATGTTGTGTTGCATCGGAGAATTTCGCTTTTTCCTCTATGTATGTTGAGACCTACTTCTGCAGAGACTGCTGCTACACTGGTCGTCTTCTCTTGCATTTGTTGTTGAGTGTACAGTTCTATGTTGTAGTTGACTAAATGAGTCATCCACTAGGTAGTAGGCATCTACTACTCAACATGACTTATACTAATAGTAGTCAAATAATTTCATCAACTGAAATTACATTTTTGGTTTGAGTCTAGATGTTGTTTTACCACTTTTATACTACTTAAAACTCGATTTATTTCGTGTTTCCCTTTTTTTTAATCGTCATTATTATGCAATAGTCACTGATTGATTGTCTTCTCTTTCTGTTAGAATCTTCCTGAAGATACTCCACTCTCATCATTAGGTGATGTTATATTACAAGATCAATTCATATTTCATTTGATTAGAACTTTCTGATTACTTATTTAACCAAGCCACTTGTATAGCAACAACTCATACATACCATTGGTTTTTACTGCACTCAAAGATAAAATAGTCGTATGGGCGTAGGAAAGCAAGCAAGCAAACTGGCAAATGAATGGATGAAGCGAAAGGCTAAGTTAAATAAACTAATCGAATTGTTCAACCAAATTAAATATGAGCGAACTCAAATCTTCGATCTTGCGCGCGAACGCCTAACATCTAAAACACAACACCGGTATCCAACTGAGCTTATTTCCGAGCCGGTTGAATCATCCATCAGACAGATTCCTAAATATTGAACAGTTCTGATGATTCTCACCAAGATCACTGACAACTAGCAGACACATCATTCCTGTACAACTAGAATGGTCTGTCACGTAATCATAAGCCCAAATCTCCTATATTGGTGGTCTACAACCATAACTGTAACAAATTCACAAATACATGCTGTTAAAATGTCTATTTCAGTCCAATTAATTGGGTTCAATCATTTTAAAAATAACCATAATAGATGAAATCTAATTTTTATGATTGTCAATTGGTTTCTATTAAAAAAATACATATTATATTAGTGAAGTTTTGTCTAACTCATCAATATATATTTATATATAGAATATAATGTTAGGAAATGAAATAATCCCCAAAGGGAAAAACCAAAAACTAAACACATCATATTTTTACTTTTTAAAGGTTTGTCTGATAATCATAATTGATTGGAAGCATTAGGAAGCAAGCAATCATCAGTTGTAGTGAAAATAGTATGTGTGTGTGTGTGAAATCGATTACACTACCTCGTTTTATTTCAAATTTTTACGTTAGTTTTTTCTGTGAACAAATATTAAAAAAGGCAGTAGAAAAATAGTTTAGTTAATTGTATTTTATGCTGGAACATTTTACTATCTATCATATTCATATTCAAATTATCAGTTGGAAAAAATTTTTCTTGGTGTAGAAGAAAACAGGTTTCATCAAACTATTTAAAACTAAACTGTGATGGAGTTTTGTTCACGAAGATAGATATTTCGGTTGTTCTGCTGAACAACATTATTGTCAGCAAAAAGCTTCAAATAGAAGTTAGTTCGAAGTGCAGTTGATCAGTCTCATTTGATTTATGTGCATTAATGTGTGATTAGCCATGATACATCTATTTATTCATAACTGTTGACGAGTACAAAACAGGGGCAGAAATGCACGTCTTAAATTCGACTATTAGTTACTATTCACGTCTGTTGATAATCAATATGACTTATTATGATTGTCTTTCTTTCAATATAGTCAATGCCTAAATATCTTTTCGACTCTTGAAAATATATCTGCTCGATTCAGAATCTATCAATACAGGGAATCAAATTTATTTATACAACCTACTGTTGCAGAGAAGAAATCAGATTCCCAAAGCTGAGAATGAAATCAAGAAGAGAGCAGTGGATGTGGATAGGATACATATTGAGGGATGCACTAAACTGTATCACGAAACAAGCTGTCACTTAGAAGGAGAAGATGAAGACGAAGAAACACAATACACCGAGAATCGAAGACAGACATGCGAGGAATGAACAGCGATTGGAAAGAACTGTAAAAGAAAGCCGAGATCATAGTCATCTGGAGAGTATCAGTTGATCGTTTATGCTCCATTATGGGTGACAGGAGTAAATAAGTAAATTTGTTCATAAAACATATAACTCCAGAAAAAATTAGAAAAAACATTACATTTTTTTAAATTAACAAAATGACCAATTTTTTTGTAAAAATTAATGCTCATTATCACTTTTGTTATTTGATGAGCATTTAATTTTCCCGCTTTAAACATTTGTTTTAAAAATAGCGCAACTCATTGAACATTGAAACAACTTTAATTAAACAACAAATTATATTTTCTGTTTTTTGTTCAAGATGATCTTTTCATATTTCAACTCTTTTTTTAGGACATCAATAACAACTACTCATATAATTGAATATTGAACTTTATTTGTGTATGTATGTTGCGGCGAACTCACCGACTTAAGTACTTACTTACTTACTTACTTACTTACTTACTTACTTATGCCTGTTAATCCTAATGGAGAATAGGCCGCTCAATTTGAATTCGGCATTTTTTGTAGGAAACTAGCTGATCTTTTTCCCCTAAATTGTTTGTAATATTCTTTGTTATCAAGTAAATTAGTTCTGTATTTTTTATTCAATGTGTTCAATGGGTTTCAGTAATCTAAAATGAAATATATAATTTTACTTACTAGATGAAATTCAATTAGTTTTCCTCTTTTTGCCATCTGTTGAATTGTACACCTTTTTTTCTTTTGTTTAAACTGCTGTTATCGTTTACATGAAAATTATTTAATTTGTAAATTACGTTACATCTTATTTTCATTAATTTACTATTAAAGTTGTCCTTTGAAATAATAATCCTGTAACAGTAATTATAGATATATGTTTAGGTATAAATGATGAACGCCCTAGTATTCTGTCCTCCATTTTCTACATCAGCATATAAATAAGTATGTATTAGATCACTTCGCAGATGATCTGGATCTTCTATCGCAAACACAACAACAAGTGCAAGAGAAGATGGCCAGTGTAACAGCAGCCTCTGCAGCAGCATGTCTCAACATAAACAAAGAAAATAGCAAGATTCTACGATACAACACAACATGCACCAACCAAATCACTGTGGATGGAGATGCATTGGAGTACATAGACACCTTTACATATATGGGCAGCATCATCGACAATCAAGGTGGATCCGATTCAGATGTGAGGTCACGGATTGGCAAAGCGAGGGCTGCATTTCTACAATTGAAAAATATCTGGAAACTCCAACAACTTTCAACTAAATCAAAATCAGGATTTTCAATACAAATGTCAAGACAGTTTCTACTGTATGGAGCGGAAACATGGAGAACTACCGAAGCAATCATCCAGAAGATGCAAGTGTTTATTAACAGTTGTTTACGCAAAATACTTCTGATCCGTTGACCAGACACCATCAGCAATAACCTACTGTTGGAGAGAACAAATCAGATACCTGTGGAGGAGGAAATCAGGAAGAAAAGGTGGAAGTAGATTGGACACACACTACGAAAAGCACCTAACTGCGTCACAAGGACAAGCCCTCACATGAAACCCACAAGGCACAAGGAAAAGAGGAAGGCCAAGGAACACATTACGCCGAGAAATAGAGAAAGATATGAGAAGAATGAACAAAAATTAGACAGAACTGGAAAAGGGAAGCGCTCAGGACAGAGTTGGTTGGAGAAAACTGGTGGGTGGCCTATGCTCCATTGGTGAATAACAGGCGTAAGTAAGTAAGTATGTAAAGAGACCTATGAATGTAAATTTTATTCGTGAAGTGGATATTTGAAGATGATAGTAGTGTTTCTTTCATAGTTGAACTTGGAAATTAACTAAGTTAGACCATCAATGAAACCTAGAAGTATTGGACGGTCATCTTTTTCGTAATATAGAACTCAACCGCAGATCGTAAACACAACCTAGTGGTGGCTAAATACAACGTGTTCTTAAGCTGCTTAATTCGCTCGTCTAGGCAATTCTTCACTAAGTGGCCAATTGTTGAATTCGTTTATTTTTAGCACACCACAAAATGGGACAGCGTACCACAAACAGATAGGGCAGGCACACTAGCGACTAATTTGGTGAATGTGTGAATGAATTAAAAAGATTGAAATGTACATATATATACATAGGGAAATGTCCAGTGATCAAGATATTTAAGAGATTAATATTAAAGCGAATAGTATGAATATGCACGTAGGCGGTAAGGAATATTCAGTCGTATCAGTTCATACAAACCAGATCATAGTAAAAGACAATCGTACATATAAGTTGTTGATATACAAGTTGCTTGGCTGAATAAATTAATCGAAAGGCTTGACCAAATCAAATGTAAGCGAATTCGAATGTATGCGGAGGCACTACTGTAGTGAAGGAGAACACAGGTGAGGGCAACCGAATTGTATTTAGCGAAAATTACAGAGTTACTCAGTAAAATAGGAAAAACCATATCGTAAACCGTCAAATTGCAAAACATCATTCTATCATGAATCCGTTGTCTGACATTTCACTCATTCATGCCGTTTCATACAAATTCCATTGTGTTCCAAACTCTTCTCTTTCTTGATCTTCCCTGCCATCTATCTCGCCGTAGCCAGACATTAACGGATTGAACACTCACACGATCACTATATTACTAACTATCTATAAAAGCTCAGCGCGGCACCACACTACAACCCTCCACACGACGAGCTATTCGAATATGAGAGACCTTCGGTCTATTGCGCCATGCGCATGCGCATTCTATACCTCAAGACCAACTGCCAGCCCGCATCCAACAGATCAGTAACTTCATCCTTCACTCAATCTATGGTTTTACTGCAGACAATGCATCCATTACCTTCGATCGATTTTTTTTTTTTTTTTTTTTTTTTTTTAATCGATCTGCCTTAGTTTGTACTCGAAACAGATTGACTTTCACTGTTCAAAATATCGTTACATGCAAATTGCAAGGTCCTGATCTCTGATTATTCACTGCAGATAGGAGTTGTGAATGATCAGCTGGGTTTGAAGAGTCCAAACACTCAAACAAGATGGCCATCCAACGGATTTTAGGTTTAACAAAATGCGTGCATTGTTTTAAAAGTTGACATTCATTGACAGTGCATTCATAAGCTGATCATTTAATGCAAATCAACTCAGAAGCAAAACTTAGATGCGGATTAGACAATGAGCGGGAAAAGAAAAGACACTGTAATGAGTACTCCCGATAAATTATTTTAAGCCAATAATCATAATTAAGTAATCAAATGAAGAAGACTATAAGCATAAAGTCAAAAACGGTTAAACAGGGATAATTTACAAGCATTCGCGGGTGCTATCTTCAAATAAATGTAGACCTCATCACTTCCATCCAGCGCTTTTTCCCTGATTTCCCTTCATCTTTTATAAAATGTACTTTATTCTCTCCGTCGCATTAAAGCATGTGTTACTAGTATTATATACATGCCAAAGTCATATGAAAAGTTTTTTTCACCTCAGACACCATTAATAAACATCTGTATCCTGTGGTACAAAGTCTCTGGTAGTTTAATCCCAATTCATACTATTGTAGTGTTTTTACCATTGTATAGAGGATTTTGCTTTGCTGTTTGTCTGAAAATTGTGTTTGAGTTTAACGATGTCTTTTCATGGGGAAAATGGGCTCTTCATTATCCCCATATTTAACTTACAAAGATTTTATATATAGTAATATCTGACAACCAACCAAATAGATATTTAAAAAAGAACATTAATTAGTCACTTCTTCGTACTGATAATATAAATGAATTCTGATTACAAAAAGTTTCTCATTTCTATACTACAGCTTAAAAATCAGATAATTTTTCCTGACTTCCTCATTCATTTAATGAATCTTTATATCCACATTTGAAATCATTTAGACCGTCCACTTAGAAACCTGGAAGCACTAAAAAGATGGCCGTTTTTCGTCCTGGTATGGGAACCTATCGCAGTGCGCACACCTACAACCCTGCAACCCCCACAAGTATCGAACCCACAGGACCTTCATTCTTGCGGCGCGAATGCTTCAACTCTAGACCAACGGTGTTAGTGTCTAACAATGATATGTTCAATTGATTTCAAATGCATAAAAAACATAATCTCTCATAACTCTAATAGAAAAATCTTAAAAATGTGTTCCCTATGACCTGATAGCTATTCGTGAGACGATTCTCGAGGTCTAGTGAGAATAACGTGCCCCGTAGGCTCTGAGCTTCCCCCATGTCAGGTGTCGGCAGTATTACAAGCAAATGGGGAGGTCTCGCAAAATCCTTAATGATGGCAGTTTAGACATACAACACAGCTGGATTCCGTCCAGTTGTTCCGAGCCTTAGGTCTTTTTCGCGGCTCCAAGAGGCGCTGGTCCCAGTTCGAATTCTGCGTGTGAAGTCGAGTTGTGGATGCTCACTGCAAACTGAGGCTGAGTAGGCTCATACAAACAGGACAAACGGCAGTCTTTCAGTCGTGTCCGATTTCTTCTAATGGTTTCTTCATATATAATGTATTGATTGATGATCTCAACAATTGTAAAAACACACTAATCTCCATACCCTAATTGAGAATCATTATAAAAGCCTTTGAATTAGGATCTCCCTGTAATCCTCTTGTGTAGGTCTCTGACATCGTGAGGTAAAATATTGATTGGTATCCTGATGATATATACTGCTACATAACCATACACAACCAGTTCCACAACAGAAAAAGATTATCAGATTGGGAAATAAACTATTTGTAACTTCTTACAACTATGAAAGTTGTCATATAATTTTTAATAACATTCCGCTGGAAGTAAACAATTTCAGGTAAAAAACAGTTAACTGCTACTAAACTTTTCATCGGCATTGTTCACTTGTATTGTACAATTTTATGTACATAAACCCATAAGTATAGAAACATAATACTACTTTATTTCACATAATTTAGTTCCGTTTTTAA
>OX103979.1:71159840-71181915 GCA_944470395.2 Schistosoma turkestanicum
ACCGTCCAGCTGCGTCCTAACTGTCCAGTTGATACCGTGCTTCCCTCCAGATATCGCCGTATTCATAACCCAGTCGAAGACCAGAAGAAAGAGAAAGGGTGCAACTTTGCCTGACACCGGTCTTCACCTTGAACGAGTCTGTTAGTTGTCCTTCGTGTAATGTTGAACTACCAGTAGAAATATGGAAGTACTGAACGGTCGTTTCATCCTAGTAGGGGACTTGTAGTGCCTTCACATAAATTTGAGTTCGTTCATATTTCATTTGATTAGAACTTTCTGATTACTTATTTAACCAAGCCACTTGCATAGCAACAACTCATACATACCATTGGTTTTTACTGCACTCAAAGATAAAATAGTCGTATGGGCGTAGGAAAGCAAGCAAGCAAACTGGCAAATGAATGGATGAAGCGAAAGGCTAAGTTAAATAAACTAATCGAATTGTTCAACCAAATTAAATATGAGCGAACTCAAATCTTCGATCTTGCGCGCGAACGCCTAACATCTAAAACACAACACCGGTATCCAACTGAGCTTATTTCCGAGCCGGTTGAATCATCCATCAGACAGATTCCTAAATATTGAACAGTTCTGATGATTCTCACCAAGATCACTGACAACTAGCAGACACATCATTCCTGTACAACTAGAATGGTCTGTCACGTAATCATAAGCCCAAATCTCCTATATTGGTGGTCTACAACCATAACTGTAACAAATTCACAAATACATGCTGTTAAACTGTCTATTTCAGTCCCATTAATTGGGTTCAATCATTTTAAAAAGAACCATAATAGATAAAATCTAATTTTTATGATTGACAATTGGTTTCTATTAAAAAAAAATACATATTATATTAGTGAAGTTTTGTCTCACTCATCAATATATATTTATATGTATATATATATATATAGAATATAATGTTAGGAAATGAAATAATCCCCAAAGGGAAAAACCAAAAACTAAACACATCATATTTTTACTTTTTAAAGGTTTGTCTGATAATCATAATTGATTGGAAGCATTAGGAAGCAAGCAATCCGATGTAGTGAAAATGCAATTTGTTGAAATCGATTACACTACCTCGTTTTTATATTTTTTATTTCAAATTTTTACGTTAGTTTTTTCTGTGAACAAATATTAAAAAAGGCAGTAGAAAAATAGTTTAGTTAATTGTATTTTATGCTGGAACATTTTACTATCTATCATATTCATATTCAAATTATCAGTTGGAAAAAATTTTTCTTGGTGTAGAAGAAAACAGGTTTCATCAAACTATTTAAAACTAAATTCTAATGGAGTTTTGTTTAATGAGCTAGATATTTTGATTGTGAAGCTTTCATTGTTGTTCTGCTGAATAACATCATGGTTTGTGAAAAGCTTCAAATAGAAGTTAGTTCGAAGTGCAGTTGATCCGCCTCATTCGATTTATGTGCAATGATGTGCGATTGACCTTGATAAATCTATTGGGTCTTAAGCATTATAAACTGTTGACGAGTACAAAACAGGGGCAGAAATGCACGACTATTCATGTCTGTTAATAATCTATATAACGTTTTTATCATTTTCTTTTCATGGATATAGTCAATGTTCAGATATCTTTTCGACTCTTGAAATCCACACTTGTTTATACAACCTACTGTGGCAAAGAAGAAATCAGATTCCCGAAGCTGAGGAAAAAATCAAGAAGAAAGCACTGGAAGTGAATAGGACACATATTGAAGAATCCACCAAACTGCATCATGAGACAAGCTCTCTTGTGGAATCTCCATTGCCAAAGGAGAAGAGGAAGACGAAGGAACACAATACACCGAGAATCGAAGACAGACATGAGAAGAATGAACAGCAATTGAATAGAACTGGAAAAGAAAGCTGAGATCATAGTCAGCTGGAGAGTACCTGTCGATGCTTCATGCTCCATTATGGGTGTCAGGAGTAAGTAAGCAAGTAAATTCGTTCATAAAACATATAACTCCAGAAGAAATTAGAAAAAACATTACATTTTTTTTAAATTAACAAAATGACCAATTTTTTTTTGAAAAAATTAATGCTCATTATCACTTTCGTTAATTGATGAATATTTAATTTTCCCGCTTTAAACATTTGTTTTAAAAATAGCGCAACTCATTGAACATTGAAACAACTTTAATTAAACAACAAATTAGTTCATCTGTTTATTCTAAGATGATCTTTTCATATTTCAACCTTTTTTTAGGACATCAATAACAACTATTCATATAATTGAATATTGAACTTTATGTGTGTGTATGTTGCGGCGAACTCACCGACTTAAGTACTTACTTACTTACTTACTTACTTACTTACTTACTTATGCCTGTTAAACCCAATGGAGAATAGGCCGCTCAATTTGAATTCGGCATTTTTTGTAGGAAACTAGCTGATCTTTTTCCCCTAAATTGTTTGTAATATTCTTTGTTATCAAGTAAATTAGTTCTGTATTTTTTATTCAATGTGTTCAATGGGTTTCAGTAATCTAAAATGAAATATATAATTTTACTTACTAGATGAAATTCAATTAGTTTTCCTCTTTTTGCCATCTGTTGAATTGTACACCTTTTTTTCTTTTGTTTAAACTGCTGTTATCGTTTACATGAAAATTATTTAATTTGTAAATTACGTTACATCTTATTTTCATTAATTTACTATTAAAGTTGTCCTTTGAAATAATAATCCTGTAACAGTAATTATAGATATATGTTTAGGTATAAATGATGAACGCCCTAGTATTCTGTCCTCCATTTTCTACATCAGCAATATAAATAAGTATGTATTAGATCACTTCGCAGATGACCTGGCTCTCCTTTCTCACACGCAACAACAAATGCAAGAAAAGATGACCAGTGTAGCAGCAGCCTCAGCAGCCGCAGGTCTCAACATACATAAAGGTAAAAGCAAGATTCTACGTTAAAAAACAACATGCACGAACCAAATTGCCTTGGAGGACATTGACACCTTTACATATATGGGCAGCATCATCGACAATCAAGGTGGATCCGATTCAGATGTGAGGTCACGGATTGGCAAAGCAAGGGCTGCATTTCTACAATTGAAAAATATCTGGAACTCCAAACAACTTTCAACTAAAATCAAAATCAGGAATTTCAATACAAATGTCAAGACAGTTCTACTGTATGGAGCGGAAACATGGAGAACTACCAAAGCCATCACCCAGAAGATACAAGTGTTTATGAATAGTTGTCTAGGCAAAATACTTCGGATCCGTTGTCCAGGCACCATCAACAACAACGTACTGTGAGAGAGAACAAACCAGATTCCAGTGGAGGAGGAAATCAGGAAGAAGTGGTGGAAGTGGATAGGACACACTACGAAAATCACCTAACTGCGTCACAAGACAAGCCCTCACATGAAACCCAAAACGCAAAAGGAAAAGAAGAAGAACCAGGAACACAATACGCCGAGAAATAGAGAAAGATATGAGAAGAATGAACAAACAAACATTGGACAGAACTGGAAAGGGAAGGCGAGGACAGAGTTGGTTGGAGAAAACTGGTGGTTGGCCTATGCTCCATTGAGAGTAACAGGCGTAAGTAAGTAAGTATGTAAGAGACCTATGAATGTAAATTTTATTCGTGAAGTGGATATTTGAAGATGATAGTAGTGTTTTTTCATAGTTGAACTTGGAAATTTAACTAAGTTAGACCATCAATGAAAACCTAGAAGTATTGGACGGTCATCTTTTTCGTAATATAGAACTCAACCGCAGATCGTAAACACAACCTAGTGGTGGCTAAATACAACGTGTTCTTAAGCTGCTTAATTCGCTCGTCTAGGCAATCTTCACTAAGTGGCCAATTGTTGAATTCGTTTATTTTTAGCACACCACAAAATAGGACAGTAGACCACAAGCAGACAGGGCAGGCACACTAGCGACCGAATTGGTGAATGTGCGAATGAATTAAAAAGATTGAAATGTACATATATATACATAGGGAAATGTCCAGTGATCAAGATATTTAAGAGATTAATATTAAAGCGAATAGTATGAATATGCACGTAGGCGGTAAGGAATATTCAGTCGTATCAGTTCATACAAACCAGATCATAGTAAAAGACAATCGTACATATAAGTTGTTGATATACAAGTTGCTTGGCTGAATAAATTAATCGAAAGGCTTGACCAAATCAAATGTAAGCGAATTCGAATGTATGCGGAGGCACTACTGTAGTGAAGGAGAACACAGGTGAGGGCAACCGAATTGTATTTAGCACAAATTACAGAGTTACTCAGTAAAATAGGAAAACCATATCGTAAACCGTCAAATTGCAAAACATCATTCTATCATGAATCCGTTGTCTGACATTTCACTATTCATGCGTTTCATACAAATTCCATTGTGTTCCAACTCTTCCTTTCTTGATCTTCCTCCATCTTCTGCTGCCAGAAATTACGTTGACACTCACGTCATATACTACTTATAAGTAGCGTGGACCACACTACAACCTCACACGCGAGTATTGAATATGGAGCCTTCGGTCTTTGGCATGCGAGCGCCTTACCTCAAGACCACTGAGCATCCAACGATAGTAACTTCATCCTTCACTCAATCTATGGTTTTATGCAGACTGCATCCATTACCTTCGAATGATGACTGCTTCGTACTCGAAACAGATTGACTTTCACTGGTCAAAATATCTTTACATGAAATTGCAGGTCATGATCTCGATTTTCACTGGTAGGAGTTGTGAATGATCAGTTTTGAAGAGTCCAACACTCAAACAAATGGCCATCCAACGATTTTAGGTTACAAAATGGTGATTGTTTTAAAAGTTAACTTCATTGACAGTGATTCTAAGTGATCATTTAATGCAAATTAGAAGAAAAAATTGATGCGATAGAAATGAAGGGAAAATAAAAGAACTGTATGTACTCTGATAAATTATTTTAGCCATAATCATATTGTATAAATGAAGAAGACTTAAGCATAAAGTAAAAACGTTAAACAGGGATAATTTTCAGCATTCGGGTGCTATCTTCATAATGTGACCTATCCACTTCCAGCGCTTTTCCCTGATTTCTTCATCTTTTATAAATGTACTTTATTCTCTCTCGCATTAAGTTGTTACTGATAGTATATGGCCAAAGTATATGAAGTTTTTTACCTAGACAACCATTAATAAACATCTGTATCCTGTGGACAAAGTCTCTGGTAGTTTTCGATTCATACTATTGTACTGTTTTGACATTGGTAATGAGGATTTTGACTTTGCTGTTTGTCTGAAAATTGTTTTGAGTTTAACGATGTTTTTCAATTGGGGAAAATGCTGCTCTTATTATCATATATTATTTACAAAAGATTTTATATATAGTAATATCTGACAGATATTTAAAAAAGAACATTGAATTAGTCACTTCTTCGTACATGATAATAATAAATGAATCTTATTACAAAAAGTTTCTAATTTCTATACAACAGCTTAAAAATCAGATAATTTTCTGATTTCTCGTTCATTTATGAATCTTATATCCACATTTGAAATCAATTAGACCGTCATTAGAAACCTGGAAGCACTAAAAGACGGCCGTTTCGTCCTGGTATGGGACCTGTCAGCAGTGCACACCTACGAACCCTGCACCCCACAAGATTCGAACCCAGGACCTTCATTCTTGCGCGCGAATGCTTCAACTCTAGACCAACGGTGTTAGTGTCTAACAATGATTGTTCGATGATTTCAAATGCATAAAAACAATAATCTTCATAACTCTAATAGAAAAATCTTAAAATGTGTTCACTAGTGACTAGCTTCGTGAGACGATTCTCGTAGTTCGAGTGAGATAACGTGACCGATTGAGTTCAACCATGTCAGGTGTAGGCAGTAATTACCAAAGACAAATGGGTGAGGTCGCGCAAAATCCTTAGATTGATAGGAGTTAGACATAAACACAGCTGGATGCCGTCCCAGTGTTCCAGAGCTTAGGTGTTCGCGCTCAAGAGCGAAGGTCCCAGGTTCGAATTCTGCGTGGTGCAGGAGTTGTGGATGCTCACTGCCACTGATGAGTAGGCTCATACCAGGACAAAACGGCAGTCTTTCAGCGTGTCCGAGTTTCTAATGGTTGTCTAATAATGATTGATTGATGATCTCAAATGTGTAAAAACACTAATCTCCATAACCCTAATTGAAGAATCTTATAAAGCCTTTGAATTAGATCTCCATGGATCATTGTGGTCTCTGACATCGTGAGGTAAAATATTGATTGGTATCTTGATGAATATATCTGCTACCTAACCACACAACCAGTTCCATCAAGAAAAAGATTATCGATTGGGAAATAGAATATTTGTATTTTACAACTATGAAAGTTGTCATATAATTAAATTCCGACTGAAGTAACAATTTCAAGGGAAAAAACAGTTAACTGCTACTACTTTCATCGGCATTGTTCATCTTGTTTGTACAATTTTTGTACAAACCCATAAGTATAGAACATAATACTACTTTATTTCAATAATTTAGTTCCGTTTTTAACTTTTGAATAAAATTTATTCCGAATCCTAACTAGTCTTCGTGATAATGGATGATATGAACGTGTGTAATTCATTTTGAACTGATTATAACCATTATAACACAACTTTATACAGACAGGTAGAATGTGACTAGAAGTGGAATCCAGAATACATATTTCGTTCCATTTAGGTCCTGTCGGTTGGTTGTAACTACATTTTGGAGTTGATGTTCTTTCAAGGAATCGAACCTAGTACCGTTTTCCTTTAAAAGCTATCGCGTAATCCATTTGAAGCTAATGTCACTGAGTTCGACTCCCGCTGTTATCATCAACACTAAGATATGGACAGTACGTCCAGCTGACGAGTCTAAACTAGGAGGAAATGTGCATCTTCAATTCCAATGCTAGGCAACATTCTATCTACTCTGTATGAGTATATTTATTCAGATAACCGTCTATAAAATGAGACATTAAAAAGTGCATTATATCAATAAATCTCATTATCTTCTTCAGTAGATGTATCATCAATGCTTTGCCGTGTAGGAGTAGGTTGGAAGAAAATTAGGGGCGGCCAAACCAAAACCTGGCACAAATTCATCAAGTCACTGACAAATGAACTGAGTCATGTTGGTAGATGTAGGCTATCTGGTTGGGGTCCGCGAGACGAAGGTCACCAATGGTTAAAAACCTTGAACTTCATGGCTCAGGTGCATCCACTCTTCGTGTGCTTTTCAACCTTCCGAATTCCTCATAATCTCTATCTTTCTCCTTCTAAATATATCTCACTGAATTATACTTCTCGAATCATATCTTTGCTCCCTAATCTTCTCCATTACTGCTAATACTTCTACTATCGCTATCACTCTCGAATATGAACTGACAGTTGCGTCTCTATGCTGAGGTGATATGGCAACCTGAACTGATGTACTTGTGTACGAAGTTCTGCGTTGTAACTGTCTGCCTGTTTATGTTTTGTGGTATAACATTAATTAAATGTTGCTCATTTTTATGAGATGTCATTTTTATTTAATTAGCGTGTTGTTTATATTTTGAAAAACTGTTTTATAGTACAAAGCTCTTATTGTAAAGAAATCATTTGAAGAAACATGGAAAATATTTTTGATATCGTAAATGTTTTCTCATATATATTCAAACTAGTTTATTAATCCGTTTGTATTCTTACAAACTAACCAATTTTCATTAAAATTATAAATCAATCACTGTTAGACCATAATTAGAAACTTGAAAGCGGTGGACTACCGTTCGACCTCAGTATGAGACTCGTCAGCAGTTTACGTTAAGCAACCTGGCTCGTGGGAACTAAACCCAAGACCCTAAGTCTTGCTCAAGAACGTCAACTTCTTTACAACTGAGACCAGTGTTTCCAGGTTTCTATTGCGGTTCGATTCATAATTTCACTGAAACTTAACAACATCCATAACTGTATAATGAGAAATCATAAAAGTATGCGGATATTATCGAAGTTTTAGTGTGAAGATGTGACCGGTAGTTGTAAACCCTGTTGGATTTAGGCAGACGCATACCGAAGATGATCGATGGGATTAAGCAACATCAGCGAATGACTAAAGCTAGACACTAACACCACTGGATGCCCGCTCAGTAGTTTAAATGTTAAGCTGTTGTGTGTTAGACCGAAGGTCTTAGATTTACTGCGTACTACTGATGAGTCGTATACTAGTCCAAAACTGATGTTCAGTACCTCCAGCTTTTTAATGTTGTGGTGTTTCATTCTCTGAACTTGATGTTTCAGTTGTGGAGATTTCGTTGTTCTTCTTCTGAACAACATCATCAACACAAACTTTAGATAATAGAAGTGAAGTATTTGAGTTTATCCACGTTCGACCTGTGGCTTGTTCTTTTAACATCGATGGAACAAGTTACAGGTCAAAACGTGGAGAAGTTCGAATACTTCACTTATTCTACCTGAAGTTTATGCTGATAATGTTGTTCACAAAACGAACAACAAAAGCTCCACCACCGTAACAGTCAGCTCAGCACAACAATCACCCACCTGAGCTATAAATTTTCTCCACCATCTCAAGGTTTCTAATAGCTGTCTACCATTGATCGATCGCAAATTTCAATAAAAAACTCAATCACCTCTACAATTCAATCATGAAGAAATAACCTTTTTTTTCCTTAAATATTTTTATGTAAACTAAAGTCAACTTAATTTATCATCTTTCTTCTCATTTTAAATGAATTATGACAGTTACATAAATATCTTTCTCGTTTAATTTCGTCTGTTCATATTTCCGTATAACAGTGATAATAATAATAATTATTATTATTATGCTTCTTTCCACATTTCTCTCATGATTTTCTCCATTAAATTGTTATTCCGTATTTTTTCCTTCGATTTTATTTTATTCTAACCAAAAAAAAATTTACACTTGACCTCATTTATGCTAGTGAGTGTGTGTGTGTGTGTATAAATAAATTTTCGCGTTTTTTTCTTTGGTTCAATAATATATTCAGTTTTTTCACAAAACAAAATGATTTCATGTGTAAAGACCAAAATGAACCAGTATTGAAATAATAAATAAATCTCCCAAAATTAAAAAAAAAAACAACACAAAAACTGATTCACAATTTTTTTTAATTTCCGAAATAAAATTTTCTCATTGGTTCATCATATCAGCCAATCACATTGCTAGATTTGATTATTCATCATTATTTATATAAAAATATTTAGTGTTTTCTTCACGAAAAACAATGACTTTCCACCTGTGATATAATAATGATAGTACATGATTTAACAATTTACAATATTACATTACATTGAGATGAATAATTTCTCTTTATCTATACTGATCAACAATGATATGATGACTACAACGACCACATCGACAACAACAAGTACTACTACTCAATTGAATACAAGTAGTACAAACAGTAACAACACATGTATTGATCATTTTCCCTGGTTAGAAGTATTTCATCAAAATTATCAACCTATTCATGTTTATTTATGTTTAATTCTATGCCCAATCGGTGTAATAGCCAATACGTTGAATGTTGTTGTTTTATGTCAACCACGTTTACGTAGTCCAACTAATTTATTGCTGACTGTACTCGCAGTCAGTGATGGTGTTGTCATGTTTATTTATATAATCTTTGATTATTTTTATTTAATGACACCAAGATTAATTTATGGAATGTCGAAAGCTTATGCACAATTATTACTGATTAATATTGTGTTACAAAATTTATTTCATGCCTTTTCTGCATGGATTATAGTCGCTGTAGCGATATTTCGTTTAATCTATATTAAAACTGGTGTACGTGCAGCAATCTATTGTAATATGGTCAAAGCATGGATTGTTATATTGATGGTGTTGGCTAGTTCAGTTCTACTGACTATACCATTTATGATTGCGCATCAAGTACGCGTGAAACCAACTGATCCGCATACAATGTCGACTAGTCTTGAATTGACAATAGAAAGTATCAATCAAACCATAGTTGACGATTCTCAGTTGGATAATAATAACAACAATACACCGTTACAATTATATGAAGTTGATTATACTACAAATATGAATTTACGGATAATTTTATTTTGGAATTCAGCTATCTTAGTGAAAGCATTGCCTATTTTAATTATGACCACGGTGAGTGCTGCATTGATTTCTTCAATACGTGAATCAGAGAAACGTTATCGTATATTACGTAGATATCGTAATTGTAAAACATTTCAAGCAACATTAGAAACGACACGTATTGAAAGTTTTATCAATAATAATAATAATAATAATAATAATAACAATAATAATACTGGAAATGATATAAAACCACCATTGTCACAACAACGTTCAAAACAAAAACTCTGTTCACATGCTGAAATGAATTCCGGTAATCGTAGTGCAAATCAAACAACCTATATGTTATTAACGATTATTATTTTATATATAGTGACATATTTACCACAAGTAAGTTTAGAATTTTTAAGAGAAAAAATAAAATTTCTTATAAAGTTTCACTGATTTATAATTATTGCTCTAGTTAGTGTGTTTTTTTCTGGCGAGTTATTTTATTTTTTAACGGGATGAGGTCGTTAACCTCATGCCCAATCCTGCTGTTTTATGCGGGTTTGAGGCTGGCAGTAGTCAGTGGAGGGACTCCAGGTGGGATTTCTACCGAGATCGATGTCTTGTTTTTATATTTTAATAGTTTTGATGTTGAAACCTTAGGACAACTTTTAACAAGTGACGTAGTCGAGAATTTCACTGTTAACTTATTCAAGTTTCAATTTATGATAACACTGAAACTCCGTTAATTGTTTAGTCATTAGGTATGGAAATAAATTTTTTGGTAAACTACTTGAAAACACAATTTAAAATATAAACAACAGTTTGCTGAATGTTCTCAATGGATATAAAAATATTCTCTGAAAATAAATCTAAGAAAATTAAATTTGAACTTAACAAATCCTCGACAAATTTTCATAGTTTGTTACGGATAAAAAATGAAAAAACTTTTGTTAAAAACTGATTCCATTTCAGTTTTCTAACAAAAGTTTTTTCATTTTTATCCGTAACAACTATGAAAATTTTGTCCGAGGATTTGTTTAAGTTCAAATTTAATTTTCTTAGATTTATTTTCAGAGAATATTTTTATATCCATTGAGAACATTCAGCAAACTGTTGTTTATATTTTTAAATTGTGTTTTCAAGTAGTTTACCAAAAAATTTATTTCCATACCTAATGACTAAACAATTAACGGAGTTTTCAGTGTTATCATAAATTGAAACTTGAATAAGTTAACAGTGAGATTCTCGACTACGTCACTTGTTAAAAGTTGTCCTAAGGTTTCCAACATCAAAACTATTAAATATAAAAACAAGACATCGATCTCGTAGAATCTCCCACCTGGAGTCCCTCCACTGACTACTGCCAGCCTCAAACCCGCATAAACAGCAGGATTCATGAGGTTAACGACCTCATCCCGTTAAAAAATAAAATAACTCGCCAGAAAAAAACACACTAACCTAGAGCAATAATTATAAATCAGTGAAACTTTATAAGAAATTTTATTTTTTCTCTTAAAAATTCTAAACTTACTTGTGGTAAATATGTCACTATATATAAAATAATAATCGTTAATAACATATAGGTTGTTTGATTTGCACTACGATTACCGGAATTCATTTCAGCATGTGAACAGAGTTTTTGTTTTGAACGTTGTTGTGACAATGGTGGTTTTATATCATTTCCAGTATTATTATTGTTATTATTATTATTATTATTATTATTATTGATAAAACTTTCAATACGTGTCGTTTCTAATGTTGCTTGAAATGTTTTACAATTACGATATCTACGTAATATACGATAACGTTTCTCTGATTCACGTATTGAAGAAATCAATGCAGCACTCACCGTGGTCATAATTAAAATAGGCAATGCTTTCACTAAGATAGCTGATCCAAAATAAAATTATCCGTAAATTCATATTTGTAGTATAATCAACTTCATATAATTGTAACGGTGTATTGTTGTTATTATTATCCAACTGAGAATCGTCAACTATGGTTTGATTGATACTTTCTATTGTCAATTCAAGACTAGTCGACATTGTATGCGGATCAGTTGGTTTCACGCGTACTTGATGCGCAATCATAAATGGTATAGTCAGTAGAACTGAACTAGCCAACACCATCAATATAACAATCCATGCTTTGACCATATTACAATAGATTGCTGCACGTACACCAGTTTTAATATAGATTAAACGAAATATCGCTACAGCGACTATAATCCATGCAGAAAAGGCATGAAATAAATTTTGTAACACAATATTAATCAGTAATAATTGTGCATAAGCTTTCGACATTCCATAAATTAATCTTGGTGTCATTAAATAAAAATAATCAAAGATTATATAAATAAACATGACAACACCATCACTGACTGCGAGTACAGTCAGCAATAATTAGTTGGACTACGTAAACGTGGTTGACATAAAACAACAACATTCAACGTATTGGCTATTACACCGATTGGGCATAGAATTAAACATAAATAAACATGAATAGGTTGATAATTTTGATGAAATACTTCTAACCAGGGAAAATGATCAATACATGTGTTGTTACTGTTTGTACTACTTGTATTCAATTGAGTAGTAGTACTTGTTGTTGTCGATGTGGTCGTTGTAGTCATCATATCATTGTTGATCAGTATAGATAAAGAGAAATTATTCATCTCAATGTAATGTAATATTGTAAATTGTTAAATCATGTACTATCATTATTATATCACAGGTGGAAAGTCATTGTTTTTCGTGAAGAAAACACTAAATATTTTATATAAATAATGATGAATAATCAAATCTAGCAATGTGATTGGCTGATATGATGAACCAATGAGAAAATTTTATTTCGGAAATTAAAAAAAATTGTGAATCAGTTTTTGTGTTGTTTTTTTTTTTTTAATTTTGGGAGATTTATTTATTATTTCAATACTGGTTCATTTTGGTCTTTACACATGAAATCATTTGTTTTGTGAAAAAAACTGAATATATTATTGAACCAAAGAAAAAAACGCGAAAATTTATTTATACACACACACACACACTCACTAGCATATATGAGGTCAAGTGTAAATTTTTTTTTTGGTTAGAATAAAATAAAATCGAAGGAAAAAAATACGGAATAACAATTTAATGGAGAAAATCATGAGAGAAATGTGGAAAGAAGCATAATAATAATAATAATAATAATTATTATTATTATTATTATCACTGTTATACGGAAATATGAACAGACGAAATTAAACGAGAAAGATATTTATGTAACTGTCATAATTCATTTAAAATGAGATGAAAGATGATAAATTAAGTTGACTTTAGTTTACATAAAAATATTTAAGGAAAAAAAAGGTTATTTCTTCATGATTGAATTGTAGAGGTGATTGAGTTTTTTAGAAATTTGCGATCGATCAATGGTAGACAGCTATTAGAAACCTTGAGATGGTGGAGAAAATTTATAGCTCAGGTGGGTGATTGTTGTGCTGAGCTGACTGTTACGGTGGTGGAGCTTTTGTTGTTCGTTTTGTGAACAACATTATCAGCATAAACTTCAGGTAGAATAAGTGAAGTATTCGAACTTCTCCACGTTTTGACCTGTAACTTGTTCCATCGATGTTAAAAGAACAAGCCACAGGTCGAACGTGGAGAAACTCAAATACTTCACTTCTATTATCTGAAGTTTGTGTTGATGATGTTGTTCAGAAGAAGAACAACGAAATCTCCACAACTGAAACATCAAGTTCAGAGAATGAAACACCACAACATTAAAAAGCTGGAGGTACTGAACATCAGTTTTGGACTAGTATACGACTCATCAGTAGTACGCAGTAAATCTAAGACCTTCGGTCTAACACACAACAGCTTAACATTTAAACTACTGAGCGGGCATCCAGTGGTGTTAGTGTCTAGCTTTAGTCATTCGCTGATGTTGCTTAATCCCATCGATCATCTTCGGTATGCGTCTGCCTAAATCCAACAGGGTTTACAACTACCGGTCACATCTTCACACTAAAACTTCGATAATATCCGCATACTTTTATGATTTCTCATTATACAGTTATGGATGTTGTTAAGTTTCAGTGAAATTATGAATCGAACCGCAATAGAAACCTGGAAACACTGGTCTCAGTTGTAAAGAAGTTGACGTTCTTGAGCAAGACTTAGGGTCTTGGGTTTAGTGTCCCACGAGCCAGGTTGCTTAACGTAAACTGCTGACGAGTCTCATACTGAGGTCGAACGGTAGTCCACCGCTTTCAAGTTTCTAATTATGGTCTAACAGTGATTGATTTATAATTTTAATGAAAATTGGTTAGTTTGTAAGAATACAAACGGATTAATAAACTAGTTGAATATATATGAGAAAACATTTACGATATCAAAAATATTTTCCATGTTTCTTCAAATGATTTCTTTACAATAAGAGCTTTGTACTATAAAACAGTTTTTCAAAATATAAACAACACGCTAATTAAATAAAAATGACATCTCATAAAAATGAGCAACATTTAATTAATGTTATACCACAAAACATAAACAGGCAGACAGTTACAACGCAGAACTTCGTACACAAGTACATCAGTTCAGGTTGCCATATCACCTCAGCATAGAGACGCAACTGTCAGTTCATATTCGAGAGTGATAGCGATGATAGAAGTATTAGCAGTAATGGAGAAGATTAGGGTGCGAAGATATGATTCGAGAAGTATAATTCAGTGAGATAAATTTAGAAGGAGAAAGGTAGAGATTATGAGGAATTCAGAAGGTTAGAATTTCATAGAACACAAAGAGTGGATGCACCTGAGCCATGTCGTTCAAGATCTTTAACCATTGGTGACTTACGTCTCTTGAGCATCAACCAGATAGTCTACACTTACCAATATGACTCAGTCCACTTGTCAATGACTTCATGGATTTCTGTCATGTTTTAGTTTGGCCGCCCCTAACTTCCTTCCAACCTATTCCTACACGGCAAAGCATTGATGATACATCTACTGAAGAAGATAATGAGATTTATTGATATAATGCACTTTTTAATGTCTCATTTTATAGACGGTTATCTGAATAAATATACTCATACAGAGTAGATAGAATGTTGCCTAGCATTGGAATTGAAGATGCACATTTCCTCCTAGTTTAGACTCGTCAGCTGGACGTACTGTCCATATCTTAGTGTTGATGATAACAGCGGGAGTCGAACTCAGTGACATTAGCTTCAAATGGATTACGCGATAGCTTTTAAAGGAAAACGGTACTAGGTTCGATTCCTTGAAAGAACATCAACTCCAAAATGTAGTTACAACCAACCGACAGGACCTAAATGGAACGAAATATGTATTCTGGATTCCACTTCTAGTCACATTCTACCTGTCTGTATAAAGTTGTGTTATAATGGTTATAATCAGTTCAAAATGAATTACACACGTTCATATCATCCATTATCACGAAGACTAGTTAGGATTGGAATAAATTTTATTCAAAAGTTAAAAACGGAACTAAATTATTGAAATAAAGTAGTATTATGTTCTATACTTATGGGTTTTGTACAAAAATTGTACAAACAAGTGAACAATGCCGATGAAAGTAGTAGCAGTTAACTGTTTTTTCCCTTGAAATTGTTACTTCAGTCGGAATTTAATTATATGACAACTTTCATAGTTGTAAAATACAAATATTCTATTTCCCAATCGATAATCTTTTTCTTGATGGAACTGGTTGTGTGGGTTTAGGTAGCAGATATATTCATCAAGATACCAATCAATATTTTACCTCACGATGTCAGAGACCACAATGATCCATGGAGATCTAATTCAAAAGGCTTTATAAGATTCTTCAATTAGGGTTATGGAGATTAGTGTGTTTTACACATTTGAGATCATCAATCAATCATTAATAGACAACAGAAACTCGGACACGCTGAAAGACTGCCGTTTTGTCCTGGTATGAGCCTACTCATCAGTGGCAGTGAGCATCCACAACTCCTTCATCATCACGCAGAATTCGAACCTGGGACCTTCGCTCTTGAGCGCGAACACCTAAGCTCTGGAACACTGGGACGGCATCCAGCTGTGTTTATGTTCTAACTCCTATCAATCTAAGGATTGTGCGAGACCTCACCCATTGTCTTGGTAATTACTGCCTACACCTGCACATGGTTGAACTCCATCGGGTCACGATTATCTCACTCGAACTACGAGAATCGTCTCACGAAGCTAGTCACTAGTGAGCACAATTTTAGATTTTTCTATTAGAGTTATGAAGATATTGTTTTTATGCATTTGAACTCATCGAACAATCATTGTAGACCACTAACACCGTTGGTCTAGAGTTGAAGCGATTCGCGCGCAAGAATGAAGGTCCTGGGTTCGACTCTTGTGGGGTGCAGGGTTCGTAGGTGTGCAGATAGGTCCCATACCAGGACGAAACGGCCATCTTTTAGTGCTTCCAGGTTTCTAATGACGGTCTAATTGATTTCAAATGTGGATATAAGATTCATAAATGAATGAGAAGTCAGAAAATTATCTGATTTTTAAGCTGTTGTATAGAAATTAGAAACTTTTTGTAATAAGATTCATTTATTATTATCATGTACGAAGAAGTGACTAATTCAATGTTCTTTTTTAAATATCTGTCAGATATTACTATATATAAAATCTTTTGTAAGTAATATATGATAATAAGAGCAGCATTTTCCCCAATTGAAAAACATCGTTAAACTCAAAACAATTTTCAGACAAACAGCAAAGTCAAAATCCTCATTACCAATGTCAAAACAGTACAATAGTATGAATCGAAAACTACCAGAGACTTTGTCCACAGGATACAGATGTTTATTAATGGTTGTCTAGGTAAAAAACTTCATATACTTTGGCCATATACTATCAGTAACAACTTAATGCGAGAGAGAATAAAGTACATTTATAAAAGATGAAGAAATCAGGGAAAAGCGCTGGAAGTGGATAGGTCACATTATGAAGATAGCACCCGAATGCTGAAAATTATCCCTGTTTAACGTTTTTACTTTATGCTTAAGTCTTCTTCATTTATACAATATGATTATGGCTAAAATAATTTATCAGAGTACATACAGTTCTTTTATTTTCCCTTCATTTCTATCGCATCAATTTTTTCTTCTAATTTGCATTAAATGATCACGTAGAATCACTGTCAATGAAGTTAACTTTTAAAACAATCACCATTTTGTAACCTAAAATCGTTGGATGGCCATTTGTTTGAGTGTTGGACTCTTCAAAACTGATCATTCACAACTCCTACCAGTGAAAATCGAGATCATGACCTGCAATTTCATGTAAAGATATTTTGACCAGTGAAAGTCAATCTGTTTCGAGTACGAAGCAGTCATCATTCGAAGGTAATGGATGCAGTCTGCATAAAACCATAGATTGAGTGAAGGATGAAGTTACTATCGTTGGATGCTCAGTGGTCTTGAGGTAAGGCGCTCGCATGCCAAAGACCGAAGGCTCCATATTCAATACTCGCGTGTGAGGTTGTAGTGTGGTCCACGCTACTTATAAGTAGTATATGACGTGAGTGTCAACGTAATTTCTGGCAGCAGAAGATGGAGGAAGATCAAGAAAGGAAGAGTTGGAACACAATGGAATTTGTATGAAACGCATGAATAGTGAAATGTCAGACAACGGATTCATGATAGAATGATGTTTCGCAAATTAACGATTTACGATATGGTTTTCCTATTTTACTGAGTAACTCTGTAATTTTCGCTAAATACAATTCGGTTGCCCTCACCTGTGTTCTCCTTCATTACAGTAGTGCCTCCGCATACATTCGAATTCGCTTACATTTGATTTGGTCAAGCCTTTCGATTAATTTATTCAGCCAAGCAACTTGTATATCAACAACTTATATGTACGATTGTCTTTTACTATGATCTGGTTTGTATGAACTGATACGACTGAATATTCCTTACCGCCTACGTGCATATTCATACTATTCGCTTTAATATTAATCTCTTAAATATCTTGATCACTGGACATTTCCCTATGTATATATATGAACACTAATCTTATTAATTCATTCGCACATTCACCAATTCGGTCGCTAGTGTGCCTGCCCTGTCTGCTTGTGGTCTACTGTCCTATTTTGTGGTGTGCTAAAAATAAACGAAATCAACAATTGGCCACTTAGTGAAGATTGCCTAGACGAGCGAATTAAGCAGCTTAAGAACACGTTGTATTTAGCCACCACTAGGTTGTGTTTACGATCTGCGGTTGAGTTCTATATTACGAAAAAGATGACCGTCCAATACTTCTAGGTTTTCATTGATGGTCTAACTTAGTTAAATTTCCAAGTTCAACTATGAAAAAACACTACTATCATCTTCAAATATCCACTTCACGAATAAAATTTACATTCATAGGTCTCTTACTTACTACTTACTTACACTTGTTACCCCCAATGGAGCATAGGCCAACCACCAGTTTCCTCCAACCAACTCTGTCCTCGCCTTCCCTTTCCAGTTCTGTCCAATGTTTGTTTGTTCATTCTTCTCATATCTTTCTCTATTTCTCGGCGTAATGTGTTCCTGGACATTCCTCTTTTCCTTTCGCCTTGTAAGTTCCATGTGAGGGCTTATCTTGTGACGCAGTTAGGTGCTTTTCGTAGTGTATGTCCTATCCACTTCCACAGCTTCTTCCTGATTTCCTCCTCCACTGGAATCTGGTTTCTTCTCTCTCACAGTACGTTGTTGCTGATGGTGTCTGGACAACGGATCCGAAGTATTTTTCCTAGACAACTATTCATAAACACTTATATCTTCTGGATGATGTCTTTCGTAGTTTTTCAAGTTTTCCGCTCCATACAGTAGAACTGTCTTGACATTTGTATTGAAAATCCTGATTTTGGTTTTGGTTGAAAGGTTGTTTGGAGTTCCAAGATATTTTCAATTGTAGAAATTGCAGCCCTCGCTTTGCCAATCCGCGCCCTCACATTTGCGTCGGATCCACCTTCATTGTCGATGATGTTGCCCATATATGTAAAGGTGTCAATGTCCTCCAAGGCATCTCCATCGAGAGTGATTGAGTTGATGCATGTTGTGTTGTATCGTAGAATCTTGTTTTTACCTTTATGTATGTTGAGACCTGCTGCTGCAGAGGCTGCTGCTACACTGGTCATCTTGTCTGCATTTGTTGTTGTGTGGGCGATAGAAGAGCCAGGTCATCTGTGAAGTGATCTAATACATACTTATTTATATTGCTGACTGTAGAAAATGGAGGACAGAATTACTAGGGCGTTCATCATTTATACCTAAACATATATCTATAATTACTGTTACCAGGATTATTATTTCAAAGGACAACTTAATAGTAAAATTAATGAAAATAAGATGTAACGTAATTTACAAATTAAATAATTTTCATGTAAACGATAACAGCAGTTTTAAACAAAAGAAAAAAAGGTGTACAATTCAACAGATGCAAAAAAGAGGAAAACTAATTGAATTTCATCTAGTAAGTAAAAATTATATATTTCATTTTAGATTACTGAAACCCATTGAACACATTGAATAAAAAATACAGAACTATATTTACTTGATAACAAGAATATTACAAACAATTTAGGGGAAAAGAGATCAGCTAGTTTCCTACAAAAAATGCCGAATTCAAATTGAGCGGCCTATTCTCCATTAGGATTAACAGGCATAAGTAAGTAAGTAAGTAAGTAAGTAAGTAAGTAAGTACTTAAGTCGGTGAGTTCGCCGCAACATACACACACATAAAGTTCAATATTCAATTATATGAATAGTTGTTATTGATGTCCTAAAAAAAGGTTGAAAATATGAAAGATCATCTTAGAATAAACAGATGAACTAATTTGTTGTTTAATTAAAGTTGTTTCAATGTTCAATGAGTTGCGCTATTTTTAAACAAATGTTTAAAGCGGGAAAATTAAATATTCATCAATTAACGAAAGTGATAATGAGCATTAATTTTTTCAAAAAAAAATTGGTCATTTTGTTAATTTAAAAAAAATGTAATGTTTTTTCTCTAATTTCTTCTGGAGTTATATGTTTTTATGAACGAATTTACTTGCTTACTTACTCCTGACACCCATAATGGAGCATGAAGCAGCGACAGGTACTCTCCAGCTGACTATGATCCTCAGCTTTCTTTTCCAGTTCTATTCAATTGCTGTTCATTCTTCTCATGTCTGTCTTCGATTCTCGGCTGTATTGTGTTCCTTCGTCTTCCTCTTCTCCTTTGGCAATGGAGACTTCCAACAAGGAGGAGCTTGTTCTCATGATGCAGTTTGGTGGATTCTTCAATATGTGTCCTATTACACTTCCAGTGCTTTCTTCTTGATTTTTTCCTCAGCTTCGGGAATCTGATTTCTTCTTTGCCACAGTAGGTTGTATAAAAAGTGTGGATTTCAAGAGTCGAAAGATATCTGAACATTGACTATATCCATGAAAAGAAAATGATAAAACGTTATATAGATTATTAACAGACATGAATAGTCGTGCATTTCTGCCCCTGTTTTGTACTCGTCAACAGTTTATAATGCTTAAGACACCAATAGATTTATCAAGGTCAATCGCACATCATTGCACATAAATCGAATGAGGCGGATCAACTGCACTTCGAACTAACTTCTATTTGAAGCTTTTCACAAACCATGATGTTATCAAGCAGAACAACAATGAAAGCTTCACAATCAAAATATCTAGCTCATTAAAACAAAACTCCATTAGAATTTAGTTTTAAATAGTTTGATGAAACCTGTTTTCTCTACACCACGAAAAATTTTTTCCAATCTGATAATTGAATATGAATATGAATAGATAGTAAAATGTTCCAGCATAAAATACAATTAAACTAAACTATTTTTTCTACTGCCTTTTTTTAATATTTGTTCACAGAAAAAACTAACGTAAAAATTTGAAATAAAAAATATAAAAACGAGGTAGTGTAATCGATTTCAACAAATTGCATTTTCACTACATCGGATTTGCTTGCTTTCCTAATGCTTCCAATCAATTATGATTATCAGACAAACCTTTAAAAAGTAAAAATATGATGTGTTTAGTTTTTGGGATTTTTCCCTTTGGGGATATTTCATTTCCTAACATTATATTCTATATATATATATATACATATAAATATATATTGATGAGTGAGACAAAACTTCACTAATATAATATATATTTTTTTTTTAATAGAAACCAATTGACAATCAATAAAAATTTAGATTTCATCCTATTATGGTTATTTTTTAAAATGATTGAACCCAATTAATGGGACTGAAATAGACAGTTTAACAGCATGTATTTGTGAATTTGTTACAGTTATGGTTGTAGACCACCAATATAGGAGATTTGGGCTTATGATTACGTGACAGCACCATTCTAGTTGTACAGGAATGATGTGTCTGCTAGTTGTCAGTGATCTTGGTGAGAATCATCAGAACTGTTCAATATTTAGGAATCTGTCTGATGATGATTCAACCGGCTCGGAAATAAGCTCAGTTGGATACCGGTGTTGTGTTTTAGATGTTAGGCGTTCGCGCGCAAGATAGAAGATTTGAGTTCGCTCATATTTAATTTGGTTGGAACAATTCGATTAGTTTATTTAACTTAGCCTTTCGCTTCATCCATTCATTTGCCAGTTTGCTGCTTGCTTTCCTACGCCCCATACGACTATTTTATCTTTGAGTGCAGTAAAAACCAATGGTATGTATGAGTTGTTGCTATGCAAGTGCTTGGTTAAATAAGTAATCAGGAAAGTTCTAATCAATGAAATATGAACGAACTCAAATTTATGTGAAGGCACTACAAGTCCCCTACTAGGATGAAACGACCGTTCAGTACTTCCATATTTCTACTGGTAGTTCAACATTACACGAAGGCAACTAACAGAATCGTTCGAGGTGAAGACCGGTGTCAGGCAAAGTTGCTTACTTTCACTGGTGATCGACTGGATTATGAAGACGTCGACATCTGGAGGGAAGCACGGTATCAACTGGACAGCTAGGATGCAGCTGGACGATTTGGACTTCACAAATGA
>OX103979.1:71182415-71239718 GCA_944470395.2 Schistosoma turkestanicum
CTCAACCAATCAAGTAGCCACACCAAAGAGCATTCGTCCCACTCCCGCGATTTTTTTAATATCTCCTTTATTCTCTCCCCATTTTTTTCTTCCTTTTTAATTTTCTTCGGGCTCTACCTACTCCCTCAGGCCCCTGTCCATCTTCTCCCCCTCTTCCCCCCCTTCCCCCTCTATCATAGTGCAATCTTGTTGTCCGTGTTCCATTTATGTGGTGAGCAATGAATCACTAATTTCGTGCAGTTGTGTGGTGATTCACCATCAACTGTGTCTTAGGCTTGGTATTACAGCTTCATCCAGATAACTCGTTACTAAATAGCGTCTGCGAAAGTGATTGAATACGTTAGTATTTTTGGACAGCAGCCACAATTAAAATCGCGGCAGTATTACAAGGCGGCCACTCAAAGATAAAATAGTCGTATGGGCGTAGGAAAGCAAGCAAGCAAACCTGGCAAATGAATGGATGAAGCGAAAGGCTAAGTTAAATAAACTAATCGAATTGTTCAACCAAATTAAATATGAGCGAACTCAAATCTTCGATCTTGCGCGCGAACGCCTAACATCTAAAACACAACACCGGTATCCAACTGAGCTTATTTCCGAGCCGGTTGAATCATCCATCAGACAGATTCCTAAATATTGAACAGTTCTGATGATTCTCACCAAGATCACTGACAACTAGCAGACACATCATTCCTGTACAACTAGAATGGTCTGTCACGTAATCATAAGCCCAAATCTCCTATATTGGTGGTCTACAACCATAACTGTAACAAATTCACAAATACATGCTGTTAAAATGTCTATTTCAGTCCAATTAATTGGGTTCAATCATTTTAAAAATAACCATAATAGATGAAATCTAATTTTTATGATTGTCAATTGGTTTCTATTAAAAAAATACATATTATATTAGTGAAGTTTTGTCTAACTCATCAATATATATTTATATATAGAATATAATGTTAGGAAATGAAATAATCCCCAAAGGGAAAAACCAAAAACTAAACACATCATATTTTTACTTTTTAAAGGTTTGTCTGATAATCATAATTGATTGGAAGCATTAGGAAGCAAGCAATCATCAGTTGTAGTGAAAATAGTATGTGTGTGTGTGTGAAATCGATTACACTACCTCGTTTTATTTCAAATTTTTACGTTAGTTTTTTCTGTGAACAAATATTAAAAAAGGCAGTAGAAAAATAGTTTAGTTAATTGTATTTTATGCTGGAACATTTTACTATCTATCATATTCATATTCAAATTATCAGTTGGAAAAAATTTTTCTTGGTGTAGAAGAAAACAGGTTTCATCAAACTATTTAAAACTAAACTGTGATGGAGTTTTGTTCACGAAGATAGATATTTCGGTTGTTCTGCTGAACAACATTATTGTCAGCAAAAAGCTTCAAATAGAAGTTAGTTCGAAGTGCAGTTGATCAGTCTCATTTGATTTATGTGCATTAATGTGTGATTAGCCATGATACATCTATTTATTCATAACTGTTGACGAGTACAAAACAGGGGCAGAAATGCACGTCTTAAATTCGACTATTAGTTACTATTCACGTCTGTTGATAATCAATATGACTTATTATGATTGTCTTTCTTTCAATATAGTCAATGCCTAAATATCTTTTCGACTCTTGAAAATATATCTGCTCGATTCAGAATCTATCAATACAGGGAATCAAATTTATTTATACAACCTACTGTTGCAGAGAAGAAATCAGATTCCCAAAGCTGAGAATGAAATCAAGAAGAGAGCAGTGGATGTGGATAGGATACATATTGAGGGATGCACTAAACTGTATCACGAAACAAGCTGTCACTTAGAAGGAGAAGATGAAGACGAAGAAACACAATACACCGAGAATCGAAGACAGACATGCGAGGAATGAACAGCGATTGGAAAGAACTGTAAAAGAAAGCCGAGATCATAGTCATCTGGAGAGTATCAGTTGATCGTTTATGCTCCATTATGGGTGACAGGAGTAAATAAGTAAATTTGTTCATAAAACATATAACTCCAGAAAAAATTAGAAAAAACATTACATTTTTTTAAATTAACAAAATGACCAATTTTTTTGTAAAAATTAATGCTCATTATCACTTTTGTTATTTGATGAGCATTTAATTTTCCCGCTTTAAACATTTGTTTTAAAAATAGCGCAACTCATTGAACATTGAAACAACTTTAATTAAACAACAAATTATATTTTCTGTTTTTTGTTCAAGATGATCTTTTCATATTTCAACTCTTTTTTTAGGACATCAATAACAACTACTCATATAATTGAATATTGAACTTTATTTGTGTATGTATGTTGCGGCGAACTCACCGACTTAGGTGCTTACTTACTTACTTACTAACTAACTTATTGATGCATGTCAACCATAATGGAGAATAGGCCGCTTTAATGAATTCGGCATTTTTTATAGGAAAATAGCTGATCTTTTCTCTCTAAATTGCTTGTAATATTCTTTGTTATCAATTAAATTTTTTTTCCTGTATATTATTCAATGTGTTCAATGGGTTTCAATGATCTAAAATGAAATAAATAATTTTAATTACTACGTTCCTAAATGAAATCCAATTAGTTTTCCTCTTTTTGCCATCTGTTGAATTGTACGCCTTTTTTCTTTTGTTTAAACTGCTGTTATCGTTTACATGAAAATTATTTAATTTGTAAATTATGTTACATCTTATTTTCATTAATTTACTATTAAAGTTGTCCTTTGAAATATTAATCCTGTAACAGTAATTATAGATATATGAATGTAAAAATGATGAACGCCCTGGTTTTCTGTCCTCCATTTTCTACATCAGCAATATAAATAAGTATGTAAGAGACCACTTCGCAGATGACCTGGCTCTTCTATCGCCCACACAACAACAAATGCAAGACAAGACGACCAGTGTAGCAGCAGCCTATGCAGCAGTAGGTCTCAACATACATAAAGAAAAAAGCGAAATTGTCCAATGCAACACAACATACACCAACCAAATCACTCTTGATGGAGATGCCTTGGAGGACATTGACACCTCTACATATCTGAGCAGCATCATCGACAACAAAGGTGGATACGATGTAGATGTGAGGGCGCGCATTGGCAAAGCGAGGGCTGCATTTCTACAGTTGAAAATTATCTGGAACTCCAAATAACTTTCAACCAAAATCAAAATCACGATTTTCAATACAAACGTCAAGACAGTTCTACTGTATGGAGCGGAAACATGGATAACTACGAAAGACATCATCCAGAAGATATAAGTGTTTATGAATAGTTGTCTACGCAAAATACTTCGGATTCGTTATCCAGACACGATCAGCAACAACGTACTGTGAGAGAGAAGAAACCAGATTCCAATGGAGGATGAAATCAGGAAGAAGCGGTGGAAGTGGATAGGACACACACTACGATAAGCACCTAACTGCGTCACAAGACAAGCCCTCACATGGAACTTACAAGGCGAAAGGAAAAGAGGAAGGCCAGTGAACACATTACGCCGAGAAATAGAGAAAGATATGAGAGGAATGAACAAACATTGGACAGAACCGGAGAACGAAGCCTAGGACAGAGTTGGTTGGAGAAAACTGGTGGGAGGCCTATGCTCCATTGAGAGTAACAGGCGTAAGTAAGTAAGTATGTAAGAGACCTATGAATGTAAATTTTATTCGTGAAGTGGATATTTGGAGATGATAGTAGTGTTTTTTCATAGTTGAACTTGGAAATTTAACTAAGTTAGCCCATCAGTGAAAACCTAGAAGCATTGGACGGTCATCTTTTTCGTAATATAGGACTCAACCGCAGATCGTAAACACGACCTAGTGGTGGCCAAATCCAACGTGTTCTTAAGCTGCGTAATTCGCTCGTCTAGGCAATCTCCACTAAATGACCAAGTGTTGAATTCGTTTATTTTTAGCACACCACAAAAATGGGACAGTGGACCACAAGCAGACAGGGTAGGCACACTAGCGACCAAATTGGTGAATGTGTGAATGCATTAATAGGATTGAAATGTACATATATATACATAGGGAAATGTCCAGTGATCGAGATATTTAAGAGATTAACATTAAAGCGAATAGGATAAATATGCACGTCGGCGGTAAGCAATATTCAGTTGTACCAGTTCATACAAACCAGACAATAGTAAAAGCCAATGGTACAAATAAGTTGTTGATATACAAGTTGCTTGGCTGAATAAATTAATCGAAAGGCTTGACCAAATTAAATGTAAGCGAATTCGAATGCATGTGGAGGCACTAATGTAGTGAAGGAGAACACAGGTGAGGGCAACCGAATTGTATTTAACGAAAATTACAGAGTTACTCAGTAAAATAGGAAAACCATATCGTAAACCGTCAAATTGCAAAACAGCATTCAATCATGAACCACACTACAACCTCACACGCGAGTATCAAATATGGAGCCTTCGGTCTTTGACATGCGAGCGCCTTACCTCAAGACCACTGAGCCCGCATCCAACGATAGTAACTTCATCCTTCAGTCAATCTATGGTTTTATGCAGACTGCATCCATTAGCTTCGAATGATGACTGCTTCGTACTCGAAACAGATTGACTTTCACTGATCAAAATGTCTTTACATGAAATCGCAGGTCATGATCTCGATTTTCACTGGTAGGAGTTGTGAATGATCAGTTTTGAAGAGTCCAACACTCAAACAAGATGGCCATCCAACGATTTTAGGTTACAAAATGGTGACTGTTTTAAAAGTTGACTTCATTGACAGTGATTCTAAGTGATCATTTAATGCAAATTAGAAGAAAAAATTGATGCGATAGAAATGAAAGGAAAATAAAAGAACTGTATGTACTCTAATAAATTATTTTAGCCGTAATCATATTGTATAAATGAAGAAGACTTAAGCATAAAGTAAACGTTAAACAGGGATAATTTTCAGCATTGCCAATACAAAGAGGACTTTGTTGCAAATGCATTTCAATAAATTTTGGCGGAAATTCAAATTATTCACTTCTATTTCATTTCTATTTTGAATACAAATTTAGCTAACTGATAATTTATGTCACGCAAGTGACGTACAAATGATAGAAAAAGTATTTTTCTTCATATCAAACAAATGAATTCCAGTGGTTTTCCGCCCTTGAAAAAAGGGTAATTTTTTACCATGGTCAACTTCATTTTTTATTCGACTGGAAAAATATATATGAATATACACTAGGCCAATAAGATTTATGTTTTTATTTATAGACATTTCTTTGAAAAGAGAATGCCAAAAGCTTAACGTTTTGATGAGTATAACCTTTTAAATTTCATAATATATCATTTTCTGACTTATTTACACCCGTTATTCATTAATCGAGCATAGACCATCTGCTAGCATTCTTCAACCTGATCCATCCTCGACTTGCTTTTCCAGTTCTATCTAACTGCTTTTCATTCTTCTCATGTTCGTTTCCAATTCTCGGTGTAATGTGTTTCTTGATCTTCCTCTTCTCTTTCGGCATTGAGGAAAGACGCATTTAAGTGCTTTCTTCCTAATGTGACCTTGTGGTGGCCAATTTACTGCGTGTTCTTATGCTTCGTAATTAGCTCGTCTAGACAATCGTTATCAAGTAGCGTCTGACGGTTATAAATCAGAAGATGAATTCGAAGTAATGAATACGTTTATTTTTGGACACACCACACACAGCGAAGTTGAAAAGCAGCGAACAAAGCGTACGAAACGACGTGAATTGTAGAAGGCTAATGAGCCAACTCCTAGGATTACAATGCGAACGAATGGGCGAAGGAAGCGAACGAATAGGCAGAGTGCATTGCAGAAGGCTAATGAGCCAGCTCAAAGAAATAGAGCATGACTAAGAATATATAGACAGACATGCAACAAGCGAAATAGGCACACATGAATAAAAGCGACGAATGATTAACAAGGTCAAATGACACGTCATGTGAGCTCATACAAACCGGACAACAATAAGAACGAATGGTACATATAAATTTTTGCAATACAAATAAATGGCTTGGTTAACTAAATTAATCGAAAAGGCTTAACCAAGTTAGATGTAAGCGAACTGGAACGTATGTGTAGGAAATACAACCTATCCATTTCCAGCGCTTCCCCCTGATTTCTTCATCTCACAGTAAGATGTTCCTGATAGTATCTAGCCAACGTATATAAAATTTTGTTCATAGACAACCGTTAATAAACATCTGTATCCTGTGGACGAAGTCTTTCGTAGTTTCCGATTCATACTACGGTACTCTTTTGACATTCATAATGAGGATTTTGACTTTGCTGTTTGTTTGATAATTGTTCTGATTTTAACGATGTTTTTCAATTGGGGAAAATGCCGCTCTTATTATCATATATTACTTACATAAAGTTTTATATATAGTAATATCTGACAGATATTTAAAAAAAAACATTGAATTAGTCACTTCTTCTTACATGATAATAATAAATGAATCTTAATAAAAAAAGTTTCTAATTTCTATACAACAGCTTAAAAATCAGATAATTTTCTGATTTCTCGTTCATTTATGAATCTTATATCCACATTTGAAATCAATTAGACCGTCATTAGAAACCTGGAAGCACTAAAAGACGGCCGTTTCGTCCTGGTATGGGACCTGTCAGCAGTGCACACCTACGAACCCTGCACCCCACAAGATTCGAACCCAGGACCTTCATTCTTGCGCGCGAATGCTTCAACTCTAGACCAACGGTGTTAGTGTCTAACAATGATTGTTCGATGATTTCAAATGCATAAAAACAATAATCTTCATAACTCTAATAGAAAAATCTTAAAATGTGTTCACTAGTGACTAGCTTCGTGAGACGATTCTCGTAGTTCGAGTGAGATAACGTGACCGATTGAGTTCAACCATGTCAGGTGTAGGCAGTAATTACCAAAGACAAATGGGTGAGGTCGCGCAAAATCCTTAGATTGATAGGAGTTAGACATAAACACAGCTGGATGCCGTCCCAGTGTTCCAGAGCTTAGGTGTTCGCGCTCAAGAGCGAAGGTCCCAGGTTCGAATTCTGCGTGGTGCAGGAGTTGTGGATGCTCACTGCCACTGATGAGTAGGCTCATACCAGGACAAAACGGCAGTCTTTCAGCGTGTCCGAGTT
This sequence comes from Schistosoma turkestanicum, assembly GCA_944470395.2. Lineage (NCBI taxonomy): Eukaryota > Metazoa > Platyhelminthes > Trematoda > Strigeidida > Schistosomatidae > Schistosoma > Schistosoma turkestanicum. Next base: position 71,189,533 of record OX103979.1, read on the forward strand.
TCTAATGGTTGTCTAATAATGATTGATTGATGATCTCAAATGTGTAAAAACACTAATCTCCATAACCCTAATTGAAGAATCTTATGAAGCCTTTGAATTAGATCTCCATGGATCATTGTGGTCTCTGACATCATGAGGTAAAATATTGAATGGTATATTGATGAATATATCTACTATCTAACCACACAACCAGTTCCATCAAGAAAAAGATTATCGCTTGGGACATAGAATATTTGTATTTTACAACTATGAAAGTTGTCATATAATTCAATTCCGACTGAAGTAACAATTTCAAGCGAAAAAAACAGTTAACTGCTACTACTTTCATCGGCATTGTTCACTTGTTTGTACAATTTTTGTACAAAACCCATAAGCATATAACATAATACTACTTAATTTCATTAATATAATTCCGTTTTTTAACTTGTGAATAAAATTTATTCCAACCTTAACTAATCTTCGTGATAATGAACGTGTGTAATTCAATTTGAACTGGTTTCGATTGTCTCATTGTTGATGTTTAGACTGAAATTCAGTCTTAGTTGGTGAATGGGCATCCTGTGTTGATTGTCTCGATGTAGTTGTAATAACACGAGTTTATACAGACAGGTAGAATGTGACTAGCAGCGGAATCCAGAATACGTATTTCATTCCATTTAGGACTTGTCGTTTGGTTGTAACTATATTTTGGAGTTGATGTTCTTTCGACGAATCGAACCTAGTACCGCTTTCTTTGAACGCTATCGCGTAATCCATTTGAAGTTAATTGCACTGAGTCCGACTCTCGGAGTTACCATCAAACCTAGGATATGACAATTTCGTCCAGCTGACGAGTCGAAACTAAGAGGAAATGTGCATCTTCGATTCCAATGCTGGGCAACATTCTGTCTACTCTGTATGAGTATATTTATTCTTATAACCGTCTATAAAATGACACATTATAAAGTGCATCATGTCAATAAATCTCATTATCTTCTTCAGTAGATGTATCGTCAATCTTTTGCAGTGTAGGAGTAGGTTGGAAGAAAGCTAGGGGCGGCCAAACCAAAACATGGCAGAGATCCATGAAGTCATTGACGACTGGACTTAGCTATGTTGGTAGATATAGGCTACCTGGTTGGGGTACGCGAGACGAAAGTCACCAATGGTTAGAGACCTTGAATAACATTGCTCAGAATCGTTTGCAATCGCGCAGGTGCATCCATTCGTTGTGTTCTATGAAATTCTAATCTTTTGAATTCCTCATAATCTCTGCCTTTCTCCTTCTAAATTTATCTTACTGAATTATACTTCTCGAATCATATCTTTGCTCCCTAATCTCCTGCTAATATTTCTACTATTGCTCGCACTCTTGAATTTGAACTGAGAGTTGCGTCTCTATGCTGAGGTGCTATGGCAACTTAAACTGATGTACTTACGAACGAATTAAATGTTGCTCATTTTTTATGAAATGTCAGTTGCATTTAATTAGCGTGTTGTTTCTGTTTTGAAAAACTGTTTTTATAGTTCGCAGCTGTTAGTGTAAAGAAATCATTTGAAGAAACATAGAAAATATTTTTGATATCGTAAATTTTTTCTCATGAATGTTCAAACTAGTTTAACAATCCGTTTATATTCTTGCAAACTAACCAATTTTCATTAAAATTATAAATCAATCATTGTTAGACCACAATTAGAAACTTTAAAGCAGTGGACTACCGTTCGTTATGTGACTCATCAGCAGTATACGTCAAGCAACCTGGCTCGTAGGAACTAAACCCAAGTCTTTCAGTCTTGAGGAAGAATGATCATTTTCAATACCATTGAGACCAGTGTTTCTAGGTTTTTAAATGCGGATCAATTCATAATTTCACTGAAACTTAACAACCTTTATAACTGTATAATGAGAAATCATAAAAGTGTGCAGAAATTCTCGAAGTTTTAGTGTGAGGCTGTGACGAGCAGTTGCACACTGAAGATGATCGGTGAGGTTACGCAACATTAGGGATTGATTAAAGTTAGACACTAACACCAATGGATGCCTGTTCACTAGTTTAGAGGTTAAACTGTCGTGTGTAAGACCGAAGTTCTTAGATTGACTGCACACTACTGATGAGTAATATATATTAGTCCAAAACTGATGTTCAGTACTTCCAGATTTCTTATGTTGTGGTGTTTTATTCTCTGAGCTTGATGTTCCGGTTGTAGATCTTTCATTGTTCTTCTGAACAACATCATCAACACAAACTTCGGATGGAAGTGAAGTATTTCTCCACGTTCGACCTGCAGCTTAACATCAAACACAGAGAAATAAACACCACAACAATCATCCACCTGAGCGAAAAATTTTCTCCACCATCTCAAGTTTTCTAATAGCGGTCTACCATTGATCGATTACAAATTTCAATAAAAAACTCAATCACCTCTACAACTCAATCATGAAGAAATAACCTTTTTTTCCTTAAATATTTTTATGTAAACTAAAGTCAACTCAATTTATCATCTTTCTTCTCATTTTAAATGAATTATGACAGTTACATAAATATCTTTTTCTCCAATATTTCGTCTGTTCATATTTCCGTATAACAGTGATAATAATAATAATTATTATTATTATGCTTCTTTCCACATTTCTCTCATGATTTTCTCCATTAAATTGTTATTCCGTATTTTTTCCTTCGATTTTATTTTATTCTAACCAAAAAAAATTTACACTTGACCTCATTTATGCTACTGAGTGTGTGTGTGTGTATAAATAAATTTTCGCATTTTTTTCTCTGGTTCAATAATATTCAGTTTTCTGACAAAACAAAATGATTTCATGTGTAAAGACTAAAATGAACCAGTATTGAAATAATAAATAAATCTCCCAAAATTAGAAAAAAAAGAGCAACACAAAAACTGATTCACAATTTTTTTTAGTTTCCAAAATAAAATTTTCTCATTGGTTCATCACATTAGCCAATCAGATTGCTAGATTTGATTATTCATCATTATTTATATAAAAATATGTAGTGTTTTCTTCACGAAAAACAATGACTTTCCACCTGTGATAGAATAATGATAGTTCATGATTTAACAATTTACAATATTACACTACATTGAGATGAATAATTTCTCTTTATCCATACTTATCAACAATGATATGATGACTACAACGACCACATCGACAACAACAAGTACTACTACTCATTTGAATACAAGTAGTACAAACAGTAATAACACATGTATTGATCATTTTCCATGGTTAGAAGTATTTCATCAAAATTATCAACCTATTCATGTTTATTTATGTTTAATTCTATGCCCAATCGGTGTAATAGCCAATACGCTGAATGTTGTTGTATTATGTCAACCACGTTTACGTAGTCCAACTAATTTACTACTGACTGTTCTGGCTGTCAGTGATGGTGTTGTCATGTTTATTTATATAATCTTTGATTATTTTTATTTAATGACACCAAGATTAATTTATGGAATGACGAAAGCTTATGCACAATTATTATTGATTAATATTGTGTTGCAGAATTTATTTCATGCCTTCTCTGCATGGATTATAGTCGCTGTAGCGATATTTCGTCTGATCTATATCAAAACTGGTGTACGTGCAGCGATCTATTGTAATATGGTTAAAGCATGGATTGTTATATTGATGGTGTTGGCTAGTTCAGTTCTATTAACTATACCATTTATGATTGCGCATCAAGTACGCGTGAAACCAACTGATCCGCATACAATGTCGACTAGTCTTGAATCGACAATAGAAAGTATCAATCAAACCATAGTCGACGATTCTCAGTTGGATACTAATAATACACCGTTACAATTATATGAAGTTGATTATACTACAAATATGAATTTACGGATAATTTTATTTTGGAATTCAGCTATCTTAGTGAAAGCATTGCCTATTTTAATTATGACAACGGTGAGTGCTGCGTTGATTTCTTCAATACGTGAATCAGAGAAACGTTATCGTATATTACGTAGATATCGTAATTGTAAAACATTTCAAGCAACATTAGAAACGACACGTATTGAAAGTTTTATCAATAATAATAATAATAATAATAATAATAATAATAACAATAATACTGGAAATGATATAAAATCACCAATGTCACAACAACGTTCAAAACAAAAACTTTGTTCACATACTGAAATGAATTCCGGTAATCGTAGTGCAAATCAAACAACTTATATGTTATTAACGATTATTATTTTATATATAGTGACATATTTACCACAAGTAAGTTTAGAATTTTTAAGTAAAAAAAATAAAATTTTTTATAAAGTTTCATTGATTTATAATTATTGTTCTTGGTAGTGTGTTTTTTTCTGTCGAGTTAGTTATTTTTTTACTGGATGAGGTCGTTAACCCCATGTCCAATCCTGCTGTTTCATTCGGGTTTGAGGCTAGCAGTAGTCATTAGGGGAACTCGAGGTGGAGTTTCTACCGAGATCGATGTCGAGTCTTATATTTTAATAGTTTTCAATGTTGAAACCTTAGGAAAACTTTTAACATGTGACGTAGTCGACAATTTCACTGTTAACCTATTCAAGCTTCAATCTATGATAACATTGAATTTTCGTTAATTGTTTAGTCAATAGGTATGGAAATAAATTTTTTGGTAAACTATTTGAAAACACAACAGTTTGCTGGATGGATATAAAAATTTTCTCTGAAAATAAATCTAAGAAAATTAAATTTGAACTTGACAACTCCCTGATAAATTTCCAAAGTTGTCACAGATAAAAGTGAAAAAACTTGTGTTAGAAAACTGAACTAGGATATTTTTAACATTTTAGGAAGATGAGCTGAACTTTTGATTCTTTTAAAATAATATATTTGCATTACGGTGTTGTGAAGATTGTTAAGGCACGCATTTTTAAAACCATGAATCGATCACTGTTAGACAACCATGGAAAACCTGGAAGCACTGAAAGATGGCCGTGCGCATCCACGACTCCTGCATGCAGCAGGATTCGAAATCAGGACTTTTGGTATTGTGTGCGAACGCCTAAGCACTGGACCATTGAGACGTCCAGTGCTTCCAGGTTTTTAATGGTGGTCTAACATTGATCGACTCATGGTTCAAAAAATGTGTAGAATAATATTTTTAAATTTATGAAAAACGTTTAATGAATTCATTAGTGAGCATAATTATTAAATGAAATTAATTTTCAATGTCAAAAAATATTTGTGAATGGTATAATTCATTTTTGAATATTTCTTATGTCTAAACTTACTCATTATACGATTGTTTAGTATGAAAGTTTTAATACATAAACATACTTACTAATATATTTAGCCGACAACCAGTATTCTGCATCGAACTCTCCGCCTTTCTTTCCAGATCTAGCCGATCGTTATTTATTTTTATCTTCTGTTTCACCTTTCAGTTCAGTATATTCCTTGGTCAACTTGTTTTCCTCCAGCCCATATACACAAACCTAGTAGATACATATTGAAACTTATCATTGTTGATTGAGATACTTTTATTACTGTAGAAAGAATAGAGTTTAAGTTTAGACTGTAGAATATTTTCACTAATTATCTAATAGTCTAATTCATGAAAGCTTTTTAAAATTAATTTTTTCACATACAGGGAAAATAACACTGTTTTTGTTGGGAAATAACGTCCGAATGATTCGCGCCTACTCAAAACGGCATTGTCACACTTGACTTGTCTGTTTCACTTCCTTTCCCCGTTCCTCATCCTGAATTTCATTTGCATCGGTGATTGTATGAAGCGAACTCATCCAAATTGAATCGGTTTTCGGCTCCGCATTTTACGGCCGTCGCCTTAATGCTAGATTAACCTGTGTGTATTAGACAGAATCGAACGGAAGATTTATTCCCATGGCCTATTAAATCGTTGAAAAATATGTATATATGTAGCAGATTAAGTTGATAATTTTAGCAACCTATAAGCAAAAATATAAAAGATTATCAAATAACTAATAACGTAATTTCATATTTATAGTATCGTAGTATTAAATAAATGGGACAACCGAATGACATAGTGAAGTTGAAGAGTAGTAGTTAAACACGATACCTCGATTTGTAAGTACGAGTGAAATGTCGTTTAGTTTATCAATTTTAATTTTTTTTTCTGGGTGGATTAGAGAGATTTAAACAATATCATTAGGATAAGTTCAATATCGTTTTCACTACACTTGTTATAGAGTCATTGACACGCACGAAAAAAGTAGTCCTTTTTCCTGGAATCTATAATCTACGACATGGTGATAATTGAATTCGCAGTTAGCAACACACATATGATATATTTATAAAATATTTACATGATTACAGTAAAATAAGTTTGAACAAATTAGTAAGCAATGATTATGAGATAAATATATTCACATGTTGAATGTAGTAGTACTGTAGGATACAAACTGAGGTTTGGATTGAGGAATAACTGTCTAGGTAGGTTAGATACGCGCTATTGCCCAGTTGAAATTCAAAACAAATGATTTAGGTAAATAACGGTTCTAATATTCATCATAAATATAAATAAACATCATTATCTAAACAAATATTACCACTCAGCTATTCGGCCAGCAATCGTTCAATTAATCAAATCAATAGCGACAAATAAGTGTTTTTCTATTCCTTCTGGATAGACCAGATTCGTTCTAAAGATAATATTCGGCTGCCTTATAGCACAAAGTGTTTCCTATTCTGGAAGAGTGCTTCACTTCATAATCAAAATGCACCATTCCAGTCAATTCAAACAACACAATCAAAAGAGGAACAAATCAATATGGCTGTCGCCATATAAAGTATCAGCTTACACAATATAAATGCAGTTCAGAAAGAAACATAGAAATTCAGTAGAGGCCAAGAAAATAGAAACTCTAATAAAATACATATATTATCATCTCCGAAATGAAATCGAACAGACTAACAGACTTAATGTACAACTGAAGGAATCTCAATAAACACAAGTTACAAATGTATTTATTGGAGGGATTTTCACAAACAAAGCCTTCAAAAAATGGATTTTACACTACATAACGTGTATTGGTTACATAACAACGAGTTGATGTCTGATATTAATAAAAATGACCAAAACTCACAATGAAACATCTTTGTTTTTTCTTACTAAATAACTTTTCATGTAAATTCGCGCTACACTGTGAACACATACTATCAGTGTTAAAGATTTCATTATTTAGATGGTAAACACAAAAGCAACTTAATTAAGGCAGCATTACAAATCATGAAACCTTCAATATACTCAAACTATTTTTGAATGTACTTATATGAAATAGAATTTCTCAATGATCACTTCAACTATATTACCCAAGACGTGTAATTCTGAAACACCTAAGCAAATAATTCAAACAGAAAATTTGTGTCCATGAAGAAAATTTTCATTTCGGATGATATTTAGGCTTTTGATTAAAATACTCGAAACACAAAACATACTAACAGGTTTTTTACCTCCGTTCAATGTAAAAATCAGCATCAGTTTTCTTAATTTAAACATATGATTGGCCGTATTATACCTAAAATTATCTACAACGCAGTTTTTTCTATCAATAAATATCACTTGTCAATCGTGTTGTTAGTTCATTTCAGGTTAAAAAAAAACTTGAAGTAAATCTAGAATTTTCAATAAATCAACAGATGAATAAATAATATTTAACGGTTATTTACTGCCGCATGATATTTATCTAAAAATGCGTGCAAACCATTATGTTCACATTTTGTGCAAAGAAAAATAAGTATATAATATTCTTGGGTTTAAAAAGCGTTAAACGAAATAGTTGTTTATTTAAGGTCATCGCCATTGAGCTTTATCTCAAGTATTGTGCACTGTAAAAATTCCAATTAACTCTGTCAATCTATTACACTCTGTCATCGATTACCTATCATTAAAATTATGAATCGTTTACTGTTACGCTACCATTAGAAAAGGGAGAGTACTAAATAGTTGAGGTTCATCGACGACGCTGAAAACAGGAATGGAATGGAAACACGGACTTCGAATCTCATTCAGAAATCGTTTAAACTCTGGACCGATAAGCTTGTAGCGGCTCACTACTGGACTTCAATGTCGACAAATGATCGAGTATGTGATGAAATATAGCTTCCTTTCCACTTCCGTACATGATACTTAGGCTAACCCCGTTTATGCGACGGTACTAAGAATAAGGCCAAATACGGTTTCTCGGAATCATTTATGCAGACAAACGTGCAAAGGTAAAGCGTACAATCAAAACGAAGCTCCATTGGAGGAGGCTAGTGAGCCAACTCAGAATAGATAAAGTATGACTAAGAATTTAAAGTCAGACAAAAGTAAGACAGACACATAACAAGCAAGATAGGCATGAATATACGCGTATGCGGTAAGCAATATTCAGTCGTACCAGCTCATACAAACCGGACAACAACAAAAACCAATGGTACACATAAGTTGTTGCTATACGAAAATTGGCTTGGTTAAATAAATTAATCGAAAAGCTTAACTAAATTTAATGTAAGCGAAATCAAATGTAAATGTGGAGGCACTACAAGCCAACATACCAAGATGTAATGTCTAACTTCAGCCGATTTATGATTTCAACGGAAACTCAGCAATTTGCACAACCCTATACTATATATATATATATATATATATATATATATATATATATATATATATATATATATATATATATATTGTCAATCTAGAACGTTCACAGATTAAGATGTTCAAGTTTTATGCTTTTATTCTGTCTTAATTTCCTTACCTTTTGATGTTACTATTATTATTTCCTCTTTTCTTCATCCTTGTGTAGTTTCTCTTTGACTAGTGAAAATGTTTACGCTTGTTACTTCTTATTTATTGGAAATTCTCATCTCACATTGAAAAAATAAAACATTTTTTTTAATTAATTTAGGTTTATTGACAAATAAATCATTACTTTGTAAATATTTTCTCATTTATTTGAAGTATCTTGTCTCTTTTATTGAGGAAATCACTCACTACTTATTAAATCATGATGTTTTCACTTATCAGACAAACAGACAAACACTGTTTACTATTAGAGTGAAATAGATTTCTTGATCATACACAAATCAGTAAACTGTCATAAGTTTAGTGTTGTTCATTTGACTAACTTTCGCCTGTTACTCCCAACGCAGCATAGTCCGCCAAAGACCAGTATTATCCAACCTAATTTATCCTGTACCTTTATTTCTAGTTCTATCCAACTGATGTCCATTCTTCTCATGTCTGTCTCCACTTCTCATCGTAATATATGTTCCTTGGCCTTTCACTTTACTTTAGTTCTCGAAGATTCCAGGCGAGGGCCTGTCTTGTAATGCAGTGACCTGCTTTCCTCAATGTGTGTCCCACCCACTTCCATCGCTTCTTCCTGATTCCTCCTCGGGTAGAATCTAGTTTGTTTCTCTCCTGCACACACCCATTTTGTTGACATTAAAACAAAAAGCACTCTCAACACTAGTAATAAAAGGCATAGATCTAATTAAAATATAAGTTTTCCCTAATTTTTTCAATACCAAGGAACAAACAATATTGAATATATTTTTTCAATGTTAACATTTTGAAAATAAGAAAAACAAAAGTTGAAATATCACACCTGTGGATTACAACAGTTGGCAATGTTATAATGTTGATAGATTGATGACAATCATGTGTTTTTTACTGTGAATATATCTATGTAAATATGTATGCATAGACTTACATCTCTATTTTTCCATTCATTTCAATGAAAAATATTATTGTCTTTAAAATAATAATAATAATAATAGTAATAATAATGATAATAAATTAATTAACGAATGTAATACAAACCATTATGTCCATCATTTAGATATTAGAAATCAGTGATTCCTAATCAATAACATCCAAAAATGTTCACACTCAGTGAAAAAAAATGTTTTGAAACTGTGCATTGCAATGATGACCTTGACAATGTAAATTCTAACCATAAAAAATAAATATCTTTAATTTTAAAATTCAAGGACACACGTTGAAATGTCATTATTCTTAATTTAATTTAATAATTTAACTATTTAATAATAAATTATTTTTGATGGATAAAAAAGAAACTTATTGATTTGTAATAATTCAATTATTATTATAATTAACATTGAAGATAAATTTGACTTTATTTTAAGCTGTTTATAAATAAGTTGTACCCTAACAAACTGAATAACTTCACCTAAATATTTTTTGATGCAGTGAAGAAATAAATTATCACAAGCAATGAAATATTTGAAAAACACAATTCATTTTTCACTTATTTTTCTAATAAATTTATCACTAACATTAACATTAAATAAATTGTTTGTTTTTTTGCAAAAAATTGAAAAAAATATGATATTTTAAGAAAATCCACAAAATATTCAATGTTCAATAGTGAAATTTAAAAATTCATAATGACAAATGATTATTGGTGATTAATTAAAACAAAATTATTGTAATATTTTAATGAATTGAAAAGGTTTGGAGAAAAAATATTCTTTTGTTTCGTGACTCAATGTAACTGAATGCATAAACAAACATAAATTAATTCAAGTTTGAAAAATAGTAACGTAGGAACGAAGCAAATAAATATTTAGTCAAATCATTTGGTCACTCAATCAAAAAGTAGATCTGACCAAGTGTCAGTGTTATGTCACTCCAGCCAAGGTGAAATTTGTGCGAAATTTTTGAAATCATGAGTCGATCAATGATAGATCACTATTAGGATGATGGGCATCTTGTCCTTATTTGGGACTCATCAGCAGTGCTCTTCCACGTCTCGTGCAACTCATGGGAGTTGAACCCAGGAGCTTCTGACTTGAGGCACGAACGCTTAACCTTTCGACCACTGAGTCAGTCTAACTTCACTAAATTCACGGACTTGCATAGCCCCACCCACTTTTTTCGGGAACACTGATTCACACCCCAACAATGTTGAACTCGATTGGTCATTACTGCTCACTAGAACTTGGAGAAACGTCCTCAAGGAGCTAGTAACTAGTGAACACAGGTTTTTTGGATTTTGGGGTAGTGGAGATTCTTGAATCATTTTTTGAAACCATAAATCGATCAATGTTAGACCACCATTAGAAACCTGGAAACACTGTTTTATGTTAAAGGTGTGAAAAATGTGAAAAGATAGGATTGAATTAGCATGTATGAGTTGTGGTGACTAGAATCAGACATGGTTGCTTGCATAGATGTTAGTGTTACTAAAATATATTTTCCACTGGAATAAGTAGATGTTATATGTTATTATTATTACGCAGCATAGAATTTCGATCTACGGCGTTATTGCCACATCATTTACAGTTTGACTTGATAATTTCAAGCAAATTAGTCACTGTGTGAAAATAAAAGTTAAAATTTTCTTGACGTTTTGGTATCTCACTCTGTAAGTCACTTCTTCATAGAATAAACAGGCGAATTAAATCAAATCAAATTAAAAATATCACAATGTAACAAAGTAAAACTACTTATTTCGCACAATCAAACAATCATCAGTCGAACAGAATACAAGTCTGACCTGACTTGAGTGTTATTCCAATGTCATTCTGGTCAACATTATTGGTGTGAAACGTGTTTGTGTATTTGTCTGCGTGATAAGGGTGTGAAAAATGTGATATTTACCAAGTGAAAGGCTAGAGCTGAATTTTTGTGTATACGTTGTGAATAGAACGCAACATGATAGCTTGGATCGATGATTAGTTAATTGATGTTGTGTTTTGTTTGTAAAAAATGATCTTTTTAATATGAATACAGTTTTGTTAATAATAACCAGCTGAATTGTACTTTTATACATATCTGCACATAATGCTACACTTAACTGTTTCGTTTTAAACATTTCGAACATCTATTCATCATTCAGGGTAAGATTAGGAAGGTGTATCCTATCCTATTTAGTGCATACGCTTTGTCCTAATACTGACCACTAAGCATAGAGGACAGGGAAGAACCTGATACTTAGTGCTTAGCGGTTAATCCACTACTAACTAGCCCTAAACACAGTGGAAGAACAATACAATAACGGGCACCAGTTCAAGATCTAAGATGACTGTTAGATTTTAGCGATTCATTTACAAACATTACACCAACACATGAAAAAAGTTAACAGTTACACATGAATTAGTCAAAGAAAGTCAATCATTTGAAAAAATAGTTAGTTCAAAGCTTGTGATAAGAGGAGTGCATTATTCAAATGATAGTTTCCCGCTGAAATCATGATTTAACCCATCAATAAACTACCGTTAGAAATCTGGACGCATTGAATAACGTCCGCCGCATCCTAATATGAAATGATTTGTTCGAGTAGCAACAGTCGTGGATGCATACTGCTGCTGAGTTCCATACCAAGGAGAAACGGCAGTCGTACAGTTCTCCCAGGTTTCTCATTACGGTCTACTGACGATTGATTCATGATTTCACAGTACAAAATTCATTTCTAATCTACAATTTCATGATAATATTTATCATTAAGTTACAAGTGATACGTTGTCATTGTTTTTTTCTCTCTTATCTGATAGAAATTTGTATGATAAAACATGTTTAATTTGTAAATTATACATGTTTTTAAAAATTTCATTTAACATAACTTTTAAATTTCTGCTTCAGTTGAGATATTTTAGCTTTTTAATTAATGTAATGTTAATTAGTCTGGTTGGTTGGTTGTTTGTTTAAAAACGAAGTTTTTTTTTTAAAAAACAAGTTTATGAATATTGTAGAGTAATAATTTAACGAGAAGTTCTTTGTACCTTTTTTCCGCCTCCGTTTTCATCCTTAATAACAGTTTGTCAGCATCAGAAATAACTCATTCTGCATTTTATACACACTTTTTCATAATGGTAGTATAGTTTTTGTCCTGTTGGGGATGTTAGATCCCCTAGAACTCGCTTCATAAATGCCTTTTCCTGGATTTCATGTTTGCGAGCATGGGCTGATCAGTTGACCTTGAGATTTCCTATTTCCTACCAGGAAAATCCATGGCTGTGATTGGCTGCTGTGTATTTTAGTGTGCTATTTTCGTAACTGTCCCAAGGACGTTTCTATGATGTATAAATAAAACGAGATTTTTGTGCTTGATTGTATTGTGTGCTTGCTGGGTATTTGTAGAATACACTTTCTACACTTACCAAGACTTCTGTCTTCAGCTTGGGATTGAAGGTAGCCTATCTGGACGCTGGTAATTGCCTCGTTCGTGTTTATCGACTAAGGTGAACTCGTAATAGCTTCAAGCGTAATTAGTGACGAGCGTAACTGCCCTATTAATGTTAAATATATACACAATTACCACATGAATATACGTCTAGATGAATAAATAACTACGCCTAGTTTATTAATTTTCATTGAGTCTAATATTCTGACGAGTTTAATTTTTTATTTTGATCACTAGAAAAAAACAAAAACCTGATAGAACTGTGATGAACGACAAGGTCATACACACGATTATTGATTCCCAGATGGATTATTATACAAGTACACTTACATTTTCACATAGAAAGCATTTAAGCAACAGCGACTGGTAGAATGATTTATATCACAATATAAACAAAATGTAGAATTTTAACTTGTTCGGTTAGAAAGAATGGTGTTCCAATTGTGAACCGATCATTAATAGATCATCGTCAGAAACTTAGACGCATCGGACCGCTATCTCGTCTCAGGATGGAACTCTCCAACACTGCAGATCTACAATACCCACTGAATGAGACGACCGTCCAATGCCTTCAGGTTTCTTCTGATGATAGTCTAAAAATGATTGGCTCACTAATTCAATCAAGCTGTTTTTCACCAAGATTTATTTGATTCTGTTATTACAAAACTTCGTGTAACACCAAGTTTAACGTGTCAAGATATTTAACGTTAAGTAACTTGGAAAATTAATTTAAGTCACATGTTTTTGTTGGATATTTAACATGTGATTGAATCGAAGGAAATATAGATTGTTACTGACATTTCATAATTTTTCTCGGTTGATCATTTAATTAAAAAAATATTTCCGTTTCAGTTGAAAACTATTGATTATTACAATAAGACAAAAATTATTTCATAAAATTTGGTTAATGGACAGATATATTATATAGACGAATATTAGTCAAATTATGAATTGAAATAAATGTTAGACCACAGTATTAAGAATATGAGGGCACTGGAATGGCGTTTCGTCCTAGTATAGGACTCGTCAACACGATCTTTCAAGAGGGAATCCACACACCTGGACTTCTGGTGCTACCTGACAGAAACGTTGACTTCTAAGACCATAACCTAATAATCATATTTGTCATATATTTACTAGTGCTTAGTTAGGTGAGGGGAACTTTGAAGTCTTAGTAAGTAGCAGTGAACAGTCGAGTTCATTCTGTGTCTAGTTTGAAGTAAGTACCACCTGACAAAGACAATGGAGAAGCTAGCGAAATATTGTGGATTGACTCGAGATAGACGTGAAGCGTTTTCACTTGAGAATGACTTTCCTAGGTTTGATTCTGTTATGCTCGTCACTTGATATGCTTGAAACTATTATGGGTTCACCTTAGTCTATAAACAAGAACGAAACAATGAACCGTGTCTCAGTAGGCTACTCTGATCACTTGGCCAAAAAAAACTAACGAAGAAGTCTTGATATAGCGTAGAAAGTGTATTCTACAGAACACCCAGCCAGCACACAATGAATTCAAGCACACAAATCGCGTTTATTTATACATCATAGAGACGTCCTTGAGATATTCACAAAAATAGCACACAAAAAAAAACACATCAACCAATCACAGCCATGGATTTTCCTGTTGGGAATTGAAATCTCAACATCAACTGATCAGCCAATGAATAAAATCCAAAATAAAGCCTTTTATTAAGTGATTTCTGGGAGAATAACATCCCCACCAGATTCCAACTTTCAGGTCTCGTGAATGCTCACTGTTTATGAGTCCCATACTAGGATAGAATCGTCATCCAATGCTCGCAGGTTTCTAATAATGGTCTAACAATCAACAACAATCTCCATAACTCTACACTGAAAAATAATTATTCAATTAATTAACCCATTTATCAGAAATTACGATATGAAACCAATCCATCATGTAAAAATTAGTAGAATCACACTATTATTATTCAAAGTACATTGATTAGGATTCGAACCTGGGACTGAGTGGAATAAACTTTGAACGCTTTCATTACTAAAACCTATAATTATTGTCAATAACTTTCCTCACTATTTTCTGCATGTCATCATCATCCTAATTATTATCAATTACTAATCAAAAAAATAGAACACCCTTTTCTCCGAAACATATATGTTTATAGATCAGATTACCAAAAAAATATGTATAAAGGACACAAAACTGACATCAATTGCCAATAGCATATAAAAACTAAAATTGTTTATGACAGTTTTATTTTATTTTATTTGTGTTTTTTTCAAATTATTCACAACAATAATTCAAGGTTATTTATTATACAGAGTATGACAAATTCTCTTAACAAAAATACGAACACCAATTATCAATTTCGGCCTGAAAAAAGAAAACGAGAAAACAAGTCACATGACTCTTGTAGACAGGAAACAAAAAAAAGGAAGAGATGAGTAGAATGTACACAGTGTATTTTTTTGTTAAGAATTTGTTCGAAAACAATTTTGGTTGTCAAAAAAAACTTTTTTGGTGTTGGAAAATAAACAATTAAGCAGTCAGTCAGTCAGTTGTCAGTTGTACTGCATATACATCATATATTGTAGATAATAGTTTTCGTCAATACACTGCACACATACCACCTGATCAATAGAAAGTGTAGTGTAGGGTGAAAACGAGAGATTGTAAGAAGTCACTTGTCCATTGATCGAAGCGTAAATATAAACGGAAAATAATTCCCTATTTCTCTGTCCAACGGTCCAGTGGTCTAGAGGTTGGACGTTCGCGTGCAAGAACGAAGGTCCTGAGTTCGAATCCTGCGGCGTGCAAGAGTTGTGGTTGCGTACTGCTGATGATGAGTAGTCCCATACTACGGCCGTGTTTTAGTGCTTCCAGGTTTCTAATAGTGTGGTCTAACAATGATTGACTGATGATTTCAATGGGCGAAAAACACTAATCTGCATGGGTCTAATTGTATAAAGTCGTAGTTAATTTACCAAGATTTCGTCAGTGTTTATAGGAGAGCATATGAGTGAAGCTTTTTAAAGGTTGTTGTAATGATATGATCAGCAAGTCGTTTAATCGATCGAAGTTACTGTTGAATGAGGCTGATTGTTTTTCAGTCATTTGTTTTGTTATGTAATCGTTTATTTTTAGGTGGTAGTTTTATATATTTATGCCCGTTAGTTATAGATTTTCGATTATTTTTCTGGTCATTTATTCATTGTCATGTTGACTGAACCATACCGATGAGAATGAAATGTATGCATTCTGACTACGAACCATTTTGATACAACAAAGGTCATAATAATAGTATATCCGATACCCTATTATACGTTACCATGAATTCATTAGCCAGACACCATCAGCAACGACCTACTATGTGAGAGGATCAAACGCTGAAACTGAATAGGAAAGCATTGAACTGCGTCACAAGACAAGCCTTTATTTGAAATTCTCCAGGTTAAAAGAGAAAACGAATACCAAAGAACACACTTTGTGGAGAATCGGAAGTAGACTTGAAAAGAATGACTTGCGATTGGATAGAAATTGAAAGGAAGGCGTAGGATAGAGTAGGTTGAAGAATGCTGTTCGGCGGCCTCTGCTCCTTTGGGGGTAGTAGGCCTAAGTAAGTAAGTTAGTAAGAATAGATGTGCACATGTTCAAACTATGCTCAAGCTTACGACAGTATATATATATATATATATATATATATATATATATATATATATATGATGGATGAATCTGGAATGTAAACAAGTAGCAGAGAATATTAAAGAATAAAATTCTTTTTTGTAGTAATCTCCACGATTAAAATTCACGTAAATCTAACATATATTGCTTGGTAATCGAGGCCAAGCTTTTATCTTAATAAACATATTTACGTGAAGAAACTTTAATCAGTTTATCAAGCAAACTGTTAAATTAACTTAAAAACTCACAAGCACGAGAATGTTTAGATTCCAAGAACTTCCATCAATATAGGTGCCTGCACCAGAGCCTCCGAATTGAGTAATCCAAAATTAGATGGTTATGGTAGGTAATTCATTCTTGATGTCACTATCAAGAACCTAAAACAAACACTGTTCGTGGTTTTCCGGCGTTGAATATTCTTTCGATTACTGCACGCAATCTCGGAAACAATATCTCACGGGATGCATCACGCCTAAATTGTAGGCGTATAAACAAGGATTTCTTATTCACTGTTTGTACTTCACCTATTCTGACTTTTTTTAGTTATATAGTATTGTGTAAACTATCTAGGGTATCTGTTTTTTTTCTTACGCTGGGTGTTTGGTTCATCTTTTAAATAAGTCGATAGAATTCGGAGTTCAACCAGTTCCAGTTTAAGCAAAAGTTCTGATAAACGATGAATAAATCCAGATAGGCTGACTTGATATTCATTTAATTTTCTGATTGCGAGTAATTCTTCATGTATCCAGCTTAACAATAATAGACTTTAGAACTAGTGTGATTAGCCTTAAAAACACTTACTAAAGTCTAATCACAAATAAATTGTTAGACACATTTTGAAGTCAATTAATATTATGGTACAATTTCGTTTTCTAAGCTAGGAATGTTTTGGTTGTGAATCTTTCATTCTGCTCCTTCTGAACAACATCATCAGCACACACTTCAGATACAGGAGAAGTGAAGTGTTTGAATTTTTTCACGTTTGACCTTGTAGCTTATTCTGTTAACCTCGATCTTGATTAGTTGACCATAAAACTGTCGTTGTTTGCACCTCCAATTTGATTGCATCTCCCTTTTGATCGATTTCTTGATCCTATGTTTTTGCCTATCACAATCATTCACCACCTGAGCTACAAATTTTCTCCTCACCGTCTATTAAAATTACAATTATCATTGAACACTTTAGTCTTTCATGTTTCGTATTACATGTGATATGTACATTTTGTGTTAAATTTGAAATGAAGTGTATTTTCTACTGATATGCCTTCTATTGTTGTACTATACTGAACTATACTGATGTAGTTGATATCAATTACTAAATTATACCATCATTCATCTTATGAATTAATTTTTCTCTCACCTCTTTAAGTACAAATCATTAATTAATCATTGTGTAGATAGATATTTTTCACTGTCTCCACTGAAGTTTTGTTTTTCGTATTTTCTAATAACCTTATCATCAAATCTATGAGTGTAAACCTAAAAGAGAGAGAGAGAGAGAGAGACAATGAGACAGATTATTTCTGGCAGTTTTTACGTCGGTGAAACAAAACCCCTATGAATATTGTTTACACACATGTGGTAGGAAATTTGAACAGAACTATTTAAAACACACTAATTTATAAATAATTTAGAAACAGACTAGTAATAATTAGATGGTTTTGTAAAATCTAGTTGGAGACAGAGACAAGAAATGTAGTTTTGCAATGAAAATTGTCATGATAACCTAAAATATTATTTCATATTCGAAAAAAAACTTTTCAAGAGGAAAAGAAATAGACTAACTGTGAGACTTATAGTAAACAAGAAGGATATTTATACCCCCCCCCCCCAAAAAAAAACTATTGTGCAGTACGCTCTAGTTCATAGACGGGATTATGTTGAAACAAAATGTAATTTATTTCAAATTTATGAATCGATCAGGCTCGGATCACCACTAGGAACCTGGAAGCACTGATATGGGACTACTCGTCAATAGCATTGGGCATCCACGACTCCTGCTACTCGCAGGATTCGAACCCAAGACCCTCGGCGTTGCGCGGGAAAAATATTAAAACAAACCTATCATGAAAAAATTAATTTCTTGTTTTACTTACGTCTGTTACTCCTAGTAGAGCAAAAAAGAACATTCTCCAACCTTCTCTCTCGTGAGTCTCGATAGTTTTATCCTATTTTTGTTCATTCTTCTCATGTCTGTCACCATTTCTTGACGTAATGTATCATTTGATCTTCCTATTTTCTTTTAGACTTGAGCATTATGTGTGAGGGCTTGGCTTGTAACGCAGTTGAGTGCTTTCTCTAGTACGTGTCCTGTCTACGTTGTAACAAAATCCTCTATGATAATCGCAGTGAGTTTCAGAGTCGATGTTAGCACAGAGATTCGAATACAGTACTGTATGCCTTAAACGATACTGCACTATCCAGTTGGCTAGTGAGTTCAGATTGCCACTCAATTGTGCAACACGTATGCGATTTAATTCAATTTCAATTAGTTTCGATTTTCCGATTGTTAATATTTTGACTGAAATTCGATAAGTAAATTTGTAACGATATTTGATGAAGTGAATAGTAGAGGGGTTCGAATCCCGAAGTGAACATCAACTGTGACATTTAGGCACAACGAATCCTGAATAGAAGGAAAATAGCGTCTGGTATTCCATTTTTAGCTAAATTTTATCTATTCAGCATAAACATGTGGTCTAGATCGATGCAATCGATGCAATCTACAACCGCAAAAATGCAGATCATTTCAAAATGAATGAGACCCAAAAAATATATTATTTTCGAAATCATTCTATGCAAATTTTTAAATTAACAGAAAGAAAAAAATTTTAGTTTTCTCATCAAATGAAATCATTTCATTTTAAATATTATCTGTTTACAACTTTTTTTCTTTCTAAAACATACTTGTCGATTAAAATGAAAAAAAAGAGAATACATAAACAGTAATATCTGAGTTTATTGGGTTCTTTTTTTTCTAAAAAAATTTTTTTCGACTTGCAAATAATCGAAATACAAAAGGTGTGAAACCAAAATTGGTTCATTTAAATTTATGCATAAAATGTAAACAGAAGAAATTTTTATGGAAATAGTTTATGAAGCGGTTGGTTGTTAGAGTAGAGAGGTCTTTTGTGATTGAAAATAAGCCATCCAGTTTCACTGTTGATACATGGAATCAATTTGACAAAGTTATTCATTTTGTAACATTCTGTTCTAGTTTCCTAAACTACAAATAATTAATGTGTTTGGACACATTGAAATCATCGATCAATCATTGTTAGACCATGCCATTAGAAACATGGAAGCACTGCAGGGCCGTTTTGTCCTGATGTGAGACTATTCTTCAGCGGTGAGCATTCACAATGTCAGCCCAGTGGTTCAGAGGTTTGGCATTCACGAACAAGGCCGAAGGTTCTGGGTTCAAACCCTGCGAGTTGTAGGAGTGGTGGATGTGCATTGCCACTGATGAGTGGTCCCATGTTAGGACGACACAGCCATCTTTCAATGCTTCCAGGTATAAAAACGATTGGTTGACGATTTCACTGTGTATATTATTGAGTAGTCAATGAAGAAATTGTAGCGAATCAAGACTGATAATTTTTATGTGAGAAAGATACATGGTTTTCTAACCTAATGTGTACATTTTATTTCACATGTCTTCTGGTCTTACACTTTTCCGTGTAGTTATAACTCCTAAACAACACTCCGCTCCATACTACTTAGAGTAGTATCCACCATTATATATGTTTTATTGAAAACAAAAAGAAAATAATAGATAACAAGGGTAGCGTTTTCTTTTTTCTCATGAAATTTTTTTTCCAATGAGTTATTTACTTGAAGTGTCCAATTTGTTTGAATCCCGTTTTTGAATTGAACTGAACAACTAGGGAATTACTGAAAAGTAGTAAGTAGTATATCAACACTAACACTTGACAAATGAATAATATTTTCTTATTTTTTTGAAAATGACTTCTTTAGTGATTTCGCTTTTACAAAAAGAAAATAAACTTCAGAATAATTGACAGTATAGTATTGGTAAATTATTGAAAATTACTTATCAAGATGAACTCATTCAACAACTGATCTCTACCGAATAATAAGTCATTAAGTTGGAATGATGAATTTAGTAAGTATATAAGAATTCAGTAATAGGAAATTTCAAGTATGTATACACATATATATCTGTGCACATTATTATTCATTGAAAACGATTTTAGGAGAATAAGTCTCTTTTTATAAATTTTGATAGAACAGTGAGAAGACGTAATTGGTCTGAAATGAAGTGATGTATTTTCGCTGTACATATTTCGAACAATCTGGTCACACATATGACACTTGTTAAGGCATTTTATATGAAGATTAATAAAAGGTCAATTTAATAAAAGTTCAAATAGACATAGGGTGATAATTGTAAATAAAGGAGAAAGAAAATTAACGTAATATGAAAAGAATAAGAAAGGGTAAGAGAAGTGTCATATTACCCAAACAATGACTTAAAGATTACCAGGGTAGATTCAAGATTATAATAACAAGTTGTTTCTGTACACATTGGGATGGTTTTGATCGAGAAATAGCCAAGGCTTTCATCAACCTCAGTACTCGTCCTTCAACATTTCTATACAATGTTTCGAAGGCTGTCTTGATGTCATTCTTATGACCTGTCTCAAAGATATGTTTTGAAATCAATGAACATGTCCATTTCCATCGCTTCTACCTGATTTCTTCCTGAACTGTAGGAATCTGGTTTGTTCTTTTCCACCTGGGGCCCCTCTGTGTGTACTGCTGGTCCCAAGCCAGCGTGAAGAAAGATGGTTGGGCTTGGTCCTAGCTACTCTATCTTGTAGAAAAGTAACTCGCAAAAAAACGGCTTACCATAAAAATACAAATCCGAAATTGTAAACATATTTAATTTCTCATTCCAACCCTTCCAGAAACATGTCCTAAATAATCCGTATTAATATGATAACGATAAAAGCGCATTATATTTTTTGTACAGAAACCTATATTATCTACTTAAGGTATTCGAGAGAACAGATGTCCAAAAAAACAACTCAGGCAACTATAAAACTAGTCGAACGACAGTCAAACGATAAACTACTTACATCCGAACCATATTCAAATTATAACTGAATATACTTGTCAACAAGAACTTGTGCGCGGTAAATATTCGATTTATTCACAAACTTAGTATACTGCCGTCCTGACACCAGTTTCATTTGTTAATCAAACAATATAATGATCGGAACAATTATCGCATTTATGTACAAAATATAAAAATAATCGATACTGTAATTAAATTTATCTCAGCTTTTCATCATTACAATGAGTAGAATGAATATACATATATATATATATATATATATATATATATATATATATATATATATATATATATATATATATACATATATATATATAGATGCGTAGGCAGTAAGCAATGCTGCAGGCATACAGTTGGCATACATGCTCAATACTATTGATAAAATTACACTGATGTAGATACGTTGTTGCTATATTCATGTTAAAAACTCAAGTGTATTTGAACTGACATGAAAGCTTCCCCCTGAGAACAAACGAACATGAGTTAGGTAACTACTAAAATTTATAAAGTATTTTATTGTTTTCTGAAATTAGATAAATAACGTCAGATGGCTATCATATCGTCTCATAACTTTAAGAAAAGTATTAATATACATTTCATTCAGCTTGGTTTATTAAATAAATATTTCGTTCCGTTCACCTAGAACTCAAGATTTATGGTTTCATCTTATGTAGAGTCTAACTTCTTTAATTCCGTAAGTTTTGAGAGACCAATTTTTTGTAAGGCTGACAGCTTATTTGTCATTCTTTAGCTGAGGAAGAAATTTCTCAAAGATTTTATTGAGTTGAATATTAAATTTTTATGATGTGGACGATTTTTGGCCGTAAATACTGGAATAAAACAGATGAGCATGTAGAGCGCTGCACTTATCTGGAAAGTCTGATAGCCTGGAGACTGAAGAAATCTCAGAATGGATATAGAAAGCTTGATTGGCTTTTGCCAAGTTGCGTCAGTTGTTGCGTCGACGAGATATCCGTCTTCTAACCAAAGGACGAGCCTACTGTGAAGAAGTTCGTTCCGTCCTACTGTACGGCTGTGAAACTTGGCCAGTAGTAGTGTGTTTTGTCAAATCGTAATCTCTTGAATTCCTCCTGACTGTGTTTTCTCCTTTTTTTAATCGGTTCCTATGAGGTATTCATCTAGAATGATATATCCGATAAAAAATCTTTTTGTTGGCTGCAAATACTTCTATTCTCTCTACTACTATGGGACTTGAATTGACAGTTGCGTCTCTGTGCTAATGTGGTATGGCAACTTGAACTGATGAACGTACGTAGGCTGTAAGCAAAATGCTTAATCGTACCTACTCATACAAACGTGTGTTACACTCGTCTCTAGGTATGATTAAAATTATTACGGGTTCACCTTAGTCGAATAACGAACTATGAACCAGCGTCCATTAAGGCTACTATGATCCCTTGACCGAAATGTACTAGCAAGATATCTTGATATAATGTAGAAAGTGTATTCTACAAACACCCAGAAAGCACACAAAGAATCCAAGCACACAAATCGTGTTTATTTATACATTATAGAGACGTCCTTGGCAGAGTCACAAAATAGCACACTAAAATAACACAGTAACCAATCACATCCAATACTTTTCCTGGTGGGAAATGTGATCCCAAGGTCAACTGATCAGCACATGAAAAAAATCCTAAATTAAAGACATTTATCAAGCGAGTTCTGCGGATCTAACATCCCCAACATGTGACAGTAGTAACAGCACATTAGTACAGATAATTTACTGCCATACCAAAGACTCCGTCTGTTAAATTACTTAATCAAAAGGTCTAAACCAAATGAAATGTGAATAAACTCAAATCCGTGTTAGAGATAATACAATTTATCTATTTCTGAAAACTGTTAAATAAGTTCTCAATTTTTTTTACCATGTATTGTTACAAGTTTTAACCATACTACTACTGTTGCAACAAGTTTCACAATCAATCATCACTGACTGACAATGTTCCATTAACTTATCAATTAGATAGATTGATTAGAAAGAAAATTGTAATTATTATTGTAGTATTTTTTTGCTTTTTTGAGTAATTGTTCCCTCCACCAAAAAAATAAAAACTTAAAATCAAAGATTTCATTCATTAAACGGTGAGATTTTAAGCAATTGATCAAAATTCAATTCAGCAGTAAGTAAGTACACTATTGAATCGGTACAATTTTGTTACAATTTTTTCTCACAAAGTTTTGTTTAAGTTTTAACCAACAAACAAAGAAAAAAATAAAATAAAATAGACACAGTTCAAAGAATCATTTGTTTAATTGTTCAGTCAAGAAAAATAGTGTAGTCCAGTTCTTATGTCATCTATAATATTTTTCTTTTCGTGTGTATGGTAGATATTTTTGATTGAACTTAATTCAGTTTGTTTATGTTGGGGATGTTAGATCCCCAGAACTCGCTTGATAAATGCCTTAATTTTGGATTTCATGTTTGCCAGCATGGGCTGATCAGTTGACCTTGAGAGTTCCTATTTCCCACCAGGAAAATCCATGGCTGTGAAGGGCTGCTGTGTATTTTAGTGTGTTATTTTCGTAATTGTCCCAAGGACGTTTTTATGATGTGTAAATAAACGGGAGTTGTATGATTGGTTGTGTTGTGTGCTTGCTGGGTGTTTGTAGAATACACTTTCTATGCTTACCAAGACTTCTGTTTACAGCTTGGGATTCAAGGTAGCCTATCTGGAAGCTGGTAATTGTCTCGTTCGCATTTATCGACTAAGTTGAACTCGTAATTGCTTCAAGCGTACCTAATGACGAACATAACAGTTTATTTTAAATGAATCTAGTCGGTATAAAATTAATTTTAAGAAAATGTTACGTATTGATTTAGTTGGTGAGTAGAATCACAATAACTGGTGAGAGAGTGGGAGAATGAAAGACTAACTAGAGAATATGGTGATTCTTTGTGAGTTTTAAATGTTATATATCTCATTGCACAAAATCGCTTTAAGTAGTTAATTTTATGATAGAATGGTTATTGTTCGGTGTACCGTTTGTTTCCCATTTTACTCCGCTATTCACCATTCCGTTGGGCAATTGATTGATGGACTGTAGAACATGTTGACGAAGATATTCGTGGAGTAGACATGGTTATTCTCATGTGGAAGCCTGTTTTGTTTGGTGAAATTCTCCCAATTTTCGAACAACCAGAAGTGTGTCACACTCATATGATTTTAGGATAGTGGGGAAAATTTGTTGATTATGGCGGATTTTCCTTCTCTGAAACTAAACGACATGATCAGTACAAAGTTTAGATAGACGGTATTCCTTCGTCTTACTGGCCATGACAACTATAATCGATACAGATATTTGAATTTAACCCATCATCTCAAAATCGATCAAGAAACCCAGCCCCAGCCATAGCAACACATCTAATGATGAGTGGTCATCAAATTGACCCAAAATCAGCCTTTAGAGTTGTGACATGTCATCAAAACCCACACACACTGAAACTACTCGAAGCTATCTTGATTGGTCGGGAAAGTCCAACTTTATGTGTTCAGAAACAACTAACTGTATGTTGACCTTTGTTTACCATGGTTCTTTCTAGTGAGTGAATGTCATGCTAAATAAGGAATTTTGACCTTATCTTCAAAACTGTATTTACACAAATAACATGTTGCTTGTATGTGACTGACGAGAAAACACGAAATGGTACTATCTCACAAAATATATCTTCTCATTTCTCTGTTCAAATTTATCAAAGGGAACCATTGTTTTGAATTTAATGAGTAGTATTTTTCTCTACACTATCCTAAAGTTCATTATGATTTAAACATAAATATTATCTTGTTTAACACCAAATTAAAAACCTTGAATTATTTATAAATTGTGATGATATAAATAATAACGGAAGTTAACACTTATTTCAATATCACCTGATTGATTGAATACATTTTAGGTGTATAGAGTAATAAATATATATATTACAGAGATTAGTAAAATAATAACCGGATTTTCAGTAGTGTATTTTTTGAAACACTTATTTTCTTATATGGTGTAGTCTTGATGTAAATATAAGTATTTCGATTAAGTTACAGCTATTTTAAAAGTCAATAATAAATTTTAACGTTGTCAATCTTCTGATGTTAGACGACCGTTAGAAACTTCGAACAGCTCAAAGACGGCCATTTGGTCCTGGTGCCCAGTAGGCCTATATGACTACTGCTACACACAGGACTCGAACCCATGACCGATTTTGCACGTGAATGCCTAACCTCTGGACCACTGAGCCGGCATCCAATACAGTTACTTTATAATTCTGATCAACCTAAGGGTTTTTGCGCAACCTCTCCCATTTGCCTTGGGTAGTTACTGCCTACAGCCTACAGAGTTGAACTTCACTGGTCACGGCTTCTCAATAAATGTCCGAGAATTTGATCACGACGCTAGTCACTGGTGAGCACATTCTTCAATTAGAGTTTTAGAGATTGTCGTTCATTAATGAAATCACGAGTTTGTTTTGTCACTGTAACAAAAATCACATCTCCATATCGTTTATGGTGTGGTCTTGATTTAAATAAGTATTTCGATTAAGTTACAGCTATTTTTAAAAGTCAATTATAATTTTAACGTTGTCAATCTTATTGAAATTATGAATCAGTCATTAGAAATCTGAAAACACTGGACGGCCGTTTCGTTTTGCGCATACACCACTCCGGTTATTCAATTTTGCACGCGAACGCCTAACGTCTGGACCACCGAGGCGGCATCCACTGGCGTTAATTTCTAATTCTGATCAATCTAAAGTTTTTCGCACGACCTCATCCATTTGTCTCTGGCAGTTACTGAGCACACACCCGACAGATTTGTACTCCACTGGTCACGGGCTTCTCACTAAAAGTCTGAGAATTTCCACAACAGGCTAGTCACTATAGAGCATATCGTATGACTCTTCAATTAGAGTTATAGCGATTATCGTTCATTACTGAAATCATGAATCTGTTTTTTGTCACTGTTAGCAAAATCCCATCTCAAAATATCTATGCATATCATAGTGAAACTGACCGATTTGGTATCAATGCATAAAAGATAGGCAATAAGAATTTTTCGTTGTTTATTTAGCGAACTGAAAATATTTATTTCAGATAAAATGATTTACTCAAACTGTACAAAAAATGTACTGATGGTTGTTTTTGATAAATATATATTCATATATAACTCTATATATAGATAGAGCATGAAATTGCCCCTAGGAAATGATAAAATTATTTGCATAATTCATCATCATCAAAATTTTTTTTTGTACATCTTACAAATTCCATATCATATTTCATTGTAAACGAATCAAGTGAGATGGATGACCTTAGATTGTTATATATAGTAGACCAGTGTTGAAACCACTCTACTATGTTTTCTTTTTGTGGGTCTTCTCTCTCTCGAATTCTAAAAACAATTTACTATGCAAAGTGATAATAACAGCAATAATAATAATAATAATAATAATAATAATAATAATAATTCTCTACTTTGAATATTAGCAAAACAAATTTTCTATGCATCTCATAAAAAGGAATTCTTATTAGTATTTTGCCAAAATTGTGAAATATTATCATTGTTTTTGATGATGAAGCAGAATAGTGTTGTTGATTAATTTGGAAAGACTGTTGTTTAAAGAAATGATAAGCTTCGTATCCGTATATCATAAGTAAACAATCTAAAGTTACAATGAGTTACTGGTTTATGAGCAAATTCAATAAGACTTAGCTTAGATTGTAACGAAATAGAAAGAAAACTTTGTTATGTGACAATTATCTATATGAAATGATCTCTTACTCACTTACTTACTTACTTACTTACTTACTTACTTACTTACTTACTTACTTACTTACTTACTTACTTACTTACTTACTTACTTACTTACTTACTTACTTACTTACTTACTTACTTACTTACTTACTTACTTACTTACTTACTTACTTACTTACTTACTTACTTACTTACTTACTTACTTACTTACTTACTTACTTACTTACTTACTTACTTACTTACTTACTTACTTACTTAATTATGCCTGTTATCTCCCAGTGGAGCATAAACAGCGGACAGGAATTCTCCAGCCTACTCTGTCCTGGGTGTTTCTTTTACCGTCCTATCCAACTTTTGTTCATTATTCTCATGTCTGTCTCCATTTTCAGCATAATGTTTTCCCTTGCCTTCCACTTTTCCATTGAACTTGTTTTGTAATGCAGTCGGTCGTTTTCCTCATAATGTGTCCTATCCATTTCCAACGCTTCTTCATGATTTCTTCCTTATCTGTAACAACCTTGTTTGTTCTCTCTCACAGTAGATTACTGTTGATAGTGTCTGGCTAAAGACTGAAATGATCTGAGTGATTGGAATTTTAGATAATCCCAAAATTTTGTTAAATTAATCTTCTCTAAACTACTTCAAGTAATAAAAACAAATTTTTTTCAAACTCTTCGTACAAATATTGATGAAAAGGCTTTCTTTTGTCATAAAAAAAAAATTTAATGTGTTGTATCCTTGTCAAAATGGTTTAATATCCATGCTACGGTTAACACTGTTAATTGCTCATAGTTCACGAAGTTGATCGTGAGATGGAGATTCAGTATTTGAAAAGTTAAGCTAAAGTTTTCGCGTTCAATTTATTTTGTTGCGTTGTTATTACTCACTGGTTATTTAGCACTTGCAAAGACGAAACAGATGCTGAGACCTTATTGATTTTCAATAGTTAGCTATAAAAGTTCGGCAATACCCATAAACTTCCTAATTTAGTAATAATATCAGTGTGTTGAAAACCAAGTCACATAATGAGAGAGGTAAAATGTTGCATATCAGATTTACGAAAAGAAGACTATTATTCCATGAATTTGTGAAATGATCGAAGTTAGACATTAACAGCGTTACATACCAGCTCAGTGGTCCAGAGGTTAGGCGTTCTCAAGTAAGATTGAATATTCTGAGTTCGAATCCTGCGAGGTGCAGAAATCGTGGATGCGCACTGCTGATGAGTCCCATACCAGGACGAGACAGCCGTCTTTCAGTGCTTCCAAGTTTCTAATTGTGGTATATCTTTGATCGATTCATGATTTCAAATGTGTGAATTAACAATATTCACAACCCCTTAATATATATATATATATATATATATATATATATATATATATATATATGTTTTAACTAAATCCACCTAGTTCTAATCAGACTACTTATAATCCATTTTGTCAGTAGTTATATAGTCTTAGATATTTGGCATTTTTTTTCTATTGCAAACACATATAATTATAAATCGTGTTTATGAACGATTTTTAATTATAATTAATGATTAAAAATAAAATTAATTTACTAAATGAGAAAATGATTTTAACAGTTAGAAAAAAAAAACATATGAATCAACCAGTAATTGAGTATCTCTGAATTGAAAAAAAAACATTCAGATTCTAGACTAAAACATCTCTGATAATTTGACAATGTTGACCTAGATTAATTTACATTAAACTGCATTTCAACTTAGTTAAAACAGTGCTGTCGTTTTCAGTGTTTTATACCCAAATTCATGGATCCTCATGATCATTCCAGTACGGAATGAAAAAACAATCATTTTAATTAATAAAAACATAATCACGTCAAACTAACAACTCACCAATTTAAACACAATTTCACAATACATACTGTGATCGGTTGCAGAATAAGCAAGGAAAACATCCAATCAAATTTGTTCCAATTCACTATTGTGATTACATAAACTCATACGACACTGAGATTTTTAACGTCTCGAATAGCCAGCGAATCCATCTCCATTCGAAACGTATTCAAAAACAATCTCAGTCATTTACGTAAGATACCAATCGAGTATCAAATAATTTCACGTGAACACATTGCAGTGATGCCTCTCAACACATCTAACTGATTTCGCCGTGAGATACAACAACACAATCAAACTGACGATTCATACTTCCAGCTCACATCGTCCGTTTTCATAAATGTTTAAACATGAATAGTTTCGTAGCAGCGATTTATCACAGCGTTGCATTGAATCGAAGTTTGAGTAAGAGAGTAAAAGTAATAGACCAGTTGATGACAACCAGTTAAATATCGTGCAAACGCTGTTGACCGATCCCTATACTTTGTGAAGTATTCGTTTGATTGCAACAAAATGCAAAATAAACTGTGTACTCGGTTGTTGGATATCACGAATTCAGTTGAGTAGATTTATGAGTTCATGTCGAATCACGACTAACCTGAATTTCCACAATTTGTAGTATTTAAGTTGTTAGTTAATGGTTATCATGTGAATGAACAAATATAAATCAATGACGAAGTAGTCATTGACTACCCCATCATTCTTAAATTGTATAAATCGATGTTTACTGTGATCTACAATTGTAGAGCTTGTATAAACTTGTTCAAAAATCGCTTTACTCTGACACTATGTGGTTGTCAGTTAATCAAGATATTACTTACTTACTTACTTACTTACTTACTTACACCTACTACCCCCAATAGAGCATAGGCCGCCTACCAGCTTGTCTTGTGAGGCAGTTGGCTGCTCTTCACAGTGTGTGTCCTATCCACTTCCACCGATTCTTCCTGATTTCCTACTCCACTAGAATCTGGTTTGTTCTATACCAAAGTAAGTTGTTGCTGATAGTGTCCAGCCAACGAATCCGAAGTATTTTGCGAAGACAACTGTTAATGAATACTTGTATCTTCTGGATGATGGATTTCGTATTTCTCCAAGTTTCCGCTCTGTACAGTAGAACTGCCTTGACATTTGTATTGAAAATCTTGATTTCGGTGTTTGTTGAAAGTTGTTTGGAGTTCCAGATATTTTTCAACTGTAGAAATGCAGCCCTTGCTTTGCCGATCCTTGCCTTCACATCTGCATCGGATCCACCTTTCTCGTCGATGATGCTGCCAAGATATGTAAAGTTGTTAACGTCCTCCAAGGCATCTCCATCAAGAGTGATTTGGTTGGCTCATGTTGTGTTGTATCGTAGAATCTTGCTTTTCCCTTTACATATGTTGAGACGTACTGCTGCAGAGTGTCTGCTGCTATACTGGTCGTCTTCTCTTGCATTCAGTTGTTGCGTGTGCGATAGAAGAGCCAGGTTGTCTGCGAAGTCCAGCTGCGTCCTGACTGTCCATTGGATACCGTGCTTCCCTTCAGATGTCGACGTCTTCATAATCCAGTCGATCACCAGGAGAGTTAATCAATACATATTCACATATAAATTGATTTTTTTTACCCATAGATAAAAGGTGGCTTATCTTTCTAATGCTTTCTAATGGTTGAAAAACCTTTAGTTTTTTCCCTAACAAGTATACATTCACTTTGCTTTGATGAAACACGTTGATGAAGAACGTTGATGTTGTTGTTTCTTTGCGTTTCATCGATCAATACTTCTTGCCTCTCCTCATGTCATTTCCTGTAGTTTTCTCATTTTTTCACTGACCAATCAATATAGAATTTCGAATGGCGGATGCATCAATGTGACTCTGTTTTGTTTTTCCGTTGTTGAAATTAAGGCTTGTATACTAGTCATTTAATAAAATAGTAAGAATAATAAAAAAAATCTTTCCCTTTTTTTCACATGAAACAATTAGATTTGCATCAGATTTGATTGAATAAGTTTTTGCTTCTAGAGTCTTAAAAATCTAGGTCAATTATTTACAAACAAAACTGGAAAAAAATTGACTTAAATAGAGGCGTGTTTTGCTTGAATCAAAAAAGCATTTAAGTGATCATTATTCAACTGTAATCATTGTAAGGTTTTGTTATTTTTAGTATTTATAATGAAAATATTGATCAATAAATCTATAGATTACATAGATAGATGTCAACAATCTGTTTTGATAGACAGATTTATATTATGATTCTATAATTTCAAGCTATCACTTCATTAATGAATGCATTATTCAAACGTATTAGCTAAGTGAATAACAGGATTGTAGTGTTTTAAGTAAATGGTACTGTGTTTGAGTCTCCTGTATGAACAACACACTCTGGAATACAGGTGATAGGAAAAAAACCGCTTATCCTAGATTTCTTTACTAACTACATTTCTTAGTTAGAGTTATGGAGATTAGTGTTTTTTTTTCAATCAATCATTGTTAAACCACACCATTAGAAACCTGGAAGCACTGAAAGACAGCCGTTTCGTACTGTTATGGGACTACTCATCAGTGGCAGTGCGAATCCACGGACTCATGCACCTCGCAGGATTCGGACCCAAACGCCTAACCTCTGAACCACTGTCCCGGCATCTAACGGTTTTAATGTCTGCAAAATGCAAAATTTTGCGTTTCGAAAGGGAGAACCGTGTCCCGAACATACTTGCGATGTTGTTTAAGGTGGTCAGAAGACCTCGCATTTTTTCAACGTCTTCACCAAATAGAACTAAGTCAACAAGCAAGTCTCCTGGTAGAAGGTCAATTAGAGGAATTCTCATCAAACAGTGACCAACAAAAAATAGTGACAATTTTTCCTTTTCAGATAAAAATATATTTTTTTTGAAACCATGAATCGATCAACGTTAGACCACCATTAGAAACCTGGAAGCACTGGACGGGCGTTTCGTCCTGGTAGGGGACTCCTCAGCAGTGCACATCCAGGACTCCTGCACCCCGCAGGATTCGATTAGAGATTAACACCGTTAGATACCGGCTCAGTAGTCCGATGGTTAGGCGTTCGACTATAATACCAAAGGTCCTGGGTTCGAATCCTGCTGGCTGCAGGAGTCCTGGATGCGCACTGCTGAGGAGTCCCATACCAGGATGAAACGGGCGTCTAGTGCTTCCTGGTTTCTAATGATGGTCTAACATTGATCGATTCATGGTTTCGAAAATGTGTAACTTAACAATCTTTACAACCCCTTAATGCAAATATAAAAATATATGAAAATCTATCATGTGAGGAAATTACCACGGCCTAGACAATAAATCAACTGAGTTGACTCATAAAAAAATTAAGAAATTTTAATGCTGAATGTGTCCTGTCTCTTTGTAAAATAAATAATGTAACTTTAGGCACAAGTGAATATAGTCTACTTCTCCGTTTTTGTTTGTTTAAACAATGAAGATGTTGTTTTATTTCTTTTTGTAAAGTAAATAACACTTCTTGTACATAAAAAAAAATATTTATCTAAAGTAGATGAAAATTACAAATATTTTATAGAAAATTATGTTTGTAGAGTAATCATTCCATTCTTAAAATTAGTAGATATGAAATATCTATCAATTAGAAGCATTTTTAAATTAGTCAGTTATGTTTTTACTTGAAATAAAGTTGAAAGTAGAATTTTAGTGGTCTTCTATGAGCACGAATACGTTAAAATAGACGCAGAAATGCCTAAAACATACATGAAATTGTGTTTTTATTTTTCATTGAGAAGTCAGTTCGATAATGTTGCGAAGCATTACTGCTATCTGTTCACGTGAAAGCATTTCATACACGATTAGTGTCCTACGTAAATGAATGAAAATGTTCGCTAATATGTTTCGTTTGGAGAAGTGTTTTGGTGGTGAAGTGAGAAGCTGACAATCTCACTATTATATGAGTTGATATAATCACGATGGTGAATTGGAACAAATGTGAGTGAATGTTTTTGTTGTCTTTTCTACAGTCAGTCTTAGTACGCATTATGAAATTCTGTTGGGACTAGTGAGATGTCCTTTTGTTATGAATATGTTTGTCATTCATTTTTTTAATTCTGTAATAGAATGATTTTCAGGTATTCTGCATGAGGATCCATGAGTAGAATAGAGTATACAACACTGATAATTATAGTACTGTTTTGATTAATTTAAAATCTGGTTTGCTCAAAAGTGGTGTAGCTTTGCATTGTCAAATTTTTAAAGATGTTTTCTTTCCCGGAATTCGATTGTGTAACTGTAGGGTTTGGCACTAGGTACGCTTGAAGCTATTACGAGTTCACCTTAGTCGATAAAAGCGAACGAGACAATTACCAACTTCCAGATAGGCTACCTTGAATCCCGAACTGAAGATAAAAGGCTTTATAAGCGTAGAAAGTATATTCTACAAACACCGAGCAAGCACACAACTCTCATTTTATTTATACATCATAGAAACGTCCTTGGGACAGTTAAGAAAATAACACACTAAAAATACACAGCAGCCAACCATAGCCATAGATTTTCCTAGTGGGAAATAGGAAATCTCAAAGTCAACTGATCAACTCATGCTCGCAAACGTGAAATCAAAATAAGGCATTTATCAAGCGATCGCAACTGAAATGGTTAATTTTACACTTATTATATAATCAGATGTATTGAACTATTTTAGTGACAAAATTTTATTTGCACGTTTCTAATGTGACACCTCAGAGTGCAATCAACATTTCAGCACAAATTAGAACACCACATTAGTCAACAATAGTGTTTTTCAATTAGATTGCCATCAGGCTTTACACTAATACACATGAATATTTATATGAAAATGTTGAACCAATCAAGGCAGTTTTAGTCAATAAGCACAAAGAATTGAAATAGATTACATCACTACACATAATAGGCAAAAGTACAAGTTGATAACTGTAGGACGACACAGGTGTACTGATAGTAGTAGTAAGAAAATCATAAAATACGATAACAAAAGTTTTATCAATAGTTGGTCAAACGTGAATATAACTAGACTTAAAATCGTAATCATTACAAAAACATCAAACCCATTACGTAATAAGAAGCGTGTACATAATTATTAGATAGTGAAGAAGAATATAAACGGAAAGAGGCAGGAAATCACCAACAAATACAGGTTGTGAAACTAATACTGCTAATAATAACAAAATAAAATTTAAACAAAAAAATATTTTTTTTCACGTTATTTGCGTCATATCCGGCCACGGAAGAGATTAGGGTGTCACGAAATTCTTCTGAACACATAAATTCGAGTTGAAGGTACGAATTCATATGGCTTCTGCTATGTGTAGGAGACGGGATTGAACCCCCTTTGAGAAATGCTTCACCTGTTTGTTTTTTTAGCGAGTTATTTTATTTCAACAGGATAGGGTCACCAACCTCATGCCCAACCTACCTTGGGA
The DNA here is from genome assembly GCA_944470395.2 of Schistosoma turkestanicum. Classification (NCBI taxonomy): domain Eukaryota; kingdom Metazoa; phylum Platyhelminthes; class Trematoda; order Strigeidida; family Schistosomatidae; genus Schistosoma; species Schistosoma turkestanicum. The sequence continues at coordinate 71,224,454 of OX103979.1, forward strand.
GCGGCAGTAGCTCTAGAAAGTGTCTAGCTAGAGTTATTCTAACTAATAGCAATCCAATATGAAAACAATCTACAAATTCATCTCTTCACTATCTTGTTATTCATTTTTTTTTTGATCATCTTCGACGTTCAATATTCAATTTTTATCATCTGTCTGTGTGTGTGTTCAATAATAATAATAATAATAATAATAATAATAATAATAATAATAATAATAATAATAAATAATTGAATATTTTGTTAAGAACATTCTTGTTAAATAATTTTTCAAAAGAAAAAAATATTTTTATTGGACGATTTTATTTATGTAATTATTTAAATAAAATGAATTTCAATTTTGATCAACAAAACGTAAACAAGTGAAATTTTATTTCAGTAACAAAATAAATATTTCATTATCCATAATTAGAAAAATTTAACGTTTGTGATTGCTAAATTTATTGAATAAAATGAGCTTAGAATTAAATTGTTGTAAACATATTTCGACAATATAAATATGCAAAAGTATTGTGGTGTGAGCTACTTATAAGTAGTATATGACGTGAGTGTCAACGTAATGTCTGGCAGCAGAAGATGGGGGGAAGATCAAGAAAGGAAGAGTTAGAACACAATGGAATTTGTATGAAACGCATGAATAAGTGAAATGTCAGACAATGGATTGATGTTTTGCAACAGGAACAGTCCAGTTCGATATAATGAACTGATATTTTGCAAATGAACAATTTACGATATGGTTTTCCGATTTCACTGAGCAACTCTGTAATTTTCGTTAACTACAATTCGGTTGCCCCACCTGTGTTCTCCTTCACTACAGTATGTTTATGATAAGTGGTTTGATCTAGTTCGATTCAGCGGAAATGGGTGATTCGTAATTGCGAATAAAATGTATTCTCTTACTTAGTAATTTCATCAATCTGACTTGTGATGATTGTCCATTACAAATGAGCATTTGCTTATTTCTCATAAACAATGTGGTAGAGTGAATTCTATTTTTGTGGCTAATAGAATTCTTCTCTTCACGTTCTTCATAATCTGGGGATAAATTATTTTTTGGAACGTTTTTCATTAGTACAACACATATAAGTGAACAATATTACTGTTTTCGATTAGATCGTCATCAGGCTTTACTCTAACATACATGAATATGTATATGAAAATGTTAAACCAATCAAGGCAAATTATAAGTCAAGAATCACAATGAAATGAAATAGATTACATCACTACACATAATAGGCAAAAGTACAAGTTGATAACTGTAGGAAGACAGGTGTACTGATAGTAGTAAGAAGATTATAAAATATGATAACTAAAGTTTTATCCATAGTAGGTCAAACGTGGATGAACAGACTTCAAACAATCATTAAAAACATCAAAACTATTACGTAATAAGCAAATGTGTAAAAATATATAGCGTACTTCCAGGCAACGTACAAAACGAATGAGTGAACATCTCCCAGCATGGTTAGAGAAGGGTCAGTCAAAAATAATACGCAGTTCTATCTTAGCACACCTGGTAGATAGTGGTCACATTGTAGATAAATCTAGATCTTTTTGGGTGATCTATCGTATACCTCCATCATTTCCTAACGGAGTTCGATCCTGTCTCCTACATATAGCAGAAGCCATAAGAATACGTACATTCAACCCCAGTTTATGTGTTCAGAAGAAATTCATGAAACCCCCATCTCTTCCGTGGCCGGATATGATGTAACTAACGATTGACATTATATTTTTTATTTTAGTATTTTATTTTTACACATTTGCTTATTACGTAATGGTTTTGATGTTTTTAATGTTTATTTGAAGTCTATTCATCCACGTTTGACCTACTATTGATTAAACTTTAGTTATCGTATTTTATAATTTTCTCACTACTACTATCAGTACACCTGTCTTCCTACAGTGATCAACTTGTACTTTTCCACCTATTATGTGTCGTGACTTAATCCATTTCATTTCATTGTGATTATTAACTCAAATTGCCTGGATTGTTATAACATTTTCATATAAAAATTCATGTATATCGAAGAGTAAAGCCTGATGACTATCTAATCGAAAACAATATTGTTTGCTTATATCGGTGTTGTTCTAATTTTCACAATGGGAATCTTTAATATTTTTTCATTAGTGTAAAAATGGTAGTGAATTATTTTTGGGTGTGATAATCAGTTTAATGAGCGATTTCTGTTGATAATTTGTACTCATCTGAACTTTTCAGACTATTATTAGAAACCTTGATGCAATGAAAGACAGTCGTTTCGTCCTGATATGAAACTCGTCAGAAGAAGGAGGCATCCACAACTTCCGCTACAAACGCAAATCAAACAACGGGCTTTCGACCTTGCTCATGAAAGATTAACCTCTAGACCACTGAGCCAGGTTCACGGAGTTAGTTACTAGACACTAGTCGTGGAGTTCTACCCATTCCGGATTTTAAGCAATGCTGACCGAAAACAGTGTATCAGGTTGTACGAAACCATGGACCGATCTAAGTTAGACATAAACACCACTGGATGCCGACTCGGTGGTCTGTCTAGAATCGGAGGTCCTGAGTCTGAGTAACTGGAGTCATGGATGCTCTCCGTTGAAGTGTCTCTTACCAGGACACAAACGTTGTCCATGGCTTCCAGGTTTTTAATGGTGGTCAAGCATTAATAGATTCATGATTGTGAAATAACTTCTATTATTATTTACTACAAAAATGCTTTAGTCTATTATTGCTAGACAGTCAAAGATACTTTATATTTTAACCGAGATACAGTTTATTTTTTACATAATCGAAGTGTAAATCAAACTCATTCCTTGTTACTAAATTTTTTTATTATCTTACCATTTTCATTTATTGAATACAACAATTTTGTTTTTAAGTCATGTGAGTCAAATTTAAAAAAACGCAGTAAATCATTTACACTCATTCACTGTCAAATGTGTCAATTTTTACCGAAAGAAAAACAATTTTTTATAAACATTTAATTAATTAAAACAAAAAGATGAATTTTTATGGAAAATAAAATTCAATATTTATATATTTAAAGTTTAATTATAATTTTTGTGAAAAAAAAATTAATGTCAAAACCAGATATTCTCAACAGCATTAATAACAACTAAATCTTGATGAGTACAGAATTAACGAAAAATTTTAAAAATGCTGTAAGAAAATTCATTGACCTTGAAATTTGTTTTTCTAATGATGGCATACTTACTGTTTGCTGATTGGTTCAAGTAAATTAGGTTAATTTAAACGATTATTCAATTTCCAATATGCAATAAATTCAAAATGTCGATAGCGTATTGAATCGTAATGAGTCAATATAACGAGATTTGATTATTTTCTGAACAAAATTTTTTGAAGGATAACTTTCGTTCGTGTGCAAGAAGGAAATGACATTTAATTTTTTGAGCTTAATTTATATATCGCGAATATTGATCTGTGAGAAGAAATTACGTATTTTCCTCAGGAAGTTGCGAATCCGAACAATTAGTTAGTTTTGTACAACATCGATTCAAATGCATGATTCTTTCTTCGTAGGCTGCAAAAAGAAAACGCGAATCGACCTTATCTTTAAACTCTTAGCCTAAACTCTGAATTCTGAAACAAAATTTATTTGTAACCGAATGGTAGTTTTAGTATTTCTGTGTAAAAATTCAGTCATCTGTATATATCTGTAAAGCACTTTCGTTTTTCAGTTGATTTCGGTCCAATATGCTAATCGGTACTCTGGCTACACAACTCCGATCGGGAAAGAAATGAGTACTATCAATTATTTATTTCAGTTTAAACAAGCGTTTTGAAAATGAACATTTTTCACCTGTAAGAATAAATGTCAATGTCATTGGTCGTTCAAAATAACAAGCAGAGTATAACGTGTTAGGTTCATCACTAGGTATGCTTGAAACTATTACGGGTTCACCTTGATCCATTGGCTAACCATAAGTCTTGATATAGCGTAGAAACTGTATTCTACGAACACCCAGCAAGCACACAATACAATCAAGCACACAACTCTCGTTTATTTATACATCATAGAAACGTCCTTGGGACAGTCACAAACATAGCACACTAAAATACACAGCAGCGAATCACAGCCAAGGATTTTCCTAGTGGGAAACGAAGATCAGCCGATCAGCCCATGCTCACAAACGTGAAATCCAAATTAAGGCATTTATCAAGAGAGTTCTGGGGATCTAACGTCTACAACAACTGTGTTTAAATCTCATTTTCTTCCTCCTTTTAACAATCTCTTGAAACCTTATTTATTGTCTTCATTAGGTAACTGTACACCACCTGAAACAGTTGTCTATATTCGTTTGCATTCATGACTTCGTTGAAAAAAATGCGTAAATCGATCAGACAATTTGATATTACCTATAATTACAAATAATTTTTAAACCTATTATTGCGTGTTATTAAAATTTGAAAGTAAGATTTTACGAAACATTCAGACAAAAATCTCAATCGATTTATAACACATGGAATTGCTTAACAGATGCTTGAGAAATCGATCCATGCAAAATTACATTACGTAAAGTATTGAAATTAATTTCACATTTTGTAAATGACGTTTAATTTGAGAAAAAACTTAAAGAGAAAAACAAAGAAGAAAGAATTCTTCAAATCGAACCTTGTTTTAATGAGTAATGAAAAAGTTACACGTAAAATGAATACATATTTTTTATATAAAAAAAGCATTAGAACAAGTGTGACGGTACTTTATTTATTGAAAATATAATTGTATGGTTAGAAAACAAAGTTTTTAATTAGTTTTATAAAAATGTAAGACTATACCGGTAACTGACATCTCCCCTTAACAGGATTTTATAAAATCTGACACTGAATGTAAATAAAGTAGCGTAGATCGTTGAAAAATATTGAACATTGAACAATGAATGGACAACATCATGAAAATAAAGTTGATTTATGTGTAACGCAATTCAAAAGGATATCCTACATCACATTATTTTGTTTACTGATGTTACTGGTGTCATTTGAACATACATCAACCAGTCAATCGTAAGAGATCTAGCAAAGTTTGGTTAGGGTTAAACCAGTGGCCTACTTTCTATAAATTTTTGAGATTTTTATCAACAATGTTTCAGAGATAAGTTGAATATAATGTGTAACATTTTTTACTGGTGAATTATTTATTAGTAAACAACATTACACAGTCTAACTTTTAATTCCTGATCTGCCATCCTTACCTAGTACCTGATTCCTGATAACTGCATTGCTTACTCTATTGTCATAGGATATATAAACAATGCTTTGAAGACATATACGATCTAAAGCTAACAACCTAAGAATACCCTCTATTCTAACTAACCATATTTCACACTCATATAGTTGGATTGAGCGAACTACTGTGCATTACTCTTATCTTTTGGTTAGTGAACGAATATCTCTCCTACGCTATAAATGACTCAATTTGGCAAAAGCCAGTCTAGTCTTTTGTATCCGTGCTGAGATTTCGTCAAATATCAGGACATCAGAGGTGATAAGACATAGGCGATAACATGCGTTTTAACCTGATAGTTTTATGTTGTCGAACTGACTTGTAACTAGTTACTGGCGATGTGCTTTGACTCGAAACAACCAGACTAAAACGTTTTATCAATATTTGTTATGAATTCTTTGATTTAGGTAGTACGTCTCCAGAAAGAGATCTTTTCTACACTGTTGATGATGATAAAACGTGGCTGAACATTGACAACCACAACTTAACCTACCATCATGACTAGTTGTACATCAAATTTACTACAAACTAATACATACTACAAACCTTTAAATAGGCCACCGACCAGTATTCTGAAACATACACTGTCCTTGGCCTTCTTTCCCATTTCTATCCAATTGTTGTTCATTCTTCTCATATCTATCTCCATTTCTCAGTGCATTGTGTTGTTTAGACTTCTTTTATCCTTTGAAAAATTGAGGACGTCAAGTGATAGCTTGGATTGTAACTCAGTTATATGATTTCCTCAGTGTGTGTTCTATCCACCAGCCAAAAATATTTGTGATCAGAAAAATTAGGTTGATCAGAATCAGAGAATTAATAAAAATCTTTTGTTTGTTGAAAATCCCCTACATGAAAATAGAAAAACTAAATTGTCTCATTAACAACTTCAACTATAGATTTTTTTTACCACTGGTTTGTATTGATCGTTTGAATCTTTAGATCAATGTTTCAGAATACAATTGATTAGTTACACTCATTTTTAGCAGCAGAATCTAGGACTAACTAATCAATGTATTCGGTATTGTTCAGTTAACTGTACCTACATTTCAAAGTTGATGTTCACAATTGCATTCGAAATTAGTACCCTTTTTTCCTCGAATGTCACCACAGTATCAACTTACCTGGTGAATTCAAATAACTACTGGCTTATTCAGTGAGCTCCCGAGTGAACATCAACTCTCGGATATAGGTATATCCGGCTGTTGAGTCCTAAATAGAAGGTAACACTCATCGAGGACTCCACTGTTAGCAATCACCCACCTCTGCTTACAATTTATATTGTTCTATTGAAATTTTTAGTATTTCACAAATTACACATTTACATATTGTATTTCGTCATGTTTAATTGTCTCGAAAAATGTTCATGATGTAATAAACTTGTACTTACATTTAAAACTGATTGAAAATTTGGCATTTATTACAACAAACCTCAAAAAATAGAAACCTGGGAGCAACTTGACAGCCATTTCGTCCTGGTATGGAACTCATCAGTGACAGTGCGCATCTACAACTCCTGTATATCGTAGGATTCGAACCCAGGATTTTCGGTCTTGCTCGCGAACTCCTAACCTCTGAACCATTGAGCCGGCTTCTAACGGTGTTAATATCTAGCTGATGAGTCCCGCACCAGAACGAAACAGCCGTCCATCACTTCCAGTTTTCTAATGGTGATCGAACGATCAATGTTCGATTTCACGATCTCAAATGTGTAACTTAACAATCTTCACAACCCCGTAATGCAATTACATGCGCTTATTAGTGACTAGCCCCATGAAGAATCTTCTCCGAGTTCTAGTGGGAAGTCGTGACCAGTGAAGTCCAACCAGTTCGGGTGTAGATAGTGACTACTAAATACAGTGTACGAGGTTGTGCAACTCTGTGAATTGATCGAAGTTAAGCATTAATACTGTTAGATACCCGCTCAGTGGTTCAGAGGTTAGGCGTTCGTGCACAAGACCGAAGGTCCTGTTTTGGAATCCTGTGAGGTGCCGGAATCATGGGTGCGCACTGCTGATGAGTCACATAGCAGGACGAAATTGTTGTCCAGTGCTTCTAGGTTTCTAATTGTTACGCTCGTCACTAAGTATGCTTGAGGCTAGTACGAGTTTACCTTAGTCGATAAACGCGAACGAGACAATTACCAGCGTCCAGGTAGGCTACCTTGAATCCCAAACTTGAAAACAGAAGACTTGACAAGCGTAGAAAGTATATTCTACAAACACCCAGCAATCACAGTACAATCAAGCATACAACTCTCGTTTATTTATACATCATAGAAACGTCGTTGGGACGGTTACGAAAATAGCACACTAAAATGCACAGCAGCCAATCACAGCCATGGATATTCCTGGTGGGAAATGAAATCTCAAGGTCAAGTGATCAGCCCATGCTGGCAAACGTGAAAACCAAAATAAGGCATTTATCAAGCGAATTTTGGGGATCTAACATCCCCAAAACTAATGGTGGTCAAACTTTGATCGATTTCAAATGTGTAACTTAACACAACCTGTAATGCAATTACTCACTAGTGACTAGCTCCATGAGGAATTCTAGTAGGAAGTCGTACCCAGTGTAGACAGTAATTAACTAATGTGTTTTATGTACATATTGTTTAAAATTTTATATCCTGAAATATTCGTTTATCACTATTCTTTCTTTGTTTTATTTATTACAGTCTGCTCTATTGCTACTGAACAATTTTCAAGGTGGATGTTTCAATGCCACGGTCTATGAACGTTTGGGTGATTTTTTGGATTTTTTAACATTAATTAATAATGGTTTAAATTTCATATTATATTGTGTTATGTCAAGACAATTTAGATATACATTTTTACAATTATTTTGTCCATTTTTCAATTTGTAACATGTTTCCCAAAATATACAAATAAACATACAACATACACATTGATAGAGAAAAAATTGATTAGGAACATTGTTGTATATAAATATATATATTTACAGTTGAAGAAAAAAATTAAATATATAGATATATATTTATACGAAATAATGTTTTCTGTTTTAACCACTAAAAAAATATAGAAAATCTTCAGCAAAATTTATTTTTGAAATCATGGATTTACAAATGATGGTCCACTGAGAGAAGACAATTTCATCATGGTATTTAACTCATCAGCAATGAGCATACACCATTCCCGCTACTCGCAGGCCCTGTAACCCTCGGTCATGAGAGCGAATGTTTAACTGCTGGACCACCGAGTCGGCATCATGTAGCGTTAATGTCTAACTTCAACCAATCCACTATTTTTCTCAACCTGATCCACTATTTTTGGTGTATATTGCTTCACACACGAACTAGGCTGAAATTCATTGGTCACAAGCCCTCACTAGAATTTGGAGAAACTTCTTCATGTAGCCAGTCACTAGTGAGCACATGATGATTTGCATTATAGGGTTCCATTGCTTATAAATCCTATACTGGGACAAACGGCTATCCAGTACTTTCAGTTTTCTAATATTGGTCTAACACTGATCAATTCATGATTTCAAAAGTAGTTCAATAATTTTCACAACCCTACAATGCAAATAAAGTTTATAAAAGTACGCATGGATGAAGATGTAGATATCAACCACTTAAGGTGAATAACAATCAATCAAGATCGAGGTTTACAGAACAGGCTACGAATCTTTGACGTGGAGAAATGCGAATATTTTACTGCTACATAAAGTTTGTGCTAATGATATTGCTCAGAAAAACAATGAAAGCTACACAACTGAGATGAAAACAGCTGAGCGAACGAAACTCTACCATAATTGTTATAGAACTAGTTATGAATATTTTGCGAAAATACGAGAGAGCTCGAATAAGTGAGATTTTTATTTCTTTTAAGTAACACCTTGTTTAATTCCCATCGTCACAAACTGAATATTGATGTAACGCAAAAGTTGGCATGAAAGTAGATTTTTACAAAATCAGATCACTTGATAATTATTACAATATGAAAGATTCTCATTGTGAAAATTAGAACAACACCTGTTGTTTTCAGTTAGATCGTCATCAAGTTTTTACCCTCTCTAATATACATGAATAGTTACAATGAAAATGTTAAACCAATCAAGGCAATTTGAGTCGATAAATACAATGAAATGAAATAGATTACGTGACCACACATAATAACTGGAAAAGTACAAGTTAGTTGCAGGAAGACAGGTGTACTGTTGTTATAATAAATGGTCAGAATAATAGAATATAATAACGTAAATGTTTTGTCCATTGTAGTATTAGGTCAAACGTGTACATAAACAGACTGAAAATGATAATCACAAAAGTTCTATTATAAATCATCATATTTTACATCTTTCTTGTTTATATTCTTCACCAACTTAATATTTTATACTCGTCTAATTAAGAAATCTATTTCATTGGGATTATTGACTGAAATTTTCCTTGATCGGTCTAATATTTTCATGTATATTAGAGACAGTGAAAGCCTGATGACGATCTAATTGAAAACAACAATACTGTTCCGTGACATTAGAGATTAGGGAACTATGAAGAAAGTTGTGTTTTTCTTACAAGTTGAAATTCTATGAACCCGTTCAATGTATCGACTGTTTTCGACTTAACTATATACTGTCGATATCGTTTTTTATTAAAACTAGTCAAACGCTTTAGATAATTTTCCTATATAAGAGAAAAATATTGCCCACTAGTCTCTACTTTCAGACCATTACATATAGTATTTTCCATATATATATATATATATATATATATATATATATATATATATATATATATATATATATATATATATACTTTCACCTGTTGCCCCCAATAGAGCATAGACCGCCCACCAGTTTTCTCCAACCAACTCTGTCCTGGGCTTCCCTTTCCAGTTCTGTACAATTTTTGTTCATTACTTTCATATCTTTCTCTATTTCTCGGCGTAGTGTGTTCCTTGGCCTTCCTCTTTTCCTTCTGCCTTGAGGGTTCCATGTGAGGGCTTGTCTTATGACACAGTCAGGTGCTTTTCGTAGTGTATGTCCTATCCACTTCCACCACTTCTTCCTGATTTCCTACTCCACTGGAATCTGGTTTGTTCTCTCCCACAGTACGTTGTTGCTGATGGTGTCTAGCCAACGAATCCAAAGTATTTTTCGTAGACAACTGTTAATGAATACTTGTATCTTGTGGATGATGGCTTTGGTAGTTCTCCAAGTTTCCACTCCACATAGTAGAACTGTCTTGACATTTGTATTGAATATCCTGATTTTGGTTTTGATTGAGAGTTGTTTGGAGTTCCAGAAAATTTTCAACTATAGAAATGCAGCCCTTGCTTTGCCGATCCGTACCCTTACATCTGTATCGGATCCACCTTGATTGTCGATGATGCTGCTCAGAAATGTAAAGCTGTTACCATCCTGCGAAGAATCTCCATCAAGAGTAATTTGGTTGGTGCATGTTGTGTTGTATCGTCGAATCTTGCTTCTCCCTTTATGTATATTGAGACCTACTGCTGCAGAGTGTCTGCTGCTAAATTGGTCGTCTTCTCTTGCATTCAGTTGTTTCATATGAGATAGAAGAGCTAGGTCATTTGCGAATTCCAGATCGGCAAAAAATAAAGGCAATTTAAACAAATCATAATCAATATTATTATTATGATTATTATTATTATTTCAAATGAACTTAGAATGAAAGATTGTAATTTAACAATGTTCATTCTGGTGTGTGTTCCATCCTTAAACATATTCTCTTATCTCATAGCATGTATAATAATTCGTCTTTAAACAGAACAAACAGAATAAATAAAAAAGTAGTTGGTATTTTTTTCAGAAAAATATTCAGGACAAGTTGATCAAAAAACATGCAGTAATAATATGATAACCTAAGTAAGAACCAGTAACAAATAAACCGATAAACTAGTTAAGTTTCCGAATATGAGATTAAAATGTGCTTAGAAGAAATACGTTTTTGTGGTTTTGTTGATTTGCGCGAAAAATATAGATGTGTCCTTATAATGCTATTGAATTGCTACAATGGCATAGTGAATATTTATTTTATTATCAAAAAACAAAGGAATTTATTTATTGTTTTCATGATTGACATGTGACCGTCTGTTTAAGACATATTTCATTTGTTGTCGACGAGATGAGGAAGACTCAACTAAAATAATCAGTAGTATCTCCTCATTGATGGAATTTCTCATACATTGATTGATAACTGTTTATCATCACTGTTTTTTTTAAGTGAAATGATTTCAAAATAAGTTGGCTAACTTGTACCACTCTACCTGGAGCTCCTCTGAGGTTACTGTTGGCTTTAAGCCCTGATAAACGAGAAGGTGTAGGCTTAGGGTTAGCGGCCCTAACCCGTAGAAAACCAACTTGCTGAAAAAAGAACACTAATCAGAAAAAGTCATTAATGAGATGGATAAAATTTATGACTCAGTTGGATGATTGTTATGGTGTTTCGTTCCATGAGCTGGATGTTTCGGTTATGGAGCTTTCGTTGTTCTTCTGAACAACATCATCAGGACGAACCTTGTATAGAAGTGAAGTATTCGAATTACTCCATGTTTGACCTGTAGCTTGTTCTGCTAACCTCGATCTTGATTGGTTGCTGTTGACCTTAAATCTGTCGTCTGCACCTTTGTTTTGATTGTATTCCCCCAATCAGAAAAATCATAGGCGATATAGGATCATCACTGTTTATTAACTGAAACGATTTCAAAATAAGTTGGCTAACTCATCGTACTACTTCACCTGGAGCTCCTCTGATGTTATTGGCTGTTCCAAGCCCTGATAAGCTAGGAGGTGTCGGCATAGGATTGGTGATTCCGGAAATCAACTCCACCGGAATCAGATTTGTTATCTCCTACAGTTGTTGGTTGTTGCTGATACTGTTTGACCATTGGATTCGAAGTATTTTGGGAAGAAAATTGTCAGTAAACACTTGCATCTTCTGAATGATGGATTTCGTTGTTCTCGAAAACAATAGCACCATTTTGATATTTGTATTGAGAAACATACCTTTGGTGTTGTTAGACAGTTGTTTTGAGTTCAATTGTAGAAATGCTGCCCTCGCTTTGCCATTCCGCTCCTTCAAATTGCCATTAGATCCACTGCTTATCATTAAAAAAAAATTTAGAAGCTTGGCAATCAGGTCAATCAACAATCAACAAACACATTGATATTTACCCAATTTATCAATCGATCAGAAAAATCATAGGTGACATAGGAAGGATCAAGGAACAGATCAAAAAGGTGGTACAATCAAAACAGGTTTAAGATCAACAGCAACCAATCAAGATCCAGGTTAACTGAACAAGCTACAGGTCAAATGTGAAGATATACGAATACTTCACTTCTTCTATGTGAAGTTTGTGCTGATGATGTTGTTGTTCAGTAGATGAACAATGAAAGCTCCACAGTCGAAACATCCAGCTCAGAGAACAAAAAACACCAGAACAAAATCATTTATACTTATAAGTAGTACATGACGCGAGTGAAAACGTAATGTCTGGCAGCAGAAGATGAGGGAAGATCAAGAAAGGAAGAGTGGGAACACAATGGAATTTGTATGAAACGCATGAATAAGTGAAATGTCAGACAATGGATTGATGAGGGATTGAAGATTTGCAAATTAACGGTTACGATATGGTTTTCCTATTGTACTGAGTATCTCTGTAATTTTCGTAAAATACAATTCGGTTGCCCTCACCTGTGTTCTCCTTCACTACAAACCAACTTGCTGAAAAAAGAACACTAATCAGAAAAAGTCATTCATGAGATGGATAAAATTTATAGCTCAGTTGGATGATTGTTGTGGTGTTTCGTTCCATGAGCTGGATGTTTCGGTTATGGAGCTTTCGTTGTTCTTCTGAACAACATCATCAGGACGAACCTTGTATAGAAGTGAAGTATTCGAATTTGTCCACGTTTGGCCTGCAGTTTATTCTCTTAACCTCGAGCTTGATTGGTTGCTGTTCACCTTAAATCGGTCGTTGTTTGCATCTTTGTTTTGATTGTATCCCCTCAATCAGAAAAATCATAGGCGACAAAGGATCAAGGAGCAGATCAAAAAGGGGGTACAATCAAAAACAAGGGTACAAACAACGACAAATACAAGGTCAATAGCAACCAATCAAGATTGAGATTAACTGAACAAGCTACAGGTCAAATGTGGAGTAATTCGAATACTTCACTTCTTCTACTATTTGAAGTTTGTGCTGATGATATTGTTGTTCATCAGATGAACAATGAAAGCTTTCCAAAACCGAAACATTCAGCTCAGAGAACAAAAAACACATCACAACCAAATCATTTATACTACAAAATACTGTTAAATAACTGAATTATTGTTTCAGTCTACCTTTTGTTTAACCATCCAATCAATAACTAATGACTAGTCAATTATTAATTTATTGTTTGCAGTTAATAATTATTGATTTTATTGAATCAATTCATCAATAAACATGGACAAACAGGTTGATTAATAAATAATCCGAAAAATCGGCCAAAACTGTTTAATTAAAAATAGACAAATATTTTCTCCAATACACAGAGAGAGAGAAAGAGATGTTCATAAATGTATTGATATTTTTTGGCACGCAACAGTAAAATTTGTTCTTTTTCCCTAGACGTTTGTTTTTTGTTTAAACAAAGAAATATGCACACAATTATAAGTAGTACTGATTTCAATGTTCTAAAAAGTTTGAGTAATAGTGGAGCTGTTTGTGATGAAACATTCAAGCCATGAAGTTCGAGTCTCAAGCGATATGTTAAATCTCGTGTTGAAGGGGGGAATACGTGATAGTCCAGATGGAATAAGTGTACTTCTTGGCGATTTCGTGGTATCGAACGAATAGTGAAACGTTCCAGAAAATTGGGGGAAGATACAGTGTAGCGAAAGCAAGATGGCGACTGATGAGATGAAAAGTTCGTTACAAACAAACAAAATGTTCTGTTCGATTGGTTATAATTTTGAATGATGCTACATAAACAATCGTGTTTTTCTTCGTAAATGTAAAATCACTAGCAAACTCATTACGGTTTTCCTCTCATAGTTATCGAATCATACTTGATTATGTACTCTTAACCGAGTTTAAAGCATTTATTGACAACAGCCTTTTCACCGAACTTCACAAGAGTAAGTGAATGAGTAAGTACACATAGAAGTTATCAAGTGACAGAGACGTTTATGCTTCACAGAGATATAGAAAATAAATTTCAGTTTGTGAGTATTGTTTGCAGCTTTGTCACAGAGAATGTTCTTTTCATATATATACTGTCGTTATAATGATCACATGAAACACCTTTGTTCAAATGGCAAATATATTCTATGTTTAAAGTTGTGACCTTCAGTAGTTAGTTACTCATCGTAGATTTATAGTTTCAAATCATTTACAGTTTTACTGTTTTTTCTGGCTAAATAAGTGATATTTATCGTAAACATGAAAACTAAAACAATGCTGCGGAGCATTGCCACATAGTTTAGATGTCTTCGAAAGATTGCTCGAATATGTTTGGACCATCGACCAAACCATGCTTGTATCAGGAAAAGTATATGAAGGACATCAGACCAATTGATGAAACGGTGAATCTTCGTCAGTTGAGGTGGTTGGGAGCAATGTTTTGTAGATTGGGGGTAAGTGGGAAGAGAGATAAGGACGACTAAGCCAATACATGGCACAAATCCATGAAGTCACTGACAACTGAACTGACTACCTGATTAGGTCCACAAGATGATAGTAATTGATGGTTAGGGACTTTGAATAATACGGCTCTAAATCGTTCGCAATAGCGTAGATATATCCATTCTTTGTGTTCTCGCAAATTCTTATCTTCTGAATTCTTTATCGCACTAATGCTTCTACTTCTGAATATATTTCACTGGAGTAGACTTCTTGAATGATGTCTTCAATCCCTGATCTCTTTGATTGTTGCGCATACTTCTACTATCTCTGCTACTATGTGATTTGACATGACGATTGCGTCTCTGTGCTGTTGTGGTATGGATATGGCTTGATATGGCTTGATACAGTCAGTAATGCTAGAACGGCTCCAGGCAGAGTT
>OX103979.1:71240215-71376811 GCA_944470395.2 Schistosoma turkestanicum
TGTTATAACATCGCCGTACCTCTAACTTCACACACTCACTCACTCCTTACACATGTACTTACTCACCGAATAACTCACTCATTAAGTTAATTAATGAAAATACTACTCAGTTACCTCTTCGATTATTCATTTGTTTGGAAGATTGCTTACTTGCTAACGTTTACGTCAGCATCAATTCGCAATCAGCGCCACGAGATTCCTTCGCCTGTATCATTACATACGGACAACTATTGACAAAGGTTCGATTGAAAAGATGTAGAAAATATCCTGTGTGGGGAGCACAAAGAACACTAGAGAATTTTTAGAAGCTTCTCACTTAGGTTGATCAGCAATCAACAAACACATTGACATTGAAACCTATTTATCAACAACTCAGAAAAATCATAGGCAAACATAAGATTAGAAACAGAACAGGGGAGGATGAAATGAAGGCAGCGGTACACACAACGACAGATTTTAGGTCAAACACATCCAATCATGACGTGAACAGAGCAAGCTACAATTCAAACGACGAGAAATTCAAATACTCCACTTCAATCAAAAGTTTGTCCTGATGGTGTTGTTCAGAGGAAGAACAATGAAAGATCCACAACTGAAACTTCCAGTCTAAAGAACGTAACACAATCACAATCATCCGAATGAGCTACAAATTTCCCCCACCATCTTATAACTTGTTTACTCAGTAACTGACTAAATGACTAACTGAATAACTATATGCATATTTGCTCCCTTCTTTACACGCTTTCCAACCGACCAATAAAATCGAACACTCACAAAACCTCAGCCCAATTTATGTGAATCGAATACCATTACACAAATCAATTTACATGTTTGTATGAAAACACATACATAAAGAGTAATAACCAGGCAATTTAATGAAGTTTATGTAACGTAGCTCCAAATGGCATCGAAATCAGTAAACGTACAAAGACACGATTAACGTGGAGAATAGAAAACCATCTTCACACAGAAAAATAATGATCCACAGTAAAACTATTAATCAATACGACAAAAAAGAATTGATAACGAAAACACATTCGGAACATTGACTGCACGCATTCAAGTAAGAATTTCGTGGTTAATTCAAACCATTTTTTAGCAGGCTTGAAGCCCCGTAGGTGTACTGAAACAACTTTTTACATTCTTCAGTCTCATATAGTGATTTTGGAGAAATTTATTGACGTATGGAAATGTGAAAATTTCATATAAATTAACAGTATGTCCATTGAAATTCTCCTTCATTTACAAATGTCTAATAATATTGATTTGAAATTTAAACTATCGCGATAAGTAAACAGCAGGATAGTAAAGCATCCTCAACATTTTCATTAGTTGTTGTGTAGTGAAAACGGAAAAACAACAGAAACTATGTGATAATGAGATGTATTTGGTGGAGAAATAAGTGACATACAATTCATAGGTTCACATGTCCAGCTGGCCATCAGTCTGGAGCTTATTGGCATGAGCAACTTCCTCCACGTCTACTGCAACATCCTCCACAACAGTTTCCACCTCGACATCCACGACATCCACAACATCGAGGGCATTGAGGGCATGCACCGGAACAGCAAGGACACCGTTGTGGTTGTGGTTCAGGAGCTGGATCTGCGATCACTGAAAACCAAGAAACAACACAACATCACAATGTTACACATCATATGGAGAATCACGAACACAAACAAAACCAATCACACATTTCACCAACGCAAACATCAGCCAACTAACACACTGATCAGTGTGCGCAATATGTGCACAATATATTCTCCAATAACTAGTCAACATGTACCAGCTTCATGTCACATTGTCATGTGGTCAAGTGGTCAAGTGGAATCGACCAGCATCGAGAATGCTGACACTCACCTGAATTCTGACATTCGAACGATACGACCAGTACAATCATGATGAGCTGAAATGAGAAGACGGATTAGGCAAACAATATCACACAGCGGAATTGTGACATACGGTGAAGAATTACATTGTGATGGTCTACTGTAGAAGTGAGTGTTGTTCGCTTGATTGCTTTTTTGTTTGAGGATTGCACCTATTTCTTTGGTTTATTTATAGTAGACATCGGCCACTTCACAGTCACGTGTTCACATTCACTGACACTCTCCGACAATCAGTCGTATTATGCCAATAACCAGTTCATCGCAATGTGACACACTGATCAACTACACGAACTCGTGTTCACACAAGAATGATCTTCAGTAAATGGTGTTGGTTTTTCGTAAGTTAATTCACACTATGGTGAACTGTGCTAGCACCATGCTACTTTTGATTGATTACACGAATAACACATTGGTGTAGACTGATTCTACCAAATCTCAAAGATATGAATGTAACCACGAGTGTTTGGGTGTGCACATGTAGTGACCAAACTCGTGTATAAATACAACGTTGAAATATGGAAAGTCAGCGAACGAAAGAGCAATCAAGCGAACAACACTCACTTCAACAGTAGACCACCGCAATGCAATTCTTCACCGTATGTCACAATTCCGCTGTGTGATATTGTTTGCCTAATCACTCTTCTCATTTCAGCTCATCATGGTTGTACTGGTCGTATCGTTCGAATGTCAGAATTCAGGTGAGTGTCAGCATTCTCAATGCTGGTCGATTCCACTTGACTGATGAACAAATCACATAATCCTGGAACATGTCCACCAGTTATTGTTGAACATATTGTAAAGCACACCGATCAGTGTAGTAGTCTGCCTTTGTTTTCAGTGGTGAAGTGTGTGATGGGATTTGTTTATTTTCGTGATTCTCCATATGATGTGTAACATTGTGATGTTGTGTTGTTACTTGGTTTTCAGCGATTGCAGCTCCAGCTCCTGAACCACAACCACAACGGTGTCCTTGCTGTTCCGGTGCATGCCCTCAATGCCCTCGTTGTTGTGGATGTCGTGGATGTCGAGGTGGAGATTGTTGTGGAGGATGTTGCAGTAGACGGGCCGGAAGTTGCTCATGCCAATAAGCGCTGACAGATGGTCAGTTCGACATGTGAACCTATGAATTGTATGTCACTTATTTCTCCACCAAATACATCTCATTATCACATAGTTTCCTTTGTTTTTTCCGTCTTCACTACACATCGACTAATGAAAATGTTGAGGATGCTTTACTATCCTGCTGTTTACTTTTAGCGATAGTTTAAATTTCAAATCAATATTATTAGACATTTGTAAATGAAGGAGAATTTCAATGGACATACTGTTAATTTATATGAAATTTTCACATTTCCATACGTCAATAAATTTCTCCAAAATCACTATATGAGACTGAAGAATGTAAAAAGTTGTTTCAATACACCTAAGGGGCTTAAGGTTTGATTTAAAATAGTGTCTTCAATGAACCACAAAATGTGTACTGGAATGCTTGTAGTCAGTGTTTCGAATGCCTTCTCTTTGTCAATTAGTTTTACTCGTTTCGATTTTTTGTTTTACTACTGATCATTTATTTTTCTATGTGAACATGGTTTTCTATTCTCCACGTTAATCGGGTCTTTGGACGTCTACTGATTTGGATACTGTTTTCGCACATGTTCCATATCTCTTGATTGAATTGCCTGATTACTGCTCTATATGCAAGTTTGTCCACACTAACCTGTAAATTGATTGGTGCAATGGTATTTGATGCACGTTAATTGGGATGAGAGTTTGTCAGTCAGTGATTTTATTGGTCACTGGAAAACTGGGTAATGAAGCAAGCAAATAAGTCGCTTAGTTTTTCAGTTAGTCATTTGGTTAGTTTAATAAGTAAGCACGTTTTTAGATAGTGAAAAAATTGTGTTTCTGGTGGATATTTATGGTGAGTTGAAAGTTTTGGTTGCGGATCTTTCATTATTCTTCTGAACAACACCATCAGTACAAACTTCAGATAGAAGTGAAGCGGACAAATGAAATAAATCTATCCTTCAGTTTCCGTATATCTTGTTCAGGTTAACACTGTTTTTGGGACAGCAGTAATATGATGTCTAATACGGATTCATTTGGATGAGTTTATTTCACGCATTGGTTCATGCATGAGAATTGCAAATGTAATTTGAGTGAATAAGGCTCGTTGGCCAACTCGTTGTGATTAGGCGTGACTTCCTATCTATAGTTAGAAAAAAATAAGTTAGACATGTGATAAGCGAAGTTAGCGTGCACAAACACTTGTATAAATGTAACCAAGATTCTAAACGCATAAGGTCAAAAGATGCGCGAACAGTACCTCAAGCAAATTAGTTGGTCTCTTAACGAGCTCAAGCATTTTGGGCTCAACAATATCTAAATGTAAAATATTCAGATCTTTGGAAATTCACTGATGCACAATCGCTATCCGAGAAGTCAGCTACAACCTACATTAATTGAAGTCGCAATACCACATTAGCACACGGAGATCGAACTGTCGATTCAAATCCCATAGTAGTAGAGATAGTAGACGTATTAGGGGTAGTGGAAGTATATCTCGATGAAATAAATTGCAAAGAAAGGAAAAAACACTATCCTGAGAAACTCAAAAGATTAGAATTTGAGAGGATACAAAGAAGTGGATGTATCAGCGCCATTGCAAAACGATTTTTTTGAGTCATGTCACTCAAACGTGACTGACCATCGGTTAGTATCATCCTCTCCGACCAAAACCAAATGGTGTGATAAAGAAATAAAATAGTATAAATCCTTTATCAGTCACTGTGTACTACCCTGATTGATTATTAACGTCTACTAAAATAACGCTGAAAAACTAAGATTATAACTGAAAAGTGCAATACAAATACTTGAAAACAATCATAGACATCTGTATTTGTCTAGGTTCTTTGTAGCTCATAAATGTATTAGTATTTCACATAAGGTTATCGATATATATCTGTTAATCGCGATATATTTGATTTGAATCCTCGACTATATGATTTAAGACCACTTTTATCTCTGGAGTAATGTATGACTGAAAATGGTCTTTTAAACTTGTCGACAGTGCCTATGCTCCATTGTGGGTAACAGGCGTAAGCAACTAGGTAAGTGAGTAAGTGGGTAAGTAAGTAAGTGAGTAAGCAAGTAACTGAGTAAGTAAGTGAGTAAATACGTAAGTGAGTGAGTAAGTGAGTAAGTAAGTGAGTAAATAAGTAAGTGAGTAAATAAGTAAGTGAGTAAATAAGTGAGTAAGTAAGTAAATAAGTGAGTAAGTTAGCAAGATAGTTAGTTAGTAAGTAAGTAAGTGATGTGATACTAACAATTATGACGTTTATAAGCTCTTCAGTCATTCACGTGTTTAGTGGCCAGTGATTGGACATAATTTGTGATCATAAGGAATAAAGTGAAAGCCATATAGTTTCTAACATACCACTGATGGTAAGTTTCCTTTACATATTCCAGAAACTTATGAGATAACAAAAATTACTAGCTGCTAATATAACTCTAAAAGTTCAACTACTACAATCATCATCTTATGCAAACATTTCAAACCATATTGGCCAAGATTTAGTAGTAGTACTTTAGTATAAATATTTTCACAATACCATGACCGTCTCGATGTTGATAATTCAAGGGTAACATTTGGAACAGATGGAAGTTTGACTAGTGTTTCTACATTCTCATGGAAATCATAAATCAGAAACCGGGCGAGAACTAAATGATTGTTTCATCCTAGTTTTGAGGCTTATCAGCATCCACGTGCCCTGCATGTAAAAGTCGAATCCATGTTCTTTAATCTCGGAATATGAACATCAAACAGCTAGACCAGTGAATCCATGGTATAGTGGTTCCTCATCCATTATTTCTACAAGTCTTTGAAAAACTAGTGTTTTGATTTCTATCTATGACTTTTGAACATGCAAAGAAAGTACGGATTTCTTCATTAAATATTCATCAAAGAGTATAGGTATTTCATCTTGTGACCTTATACCCACGCTGGTATTCGTTTTATCACACAATATCGTGTGAATGGTGTTCCATGACACCGTCACCATCATCATTCAAAATGGTAATGAGAGGACAATGTAAATGACAGTAATTACTTACTTTTACCTGTCATCCTTAGTGGAGTATAGGCCACTGACCAGTATTCTCGTACTTACTACCTTTAAAATTACTATTAAAAATGTAACTGATTCATCAATAATATATATATATATATATATATATATATATATATATATTTTTGGGAATGTTCAATCCCCAGAACTAGCTTGATATATGTCTTTATTTTGTATTTTATTTCATGAGCTGATCAGTTGGACCTTAAGATCACATTTTCCATCAGGAAAAATCTTGGTTGTGATTGGTTACTGTGTCATTTTAGTGTGCTATTTTCGGGACTCTCCCAAGAACGTTTCTATGATGTATAAATAAACCGCGATTTGTGTGCTTGAGATGATTGTGTGCTGGCTGCGTGTTATTAGAATACAATTTCTACACTATAACAAGACTTCTTCATTAGTTCCTTTCGGGTCACCGAATCAGAGTAGTAGCCTACCTGGACACTTGGTTCATTATCTCATTCTTGTTTATCGACTGAGGTGAACTCCTTCGTCGTATCACACATCGCACGTGACGAGCATAACATATATATATATATATATATATATATATATATATATATATGTGTATATATATATATATATACCCTAACTGATTCATCTGTCCGTTTAATCCCATCCCTATAAGCAACAATTCTTATCATTATTATTTAAACACAATATTTTGGGTAAATAGTAATTTTACACTTATAGTGTTGCACAAGTTATCTTGTTTTTAATTACTTTTGAAAAAGAATATTTAAACATACAATAATAACAAAATAATTTATGCGTTTCTTATTTTGTTTTCCTATTCACTATAAATAAAAAAAAATTGTTTTATCCCGTCAGTTTGTTGAATCCAGCTGACCATCATTATTTATTGGTGTTGGTTGCTAATTTTTCAACTCATCTTACTTTTTGATTAACACAATGATTACGTGATTACTGGTTGTTTTGGATGATATGAATATGATATCTATCTATTTAAGTCAATATATATAATTCCTTTTCAAAAACTTAATTTATGAATATAATTAGGTTTCCGTTAGATATATACATATATATAATGGCAGGTGAACTAGTTATTGCATGAAATGTTAGTTTATTTGAATGGCTTTTGAAATTTATGCCTATTTTTGTGTGGGCGGGATTGAAGTCGTCAACCTTTAGACTTAACACCAAGCATAACATCATCAGCGTAATAGCTGAAGGATAATGTTGTCGCGTATAACACGAGTTCGAATGTCCAAAAGTTCAGTTGATGACGAGTTCGTAGTTGTGTTGAAAGGTTTAACACCCATTGGTTTTTGATAGTAGAGTAGTTAAGTTTGATTTCGCGCCCTAAATGATTGTTGAAATGATAAATTTACACAAATTTTTAACTTTAATCTAAAATTTGTTGTGAACTGACAAATAAAGAACGATGTAAAATTCGCCCTAGATAGCATTTGTAATAAAAATTTTCAAAAGCCAACATAAAGTCAGTTTTTCAAAATGGTGACACCATTTGAATTATCCTCCACGTAATCGAACACCACTATCGAACCTTGACATTACTAGCTGCCACTGAATGTCAACAATCCTTTGAAGAGAAAAGTGATCGAAAAATTGGGAAGATTCCTCATATCTTCAACTGGAAGAGATCAAGTTTCACGGGGCATACAGTGAAATTGCTCTCACAATAATATTTTTCCATGTCAGATTAGAAATACACAATTGTTTCGTTCTAAAATATTACTGACACTTTGTTAGCATGTTTCGGACACATTCCATTTTTAAACAAACCCTTCAAGTACCAAATTCTTGAATAATTTTATGAATGATTGCTAATTATCTCAACGATACACAACACATTCAGAATTAGATTTTCATTTAATAAAGCGTTGACTTACCCTTTGTAAAAACTTTAATTACACTGAAATAATGAACCGGTCAAACGCAGAATACCTTTTGAAAATCTGGAATCACTGGATGGCTATTTCTTTCTAGTTTAGAACAGCTCAGTACTCACTCATCAGAAAAGAAGATTCTCGGTTCGAATTCACGTGTGTACAATTGTAAATGCTCACTGCTGAGCAGTTTAACATCAAACCGCTCAGTGTTTTCAGGTCTCGAACAGTTGTCCAACATTGATCGATTCATGATTTCAATGAACCTCAACAATCTCCGCAGCTTTACGCCTGACCAATTTTTAGTTCTTAACTATACTTAAATGAAAGACAACTCTATTGATGGATAATTCGGTTCTTTATACCTGCAAACTATGGCAAGGTAATACTACGAACCTAATGAAACATAATTTCAAATTACACAACGTTTCCATGAGAGATATTTTGATGAAACCGATCAAGAAATATCTGTAATTTGGTGATGGTTACTGATGCCATAAGGCATGTTATATTCCGTCCAACTATTTCTTGATGATATTACTTTCTTAAAGCTGTTACCTTTAATGAAGTATAGGCCTCCGACCAGTGAATTATTTTTCTGGTTAACGATAATTTTAGTGAGTTGGATTTCTAGAGGATGGGATAGCCAACCGCTTATCTAATTCTTCTCCTTTATCCGGACCTGAGATCAGAAGTAACCGGACCAGGGCTCCAGGTGGCGTTAATCTCGATGATATTACCAAACAAGAAATATGATAACAAATTCATGGTTAAACTACTTCGTTCATTTAATTAAATCAAGCCGAAGACTATCTCGTATTCATATGGATTCAATGATAATTTTTAAATCCATGAAAATAATGCGAAACTAAATGTACTGCAATCATTAATCAATAATACTTAGACCAATATTCGAAACCTGAAAGCACTGTACGATATTCGAACGCAAGACCAGTGGTACTGTGTTCGAATCCTATGGGTAGCAGAAGGAGTCGTGGATACGCCCTACGTCTGATTGGTCCCATTCCAGGACGAAACAGCCCTTTTTCACAACTTCTAGGTTTCTAATACGATGATCTAACAATGATTGCGTTAGGATATTCATCAATTTCATGGTCGTCCTAACTGTCAATATCGCAGACTTCAATGTTGTTTCTGATTCAACCGTAACAGTACAATTATGCAATAACTGTAACATTTCATGACCCTGACACTTTCTGGATGTTTGTAGAATACAGGTTCTACTTCATATCAAGTCTTCTTCTTTTACTCAGTGGGTTTTTGAGAGAATACGATTAGAGTAGCATGTCGTGTCGTCGGATCCTCTATCAGTGCTCTCGTTTTCAGACTAAGGTGAACTCTTAATAGTTTAAGTATATCAAATTGACATGTTTACGTGCGATTATAACAGATTGATTCATGATCTCAGTAATCAACGACAATCTCCATAACTCGATACTGACAAATACATTGAACTAACACATCATACTATTAAAACACTTGAAGTCATACTGTAACTTCAGCCATTGGTTGGTTTGCGTCTAAACAGGAGGTACCTTGTGTGTTAGGGGGAATGTGAAGAGCTTCGTATGAGATTATCTGGAAGAAGCCGACGACTCAGTAAGCACATACAATGCACTTACATGCAATATACGAATAAACAGACTGCAACCAGATATAAAGCCAGTGTAAGATTAAGACAAACTGATAAACGAAACTAGGAGTTGATAGAGTTAGGTTTCGAATGCGTTATAATACGTTCGAGAGCATAAACGTTCGGATTCTTTTCTCCTCATAACGCTGTAAATAATAACTAATAAAATATAAATCTTATACAATTACATCCTGTAGTGAACGAGAACACAGGTGGGGCAACCGGATTGTATTTAACGAAAATTACAGAGTTACTCAGTAAAATAGGAAAACCATATCGTAAATCAGTCCATCATATCGAACTGGACTGTTCCTGTTGCAAACAACATCAATCCATTGTCACTACTATTCATGCGTTTCATAAAAATTCCATTGTTTTCTTCTAACTCTTCCTTTCTTGATCTTCCCCCCATCTTCTGCTGCCAGACATTACGGTGACCCCCCGCCTGTGGGTGGGCTCATTTCTGTTTTTTTTTTTGATTATCACGTCATAGTACGACGGATAAGTATAGGACTCGCAACAAACACAGTGAGAACGTACAATCTGCAGTCTTTAGTGGTCCCACTCTACCTAGCCAGTGGCGGGTGTGAAGACGAGGATTCCACGGTGTCTCACTGTGTGGGCGGATTGCGTTCGTGAAATAGAGTAAGGTATATAGTGACTAGTGAGAGCGTCAACGTAATGTCTGGCAGCAGAAGATGGGGGGAAGATCAAGAAAGGAAGAGTTAGAAGAACACAATGGAATTTTTATGAAACGCATGAATAGTAGTGACAATGGATTGATGTTGTTTGCAACAGGAACAGTCCAGTTCGATATGATGGACTGATTTACGATATGGTTTTCCTATTTTACTGAGTAACTCTGTAATTTTCGTTAAATACAATCCGGTTGCCCCACCTGTGTTCTCGTTCACTACAGGATGTAATTGTATAAGATTTATATTTTATTAGTTATTATTTACAGCGTTATGAGGAGAAAAGAATCCGAACGTTTATGCTCTCGAACGTATTATAACGCATTCGAAACCTAACTCTATCAACTCCTAGTTTCGTTTATCAGTTTGTCTTAATCTTACACTGGCTTTATATCTGGTTGCAGTCTGTTTATTCGTATATTGCATGTAAGTGCATTGTATGTGCTTACTGAGTCGTCGGCTTCTTCCAGATAATCTCATACGAAGCTCTTCACATTCCCCCTAACACACAAGGTACCTCCTGTTTAGACGCAAACCAACCAATGGCTGAAGTTACAGTATGACTTCAAGTGTTTTAATAGTATGATGTGTTAGTTCAATGTATTTGTCAGTATCGAGTTATGGAGATTGTCGTTGATTACTGAGATCATGAATCAATCTGTTATAATCGCACGTAAACATGTCAATTTGATATACTTAAACTATTAAGAGTTCACCTTAGTCTGAAAACGAGAGCACTGATAGAGGATCCGACGACACGACATGCTACTCTAATCGTATTCTCTCAAAAACCCACTGAGTAAAAGAAGAAGACTTGATATGAAGTAGAACCTGTATTCTACAAACATCCAGAAAGTGTCAGGGTCATGAAATGTTACAGATAATGCATAATTATACTGTTACGTTGAATCAGAAACAACATTGAAGTCTGCGATATTGACAGTTAGGACGACCATGAAATTGATGAATATCCTAACGCAATCATTGTTAGATCATCGTATTAGAAACCTAGAAGTTGTGAAAAAGGGCTGTTTCGTCCTGGAATGGGACCAATCAGACGTAGGGCGTATCCACGACTCCTTCTGCTACCCATAGGATTCGAACACAGTACCACTGGTCTTGCGTTCGAATATCGTACAGTGCTTTCAGGTTTCGAATATTGGTCTAAGTATTATTGATTAATGATTGCAGTACATTTAGTTTCGCATTATTTTCATGGATTTAAAATTATCATTGAATCATATGATACGAGATAGTCTTCGGCTTGATTTAATTAAATGAACGAAGTAGTTTAACCATGAATTTGTTATCATATTTCTTGTTTGGTAATATCATCGAGATAACGCCACCTGGAGCCCTGGTCCGGTTACTTCTGATCTCAGGTCCGGATAAAGGAGAAGAATTAGATAAGCGGTTGGCTATCCCATCCTCTAGAAATCCAACTCACTAAAATTATCGTTAACCAGAAAAATAATTCACTGGTCGGAGGCCTATACTTCATTAAAGGTAACAGCTTTAAGAAAGTAATATCATCAAGAAATAGTTGGACGGAATATAACATGCCTTATGGCATCAGTAACCATCACCAAATTACAGATATTTCTTGATCGGTTCATCAAAATATCTCTCATGGAAACGTTGTGTAATTTGAAATTATGTTTCATTAGGTTCGTAGTATTACCTTGCCATAGTTTGCAGGTATAAAGAACCGAATTATCCATCAATAGAGTTGTCTTTCATTTAAGTATAGTTAAGAACTAAAATTGGTCAGCGTAAAGCTGCGGAGATTGTTGAGGTTCATTGAAATCATGAATCGATCAATGTTGGACAACTGTTCGAGACCTGAAAACACTGAGCGGTTTGATGTTAAACTGCTCAGCAGTGAGCATTTTACAATTGTACACACGTGAATCGAACCGAGAATCTTCTTTCTGATGAGTGAGTACTGAGCTGTTCTAAACTAGAAAGAAATAGCCATCCAGTGATTCCAGATTTTCAAAGGTATTCTGCGTTTGACCGGTTCATTATTTCAGTGTAATTAAAGTTTTTACAAAGGGTAAGTCAACGCTTTATTAAATGAAAATCTAATTCTGAATGTGTTGTGTATCGTTGAGATAATTAGCAATCATTCATAAAATTATTCAAGAATTTGTACTTGAAGGGTTTGTTAAAAATGAATGTGTCCGAAACATGCTAACAAAGTGTCAGTAATATTTAGAACGAAACAATTGTGTATTTCTAATCTGACATGGAAAATATTATTGTGAGAGCAATTTCACTGTATGCCCCGTGAAACTTGATCTCTTCCAGTTGAAGATATGAGGAATCTTCCCAATTTTCGATCACTTTTCTCTTCAAAGGATTGTTGACATTCAGTGGCAGCTAGTAATGTCAAGGTTCGATAGTGTGTTCGATTACGTGGAGGATAATTCAAATGGTGTCACCATTTTGAAAAACTGACTTTTGTTGGCTTTGAAAATTTTTATTACAAATGCTATCTAGGCGAATTTTACATCGTTCTTTATTTGTCAGTTCACAACAAATTTTAGATTAAAGTTAAAAATTTGTGTAAATTTATCATTTCAACAATCATTTAGGCGCGAAATCAAACTTAACTACTCTACTATCAAAAACCAATGGGTGTTAAACCTTTCAACACAACTACGAACTCGTCATCAACTGAACTTTGGACATTCGAAACTCGTGTTATACGCGACAACATTATCCTTCAGCTATTACGCTGATGATGTTATGCTTGGTGTTAAGTCTAAAGGTTGACGACTTCAATCCCGCCCACACAAAAATAGGCATAAATTTCAAAAGCCAATTCAAATAAACTAACATTTCATGCAATAACTAGTTCACCTGCCATTATATATATGTATATATCTAACGGAAACCTAATTATATTCATAAATTAAGTTTTTGAAAAGGAATTATATATATTGACTTAAATAGATAGATATCATATTCATATCATCCAAAACAACCAGTAATCACGTAATCATTGTGTTAATCAAAAAGTAAGATGAGTTGAAAATTAGCAAACAACACCAATAAATAATGATGGTCAGCTGGATCAACAAACTGACGGGAAAAACAATTTTTTTTATTTATAGTGAATAGGAAAACAAAATAAGAACGCATAAATTATTTTGTTATTATTGTATGTTTAAATATTCTTTTTCAAAAGTAATTAAAACAAGATAACTTGTGCAACACTATAAGTGTAAAATTACTATTTACCCAAAATATTGTGTTTAAATAATAATGATAAGAATTGTTGCTTATAGGGATGGGATTAAACGGACAGATGAATCAGTTAGGGTATATATATATATATATACACATATATATATATATATATATATATA
The DNA here is from genome assembly GCA_944470395.2 of Schistosoma turkestanicum. Taxonomy (NCBI): domain Eukaryota; kingdom Metazoa; phylum Platyhelminthes; class Trematoda; order Strigeidida; family Schistosomatidae; genus Schistosoma; species Schistosoma turkestanicum. Next base: position 71,253,829 of record OX103979.1, read on the forward strand.
TATATATATATATATATATATGTTATGCTCGTCACTTGCGATGCTTGATACGACTAAGGGGTTCACCTTAGTCGATAAACAAGAATGAGATAATGAACCAGTGTCCAGGTAGGCTACTACTCTGATTCGGTGACCCGAAAGGAACTAATGAAGAAGTCTTGTTATAGTGTAGAAATTGTATTCTAATAACACGCAGCCAGCACACAATCATCTCAAGCACACAAATCGCGTTTATTTATACATCATAGAAACGTTCTTGGGAGAGTCCCGAAAATAGCACACTAAAATGACACAGTAACCAATCACAACCAAGATTTTTCCTGATGGAAAATGTGATCTTAAGGTCAACTGATCAGCTCATGAATAAAATACAAAATAAAGACATTTATCAAGCTAGTTCTGGGGATTGAACATTCCCAAAAATATATATATATATATATTTATATATATATATATATATTATTGATGAATCAGTTACATTTTTAATAGTAATTTTAAAGGTAGTAAGTACGAGAATACTGGTCAGTGGCCTATACTCCACTAAGGATGACAGGTAAAAGTAAGTAATTACTGTCATTTACATTGTCTCTCATTACCATTTTGAATGATGATGGTGACGGTGTCATGGAACACCATTCACACGATATTGTGTGATAAAACGAATACCAGCGTGGGTATAAGGTCACAAGATGAAATACCTATACTCTTTGATGAATATTTAATGAAGAAATCCGTACTTTCTTTGCATGTTCAAAAGTCATAGATAGAAATCAAAACACTAGTTTTTCAAAGGCTTGTAGAAATAATGGATGAGGAACCACTATACCATGGATTCACTGGTCTAGCTGTTTGATGTTCATATTCGAGATTAAAGAACATGGATTCGACTTTTACATGCAGGGCACGTGGATGCTGATAAGCCTCAAACTAGGATGAAACAATCATTTAGTGCTCGCCCGGTTTCTGATTTATGATTTCCATGAGAATGTAGAAACACTAGTCAAACTTCCATCTGTTCCAAATGTTACCCTTGAATTATCAACATCGAGACGGTCATGGTATTGTGAAAATATTTATACTAAAGTACTACTACTAAATCTTGGCCAATATGGTTTGAAATGTTTGCATAAGATGATGATTGTAGTAGTTGAACTTTTAGAGTTATATTAGCAGCTAGTAATTTTTGTTATCTCATAAGTTTCTGGAATATGTAAAGGAAACTTACCATCAGTGGTATGTTAGAAACTATATGGCTTTCACTTTATTCCTTATGATCACAAATTATGTCCAATCACTGGCCACTAAACACGTGAATGACTGAAGAGCTTATAAACGTCATAATTGTTAGTATCACATCACTTACTTACTTACTAACTAACTATCTTGCTAACTTACTCACTTATTTACTTACTTACTCACTTATTTACTCACTTACTTATTTACTCACTTACTTACTCACTTACTCACTCACTTACGTATTTACTCACTTACTTACTCAGTTACTTGCTTACTCACTTACTTACTTACCCACTTACTCACTTACCTAGTTGCTTACGCCTGTTACCCACAATGGAGCATAGGCACTGTCGACAAGTTTAAAAGACCATTTTCAGTCATACATTACTCCAGAGATAAAAGTGGTCTTAAATCATATAGTCGAGGATTCAAATCAAATATATCGCGATTAACAGATATATATCGATAACCTTATGTGAAATACTAATACATTTATGAGCTACAAAGAACCTAGACAAATACAGATGTCTATGATTGTTTTCAAGTATTTTGTATTGCACTTTTCATTATAATCTTAGTTTTTCAGCGTTATTTTAGTAGACGTTAATAATCAATCAGGGTAGTACACAGTGACTGATAAAGGATTTATACTATTTTATTTCTTTATCACACCATTTGGTTTTGGTCGGAGAGATGATACTAACCGATGGTCAGTCACTTTGAGTGACATGACTCAAAAAATCGTTTGCAATGGCGCTGATACATCCATTCTTTGTATCCTCTCAAATTCTAATCTTTTGAGTTTCTCAGGATAGTGTTTTTTTTCCTTTCTTTGAATTTATTTCATCGAGATATACTTCCACTACCCCTAATACGTCTACTATCTCTACTACTATGGGATTTGAATCGACAGTTCGATCTCCGTGTGCTAATGTGGTATTGCGACTTCAATTAATGTAGGTTGTAGCTGACTTCTCGGATAGCGATTGTGCATCAGTGAATTTCCAAAGATCTGAATATTTTACATTTAGATATTGTTGAGCCCAAAATGCTTGAGCTCGTTAAGAGACCAACTAATTTGCTTGAGGTACTGTTCGCGCATCTTTTGACCTTATGCGTTTAGAATCTTGGTTACATTTATACAAGTGTTTGTGCACGCTAACTTCGCTTATCACATGTCTAACTTATTTTTTTCTAACTATAGATAGGAAGTCACGCCTAATCACAACGAGTTGGCCAACGAGCCTTATTCACTCAAATTACATTTGCAATTCTCATGCATGAACCAATGCGTGAAATAAACTCATCCAAATGAATCCGTATTAGACATCATATTACTGCTGTCCCAAAAACAGTGTTAACCTGAACAAGATATACGGAAACTGAAGGATAGATTTATTTCATTTGTCCGCTTCACTTCTATCTGAAGTTTGTACTGATGGTGTTGTTCAGAAGAATAATGAAAGATCCGCAACCAAAACTTTCAACTCACCATAAATATCCACCAGAAACACAATTTTTTCACTATCTAAAAACGTGCTTACTTATTAAACTAACCAAATGACTAACTGAAAAACTAAGCGACTTATTTGCTTGCTTCATTACCCAGTTTTCCAGTGACCAATAAAATCACTGACTGACAAACTCTCATCCCAATTAACGTGCATCAAATACCATTGCACCAATCAATTTACAGGTTAGTGTGGACAAACTTGCATATAGAGCAGTAATCAGGCAATTCAATCAAGAGATATGGAACATGTGCGAAAACAGTATCCAAATCAGTAGACGTCCAAAGACCCGATTAACGTGGAGAATAGAAAACCATGTTCACATAGAAAAATAAATGATCAGTAGTAAAACAAAAAATCGAAACGAGTAAAACTAATTGACAAAGAGAAGGCATTCGAAACACTGACTACAAGCATTCCAGTACACATTTTGTGGTTCATTGAAGACACTATTTTAAATCAAACCTTAAGCCCCTTAGGTGTATTGAAACAACTTTTTACATTCTTCAGTCTCATATAGTGATTTTGGAGAAATTTATTGACGTATGGAAATGTGAAAATTTCATATAAATTAACAGTATGTCCATTGAAATTCTCCTTCATTTACAAATGTCTAATAATATTGATTTGAAATTTAAACTATCGCTAAAAGTAAACAGCAGGATAGTAAAGCATCCTCAACATTTTCATTAGTCGATGTGTAGTGAAGACGGAAAAAACAAAGGAAACTATGTGATAATGAGATGTATTTGGTGGAGAAATAAGTGACATACAATTCATAGGTTCACATGTCGAACTGACCATCTGTCAGCGCTTATTGGCATGAGCAACTACCTCCACGTCTACTGCAACATCCTCCACAACAATCTCCACCTCGACATCCACGACATCCACAACAACGAGGGCATTGAGGGCATGCACCGGAACAGCAAGGACACCGTTGTGGTTGTGGTTCAGGAGCTGGAGCTGCAATCGCTGAAAACCAAGTAACAACACAACATCACAATGTTACACATCATATGGAGAATCACGAAAATAAACAAATCCCATCACACACTTCACCACTGAAAACAAAGGCAGACTACTACACTGATCGGTGTGCTTTACAATATGTTCAACAATAACTGGTGGACATGTTCCAGGATTATGTGATTTGTTCATCAGTCAAGTGGAATCGACCAGCATTGAGAATGCTGACACTCACCTGAATTCTGACATTCGAACGATACGACCAGTACAACCATGATGAGCTGAAATGAGAAGAGTGATTAGGCAAACAATATCACACAGCGGAATTGTGACATACGGTGAAGAATTGCATTGCGGTGGTCTACTGTTGAAGTGAGTGTTGTTCGCTTGATTGCTCTTTCGTTCGCTGACTTTCCATATTTCAACGTTGTATTTATACACGAGTTTGGTCACTACATGTGCACACCCAAACACTCGTGGTTACATTCATATCTTTGAGATTTGGTAGAATCAGTCTACACCAATGTGTTATTCGTGTAATCAATCAAAAGTAGCATGGTGCTAGCACAGTTCACCATAGTGTGAATTAACTTACGAAAAAACCAACACCATTTACTGAAGATCATTCTTGTGTGAACACGAGTTCGTGTAGTTGATCAGTGTGTCACATTGCGATGAACTGGTTATTGGCATAATACGACTGATTGTCGGAGAGTGTCAGTGAATGTGAACACGTGACTGTGAAGTGGCCGATGTCTACTATAAATAAACCAAAGAAATAGGTGCAATCCTCAAACAAAAAAGCAATCAAGCGAACAACACTCACTTCTACAGTAGACCATCACAATGTAATTCTTCACCGTATGTCACAATTCCGCTGTGTGATATTGTTTGCCTAATCCGTCTTCTCATTTCAGCTCATCATGATTGTACTGGTCGTATCGTTCGAATGTCAGAATTCAGGTGAGTGTCAGCATTCTCGATGCTGGTCGATTCCACTTGACCACTTGACCACATGACAATGTGACATGAAGCTGGTACATGTTGACTAGTTATTGGAGAATATATTGTGCACATATTGCGCACACTGATCAGTGTGTTAGTTGGCTGATGTTTGCGTTGGTGAAATGTGTGATTGGTTTTGTTTGTGTTCGTGATTCTCCATATGATGTGTAACATTGTGATGTTGTGTTGTTTCTTGGTTTTCAGTGATCGCAGATCCAGCTCCTGAACCACAACCACAACGGTGTCCTTGCTGTTCCGGTGCATGCCCTCAATGCCCTCGATGTTGTGGATGTCGTGGATGTCGAGGTGGAAACTGTTGTGGAGGATGTTGCAGTAGACGTGGAGGAAGTTGCTCATGCCAATAAGCTCCAGACTGATGGCCAGCTGGACATGTGAACGTATGAATTGTATGTCACTTATTTCTCCACCAAATACATCTCATTATCACATAGTTTCTGTTGTTTTTCCGTTTTCACTACACAACAACTAATGAAAATGTTGAGGATGCTTTACTATCCTGCTGTTTACTTATCGCGATAGTTTAAATTTCAAATCAATATTATTAGACATTTGTAAATGAAGGAGAATTTCAATGGACATACTGTTAATTTATATGAAATTTTCACATTTCCATACGTCAATAAATTTCTCCAAAATCACTATATGAGACTGAAGAATGTAAAAAGTTGTTTCAGTACACCTACGGGGCTTCAAGCCTGCTAAAAAATGGTTTGAATTAACCACGAAATTCTTACTTGAATGCGTGCAGTCAATGTTCCGAATGTGTTTTCGTTATCAATTCTTTTTTGTCGTATTGATTAATAGTTTTACTGTGGATCATTATTTTTCTGTGTGAACATGGTTTTCTATTCTCCACGTTAATCGTGTCTTTGTACGTTTACTGATTTCGATGCCATTTGGAGCTACGTTACATAAACTTCATTAAATTGCCTGGTTATTACTCTTTATGTATGTGTTTTCATACAAACATGTAAATTGATTTGTGTAATGGTATTCGATTCACATAAATTGGGCTGAGGTTTTGTGAGTGTTCGATTTTATTGGTCGGTTGGAAAGCGTGTAAAGAAGGGAGCAAATATGCATATAGTTATTCAGTTAGTCATTTAGTCAGTTACTGAGTAAACAAGTTATAAGATGGTGGGGGAAATTTGTAGCTCATTCGGATGATTGTGATTGTGTTACGTTCTTTAGACTGGAAGTTTCAGTTGTGGATCTTTCATTGTTCTTCCTCTGAACAACACCATCAGGACAAACTTTTGATTGAAGTGGAGTATTTGAATTTCTCGTCGTTTGAATTGTAGCTTGCTCTGTTCACGTCAATCTTGATTGGTTGCGTTCGACCTAAAATCTGTCATTGTTTGCACTGCTGTCTTTATATCATCCTCCTCCGATCTGTTCCTAATCCTAGGTTTGCCTGTGATTTTTCTGAGTGGTTGATAAACAGAGTCACTGTAGATGTGTTAGTTGATTGCAGATCAACCTGAGTGAGAAGCCTCTAAAAATTCTCTAGCGTTCTTTGTGCTCTCCACACAGGGTGTTTCTACATCGTTCTAATCGAAGGTATGTCAATAGTTATCCGTATGTATTGATATAGGCGAAGGAATGTCCTGACGTTTGACTGCGATTTGATGCTGACTTAAACGTAAGCAAGTAAGCAAACTTGCGAATAATCAAATGAGTGAGGAATTAACTGAGTAATTTTTCATTAATTAACTTAGTGAATGAGTTATTAGGTGAGTGAGTACATGTGTAAGTGAGTGAGTGTGTGTGAAGGAGAGGTTCGGCGATGTTATAACATACTTTTTTCAGGTGACCGGGTGTCTCTCTCCGACACTAGATACTGATTAATTACTCATCCAATGGATTTTATGTCATGGATCTTGAGAAAGATGTACTTTAATAGATTGATGTATTTCTCAATTTACTCATCCACATGCTGGCAATGAGACACCATTGTCATCTGTTATATTTTGTGATGAGTGAAAATTATTATTTCATCATTTCTGAGACCAAAATAATCAGTGATCCTGTTCTCTCAAATATGTCTCTTAATTAATATTTGTCTGTAAATATATTCTGTCAACGTAACGTGTTTAGATGAACAGTGTATGAAAATTTGGATCCAAATTGCTCTTAAGATATGGTAATTACAGACAAACTACAAAATATAAAGTGAAATTCGAAAGCATTCAGCTGTGTGTTTGTTAAATCATGTTTGTAAAACATGATAGGGAATACGTGTGAGAACGTGCTGGTTGCAAGCAGATGATAGATATTACTTGCTTGCTTACTTACTTACTTACGTACTTACTTACATACTTACGCCTGTTACCCAAAATGGAGCATACGCCGAAGACTACCATTCTCAAAATTGATATGTCCTCAGTCTTCCTTTCTAGTTCTGTCCAGTTATTATTCATTCTTCTCATATCTATCTCCTTCTTTCGGCGTAAAATGTTCGTCGGTTTTCCTTTCTTCCTCTAACCTTGAGAATTCGAAATCAGTCCTTGTCTAGTGACGTAGTTGGGTGATTTCCTCAGCGTAAGTCCGATCCACTAGCAGCACTTCTTCCTAATTTGTTCCTCAGCTATAGGAATCTGGTTTGTTCTTTCCTACAGTAGGTTACTGTTGATAGTGTCCTGCTATGTCTGTCGCTCAGTTTAAATTCTGTAATCATTATTTTCAGAATATATGACTGTTAGTGTTATTATTATTATTATTATTATTATTATTAATAAGAATCGTAATAACTGATTGAATTTAAATTAATTACGTGAAAGAGTTTAGTCGGAGGTTGCTTTGATCATACATCAGCATATTACGGCTGAAGTGTAAATGATTTTATCCGATTGAATGGAACATTCTACCACCCAGCAAATAACAAAAGTCCAAAGGGCTAAAAATACGTAGTTACGTAATGAATTAACGTGAATAATGAGTAAGATTACAGTGAGTACCACTCAGTTAATTCAAATATGATTAATAACGTAGACGATAGGCAAAATAAAAATGTATTATTGTAATTCACTAATAGAAATAGTGACTGAACAAATTATAATGACGTAATGCAAAAAAGTTCCAAGTGAACACTTTCATATTCGTAATTCAAGTCTGATTTGTAATTATTAATTTACATTCTAAAAGTTGTACGTAGCTGATGAGAACCAAACGGAAATAAAATGTATTCATGTTGTATTTCTCACATCAGACCTTGAACGACATGACTGAAAAACGTTTTTAATGGTTCAGGTGCATTTGCTCTTTCCATTCTCTTAAATTCTGATCATCTGAATGCCTCATCACCTTCTACATATCTCTTTCTAGATTTATTTCATTGAATTACAATTCCTGAATAATTTCTTCGAACTGTCATCTTCTACATTACAGCTAATATTTGTACTCTCTCTCTCTCTGCCGTTTATGGGGATTTGAACTGACAATTGCATTTCTGCGCTTATTTGGTATGGCGACCTGTGCTTATGTACACGTACATACGAAGTTCTACATTGTAACTGACTGCCAATATCTTTATAAATGTCCACTATAATTTACTAAGTAGAAAATAACGTTTATCATAATCATCTGAAACTTCGCGATGTAGAGCTTTATGAGAAATAACCAGTAAACGAATAGAAACTTCATCAGCAATATTTACGAACATTTACACGTGTTGACGATGTTTTTAACATTCGTCACATCTTGACATTATTGTGGCAATGCATCCGAACCCTAGTTGGATCAGTCATTGCATATTCCATGAGATAAATCTACACTTAAATTTCAGTTTATCATGTGTTGGTTAACCTCTCCTTAGTGAGACAACAGTAATAAGAAGTTAAATACGGATTCAATTGGATGAGTTTATTTCATTCAATTGTTCACGCAGTCAAACATTAGAATCGAAAACCTCAGTGAATTGAACTATTTGTAGACTGACAAAAATAAGCTAGACATTGGATAAGCTAAGTAAGTGTGCACATACACGCACTAGAATAAAAGTAACCAATGTTATAGGCGACTAGTTGACATGTTCAAAAGTCATGAGAACAGTAAGTCAAGCATACATATACATAAACATATACCCGAAATTGCAAAATATTTCACATGAATGTTGGTCCATATAACACCAGATCACTTTTACATTTGAACTACTTGGATGATTGAAAATTGTCTTTTTAAAGTGTCCACAGTAATTTATTATTATTATTATTATTATTATTATTTTCATTGAATACTCTAGAAACTTATCAGATGACAGGAACCACTACTAAGTGATTAATCTCTGAAACTCTGAATACTAATAGACTTTCTTTTAAATGCAACAGCTTCATTAGTATAGATATTTTTATCGTACTATTACTGTCCACATGCTGATAGTTCGATGGAACATTTGGAACAGGTGTAAGTTTGACCAGTGAATCCGCATTCTCATGAAAATCATGAATTGATCAATGTTAGAATACCATGGTCCTTTTGAACCATATTTTGATGCAGATATGGTCGATTCGGTTGTGAGTAGCGCGATTGGGTAAAATCCATATAGCTTTGCGTGTGAATGAAGAAACGTTCTATCTAACGTGAATGATTGTGGAGCATTCATTGTCCTTCTGAACAACGTTATCAGCGAAAATTTCAGTTTGTTCAGGTATACTTTGCCGCCTACGACTATTCTGTTGAATGCATATGGGCATAGAAATTTCTCACCGAATTAATTTATTTCTCTTAGTTCATGTCGTCCCACAATTTCATAATATCCAGCGGTGTCTATGTCAACTTTGGATCTGAGTCCTAACATCGAAATTGTCAAGTTTATTGATGAACATCTTTCGATCACTGACTGCAGCATCTCGTCTTTGCAGTCATTGGTGGATGCGTAGCATGTGACGACATTCAATGTAATGCCTACATTCTTTGTTTTTAAAGATGATTTAAAGATCCTAAGTTCATTAACTTCCGATGTATCAGTGACACTTGTGTTTGCTTAGATAGGATCAGTTAGAATCAGTTGAACTGCTAGAATATGAGGCCGAAAAATGACAGCAAATCACCTGAAAATAGTCTCAATTGTACAAACTAGGGACAAACTGTTTAAGTGATGGTTATATAATTGTCAAGTTATGTTTGTTTGGAATTTAAATTATCGCGGTAGCAAGACAAAAAGTCGAGAAAAGACTCATATCTAACAACCAAAGGACCTGTAAAACATTGTTTGGAAACGTTCAAAGAGAAATTTTGTAGTTCACAGGTGCCAAGGTTATAAGTAAATTCGCAGCTGCTTATGATTATGGAATCAAATTGTTACAAACTTGATTACAACCTAGTCAATTGTAACACATGTGATGACAGAAGAAAATGTGACAATTTCATATTCTTTCAATACTATGTAACTTCAAGCTTCATTTATAATTGTCTTCTTATATATGTGTTTGAAACCTAAGATATCGCGATTAGTAAATCTGGAAAAAAGGAAAATTTCAGTAATATTTTCAGTAGTTGATGTGTAGTGAAAACAGAAACAACGAAAACTATGGAATAATGAAATGTATTTGGTCACGAAATATGTGACAAACAATTCATGCGTTCACAGGTCGCATTGACCATCTGTCAGCACTTATTGACATGAGCAACTTCCACCACGTCTACTGCAACATCCTCCACAACAGTTTCCACCTCGACATCCACGACATCCACAACATCGAGGGCATTGAGGGCATGCACCGGAACAGCAAGGACACCGTTGTGGTTGTGGTTCAGGAGCTGGATCTGCGATCACTGAAAACCAAGAAACAACACAACATCACAATGTTACACATCATATGGAGAATCACGAACACAAACAAATCACATAACACATTTCGCCACCGCAAACATCAGCCAACTCACACACTGATCAGTGTGCGCTTCACAACATATTCTCCAATTTCTAGTCAACATGTAACAGCTTCATGTCACATTGTCATGTGGTCAAGTGGTCAAATGGAATCGACCGGCATCGAGGAAGCTGACACTCACCTGAATTCTGACATTCCAACGATACGACCAGTACAACCATGATGAGCTGAAATGAGAAGACCGATTAGGCAAACAATATCACACAGCGGAATTGTGACATACAGTGAAGAATTGCATTGTGGTGGTGTACTGTTGAAGTGAGTGTTGGTTGCTTGATTGCTTTGTCGTTTGTTGACTGTTCACATTGCACCGTTGTATTTATAGTGGTCTTTGGTCAGTTTACAGTCACACGTTTAAATTCGAATCCTCTCTCCCACTCTGTGACAATCAATCATAGCATTGTGTCTCAGTGCACAGTCACATATACTCGTGCTTACACACGAATCCCCTTGGAAAAATGTTTTTAATTTTTTCGTACTTTAAATGACAGTATGATAAATGCTCGTGATTTCGTAGAATCAGTTGGCATGTATTCGATAGTTATGTAGGATTGCCAAGTATTGTCGTAGTTCGTTCCATTAATTACCACGGTTACTGCAATATCGAGTTCGATATTATGTTAGTCAATCAAACCATGTTCATATCACCGCTCACCAAAGTGTGAATTACCTCAAGTAAAACTAACCCCTATTTGTTAAGAGTACTGAAGTGTCAACACGTGTGCGTGAGCGTAAGTTCAGCTAACATTTTCCACTATAAATACAACGGTGCAATGTGAACAGTCAACAAACGACAAAGCAATCAAGCAACCAACACTCACTTCAACAGTACACCACCACAATGCAATTCTTCACTGTATGTCACAATTCCGCTGTGTGATATTGTTTGCCTAATCGGTCTTCTCATTTCAGCTCATCATGGTTGTTCTGGTCGTATCGTTGGAATGTCAGAATTCAGGTGAGTGTCAGCTTCCTCGATGCCGGTCGATTCCATTTGACCACTTGACCACATGACAATGTGACATGAAGCTGTTACATGTTGACTAGAAATTGGAGAATATGTTGTGAAGCGCACACTGATCAGTGTGTGAGTTGGCTGATGTTTGCGGTGGCGAAATGTGTTATGTGATTTGTTTGTGTTCGTGATTCTCCGTATGATGTGTAACATTGTGATGTTGTGTTGTTTCTTGGTTTTCAGTGATCGCAGATCCAGCTCCTGAACCACAACCACAACGGTGTCCTTGCTGTTCCGGTGCATGCCCTCAATGCCCTCGATGTTGTGGATGTCGAGGATGTCGAGGTGGAGACTGTTGTGGAGGATGTTGCAGTAGACGTGGTGGAAGTTGCTCATGTCAATAAGTGCTGACAGATGGTCAATGCGACCTGTGAACGCATGAATTGTTTGTCACATATTTCGTGACCAAATACATTTCATTATTCCATAGTTTTCGTTGTTTCTGTTTTCACTACACATCAACTACTGAAAATATTACTGAAATTTTCCTTTTTTCCAGATTTACTAATCGCGATATCTTAGGTTTCAAACACATATATAAGAAGACAATTATAAATGAAGCTTGAAGTTACATAGTATTGAAAGAATATGAAATTGTCACATTTTCTTCTGTCATCACATGTGTTACAATTGACTAGGTTGTAATCAAGTTTGTAACAATTTGTTTCCATAATCTTAATCAGCTGCGAATTAGCTGATTACCATGTCTTCTATCAATCACAAAATTACTCTTTGAACCTTTCTAGATATATTTACTAATACTTTGTCTCATTTAAATAGGTTGTCTGGTATTGATTCTTTGTTTAACTTTGGATGAGAATGGTTTTATTTTTCTTTTGTTTGTCTGTTCACCTGAGGCTTATACCATATTCCGAAAATATACCGTTTCGGTACATGTTCTATAACCCTGGATCGGAACGTCCGACTACTGCTCCTTTTGTATGCGTCCATGTATAGATGTGTAGTGCTTTGTGCAGTGGTCTTCTCTGTGCATAAATTAGGTTCGATTGTTTGAGTGAGTGATGTTTTGAGATATTTTGACTGTGAATAGAGAAGTGAGCAAATATGCCGACTATTTATTTAGTTAGTTATTGAGTAATTGTAAACAATTGAGCGCAAATCCTGCACATCAACTCACTCACATGCTTTTCATAGTTGACTATCTTTTGGTTTCCTTAACGCAATTATTTGCTTCACAATTAAATAATCATTTGACATTTCGGGGTTTAGAAGTTTGTTAAGTTACACGTTTTTTACAACCATGAGTCAATCAATGTTAGACCACTTTTAGAAACCTGGAAGCACTGGACGGCCGTTTCGTCCTGGTATGTGACTCCTCAGCAGTGCTCATCCAGGACTCCTGCACCCCGCACGATTTGAACCTAGGACCTTCGGTATTGTGCGCGAACGCCTAACCATCGGACCACTGAGCCGGTATCTAACCGTGTTTACGTCAAACTTGATCAATTCACAGAATTGAAACGGCCGTTCAGTGTTTCCAAGTTTCTATTGGTTGTCTAACATTGATCGATTCATGTTTTTTAATAAATGTGTAATCATTCGACAGTTGTAACTGATGTTCAAGAAAACATAAGCGAGTTAGTAATTTTGCGAATAATTAAACTAGTGTTGAGTTTATTGTGTAGATTTTTTGTTAGTTAAGTTAACGGATGAGTAAGTACCTGTGTAACTGAATGAGTGAGTGTGGATGAGGGTCGGAAACGTTAGAACATACTTTTGTCAGGTGAACGAAGTATATTTAATCAGCTGATTTATAATCTGAACGGTTTGACCTCAGTGACATTCTTCCATACCAAATAATACTTTATTATTCATCCACTGTTTTCTATGTTGTGTAGATTGAGAAGGATGTGGTTGAACAAATCGATACCAATGTCAGTTCACTCATCCTCATATTGACAATGTGACACCATTCTCATCCGTTATATATTGTGATGAGTGAAAATAATTATATTGTCTTATCAGCGACACAAACAATATGTGATCATGGTCTTTCAAATAACTCTCTTGAGTAATGCATTCATTTGTTTGTAAATATATATTCTGTTAACTTAACATATTTAGACGAGCGGTGTGTGAAAAGTGGGATCCAAATTGCACTAAAGATATGGGAATTACAGATATGCTAGAATATTGCACGCCAGACAAACTACAAAATATAAATTGAATTTCGAAAGCGTTCAAATTTTGCAAAACACTGACTAATACTAAAATAAGATGTCTGAGTTTGTAAATGTATTTGATGCAGGGGAATAGTCAGAAACAAACTCTTGTGTGTGTTTCAAAACGTGTGAGACATTGTTGGTTGTGGATTGATGACCTATAAAATATTTACTTATTAAATTACTTACGCCTGTTACTCCTGTCCGGAGGATGGGCCGCTGACTAACATTCTATTACCTACACTGTCGTCAGCCTTTCGTTCTAGTTCTGGCCAATGGTTGTTCATTCTCCTCATGTCTGTGTCTCCATCTCTAGGCGCTGAGTGTTCTTGAGTCTTTCTTTTTTCTTTCGGCCTTGAGGATTGCATATGAGGGCTCGCTTTGTGAAACAGTAGGTTTCTTACTGCTAAGATGTATCCTATCCACTTTCAACGCTTCTTCCTGATTTCTACTTCTGGTTTATTCTGTTTTGTTCTTTCTAATATGGTAGATTGTTGTTGACAGTGTCTGAGGTTATGTCTGTTACTGGTTTTAGAATACTGTAATCATTATTTTCGGAATATGATTATTGCTATTTAATACTATTATCAATATGATTATCAGTATTATTATTAATTAGAAAGGTAATTACAAAACATCTGAATTTAAATTACTTACTTATATGAAAGATTTTAATCGGAAGTTGTTTTCATCATTTGTCATTGGAGTATGACTAGGGTGTAAATAATTTGAATAGCCTGCAGAGAACATTCTACAACTTTGATTATAACAAAAGTATAAAGGGCTAAAAATACGCAGTTACGTCATGAATTAATGTGAATAATGAGTAGGAGTAGAGTGAGTATCACTTAGTTAATTGAAATCAGATTACTAACTTCGACGACAATCAAAATAAAAACGTAATAATGTAATTCATTGAAGTAAATAATAATTGAACAAATTAAAATGACGTAATGAAAAATATTTCCAACTGAACACTTTCATATGCCTAATTCATTCAAATCTGATTTGTACGTAGCTGATGAGAACCAAACGAAAATCAAATGAATCCATGTAATTTTTTCTCAAATCAGACCTTGGAAATCGTTTGCGATGGTGCAGCTATATCAACTCTTTGTATTCTCCCTAACTGTAATCTTCTGAATTCCTCATCACCTCTGTTTTTCTCTTTCTAAATTTATTTCACTGAATAACGCTTTCTGAATAGATTCTTTGAACTCAAATCTTCTCCGTTAGCGATGATACTTCGACTTTCTCCACTACTATGGGAATTGAACTCACAATCGAGTGTCTGTGCTAATGTGGTATGGCAATATCAACTTATGTGCATACCTACGAAGTTGTACGTTGTAACTGACTGATTGATTGACTGACCGACAGACTGCTCAATTCATTATTATGGCTATTTATGATTGAATAAGTAACATAAAGTTCATGATAAACGTCTGAAATTTTACAACGTAAAAGCTTCATACGAATTAACAAGAAACCGAATAGAAACTTCATCGATAATATTTACGAACTATATCCACGTGTTGACGTCGTTTTTAACTTTTGTTACGTCTTGACATTTTAGTGGCCCTGCACCAGAATCCAATTAGCATGAATGATTACTTAAGCTGTGAAATAAATCTACCATTCTGTTTCGGTTTATCAATGTTTCAGTGAACCCAACGTTTGTGTGACAGTAGAAAGAGGAGGTCACATACGGATTCAATTCAATGAGTTTATTTCGTGCAATCGTTCACGGGGATAGATATAAGAATTGAAACGTAAATGGAATGAAACTATTTAGAATTGACAAATATAAGCTGGACATCGGGTAAGCAAAGTAAGCGAGCACACACTCACTCGAATGGAAGCAACCAAGTTAAGGGGCGAATAATCGACAGCGTCAAACGATATGCGAACAGTAATTCAGGCATATACATAAACTTGTTCCATGTAATTCGTAAATTTGTGAGTATTCACAGAAGGTGGTTTTCCATTTATCTGCAAAATCTCTATCTATTTGACCTCAATGCTCGTCCATTTAACTCCAATCCCTTTTTAATTGAACTACTTGTATGATTGAAAATTGTCACTATTATGGGAATCAAACTCACAACTGAATGTCTGTGCTAATGTGGTATGGCAACATCAACTTATGTGCATACATACTAAGTTGTACGTTTATTCTGGTCCACTATTACTTAATAGGTAGATTCACATTTAGCATAATCATCCGAAACTTCACGATGTAGAGCTTTATGAGATTTAACCAGTAAACGAATAGAAATTTCATCAACAATATTTACGAATATTTCCACGTGTTGATGTCGTCTTCAACATTGATTCTATGTAGTTCGTAAATTTATGAGTATTTCACAGAAGGTTTTCGATATATCTGCAAAATCGTAATATATTTGACATCAATACTCGTCCATATGATTTTAGATCATTCTACAACTGCACTACTTGTATGATTGAAAATTGTCATTTAAACGTGTCCCTACGGTTAGTTATAGGGTCTACTAGACAATTTATACAAACAAACATATGATGATGATTGCAATTCAGTTTGTGAAGACGTTTATAAGTTCATGATTTATCGATTTATGTAGTGTTTTATAGTTAGACATCATTTGTGAACATAACGAGTAAAAAGGAAATCATATGATTTATAGCATGTTGACGGAAGTTTCCATTAAATGCCCTGATAACTTATCAGATGACAGAAACTACTAATCAGTGATTGAAATTTAAAATTCCGAATACAAATATACTTTCTTATGTGTACAACACATGCGTTAGTATAGAATTTTATATAGTACTATTACCGTCTCTATGCTGATAGTTGATTGGTAACATATGGAAAAGATGCAAGTTTGACTAGTGCGTATTTGACATGTTCTGCGTATGCCTAACCACCTACTCTACTGCCTCAACGACTTTGTTTTGTAGTGTAGGAATAGGTTGGAAGAAAGCTAGGGGCGGCCAGACCAAAATATGGCACAAATCCATGAAGTCATTGACGAGGGGACTTAGCCATGTCGGTAGTTGTCGACTAACTGGTTGGGGTCCGTGAGATGACAATAATCGATGGTTAGAGACCCTGAATGATATGGCTAAAAATCGTTTGCAGTGGTGCAGGTGCATTTATTCTCTGTGTTTTCCCAAATCCTAATCTTGTGGATTCTTCAACCCCTCTAGTTTTGACTTTCTAAACTTTTCTCACTGAATAATACTTCCGGAATAATATCTTCTAATGCTAACCTCTCCGGTTACCTCTAATACCTTTACTACCTCTTATACTTTTGGATTTGAATTGACAATTTTATCTCTGTGCTGATGTGGTATGGCAACATGAACTTATGTACTTACGTACGAAGTTCTGCGTTGCATCTGACTGACTGACTGATCAATGTTTGAAAACCATGGTCTTTCTGAACATTTGATTGATGCAGATATGGTCAATTTGGTTGTGAGTATTGTGATTGGGTGAAAGCCATGTAGCTTTGTCTATGAGTTTGTGTGGGAATATTGTGCTTCCGATGAACATTTTGTTGAAGGTACACATATTTGCAAATCTTTCATCGAATTCATTTCTTTCTCTTATTTCATGTCGTCGCTTGATATCATTATATCCAGAGTCAACCTTATCACTTGGTGCTACCATCGATATGGTCAAGTCTTTTGATGAGCATTTCTGGATAACTGACTACAGCCTCCCATGAAATCCACATAAAGCATCTTCATTTCAGTCGTTCGTATGATCATTGCATTGGATGACGTTCATTGTAATCGTCAGTTTGTTTATTTTAATGTATGCTTTGATGATTCTGTTTCCATGAAATTCCCATTCTGTCAGCCCCGTTTGCGTTTGTTTGTACTGAATCAGTTCAAATGCTTGTACATGAGACCGGAGTAGAACAACAATCCTTCTGAAACTAGTCTCACTTGTCCAACCTGTGTCCAATGTGTTTCACTGATTCCATGCCGTGTAATTAAATTATTGTTTGCTCTGCTTGTGAGCAGAATCATCAAAATCGTGACATCCGGTAGAAGTTGGATTTCATCATAAGTCGTCATAACTCTTCTGAATGAAAACCTTCTTATTTCCACGGTAAAGTTAAAATAGTTTGAGATGATTTTTCTGGGTCAGACTTATTTTCAGCGAATTAGATATCTACATGATAAAATTCCTCAACCCTCTTATTTTTTCCTGGCTTTGGACTGATGGTAACCCGAAGGCAGTGACCAGGCTGAGTAAACAATTTCCATGATAATTATATTATTTGCATTTCGGGTTTGCGAAGATTTTTAAGTCACACATTTTTGAAAAGATGAATCGATCAATGTTAGACCACCATTAGAAAACTAGCTCAGTGGTCCGATGCTTAGGCGTTCGCGCACAATACCGAAGTTCCTGGGTTTGAATCTTGCGGGGTGCAATATTCGTGGGTGCGCACTGCTGAGGAGTCCCATTTCAGGACGAAACGGCCGTTTAGTGCTTCCAGGTTTCTAATGTTGGTCTAACATTGATCGATTCATGGTTTCTAAAATGTGTAATTATATCATTAACGAAAATGATAGAACTAAGTAATATTCGATTATGTTACAGTTGCAGTACTAGACGTGAATATCAACTGACCGTAATCATGCAATATTTTCAATTAATTGAAATCACAAATAGGAAAACATTAGGTAACCCATTAACATGTCAAATCATTATGCTCAAATCGCGACAGTTGGGCGTGATGCGAAATTTTACGTTAGGAAGGAATTTGAGTAGAGATTACTGATCGAACCTCAAATAAAGTGAAATATTTGTTCATCCTGTCATGTTTTGCAATAAAATGTTTCAGATTATTTTAATCTACGATGAATGATATTCAATTTACATCCGTGTGTTAAAACCAATCCTTAGTTAACAAGAAAGATTAGATCGTTCATGTAATTTTTACCTAGAAATCAGCCACATTTGTAACATTGTCAATATTCAACATCATACTTTCAATTAAGGTAAATTCAGATGATCTGATGAACGGTAGAAAGAGAAAACCTAGTTCAACCATAGCTAAACTAATAATCGAAATCAGACACATGATTGACTATGAAATAACCTTTGTACTATTAACGAGAAAGATATAGGCATCAATTTTTTGTTCCATAGAAGCAATGGCTATAAGTGAATTCGAAACCACTTATCTGTAAGGAAACAGCTATTTTTAAAATAAATAAAAATTAGTAATTTGTAAGAAATATTCATGGCGAAAGGAAATGTGACAAGTTCATATTCCTTCAATACTATGATAATTTTTATCTCCTTCATTTACAATTGTTAACTTATATCAGTTTTAAACTTAAATTATCGCGATAAGTAATCTAACAGATAGTCGAAAATCCGCAATATTTTCATTAGTTGATGCTAAGCGAACACAGAAACGACGAAAATATCGAATAATGACATGTATTTGGTGGAGAAATATGCGTCATACAATTCATGCATTCACATGTCGAATTGACCATCTGTCTAGAGATTATTGACATGAGCAACTTCCGCCACGTCTACTGCAACATCCTCCACAACAATCTCCACCTCGACATCCACCACATCCACAACATCGAGGACATTGAGGACATGCACCGGAACAGCAAGGACACCGTTGTGGTTGTGGTTCAGGAGCTGGATCGGCCGTCACTGAAAACCGAGTAACACAACATCACAAGGTTAGGCATATATAATATAGACAATCAAGGAAACACAGAATTCCCATCACACACTTCACCACTGCAAACATAGGCCGACTACCACGCAGATCAGTCTGCTTCGAAACATTTTCTCCAATAAATAGTCAACATGTACAAGCTCATATAATATGGTCGTACGGTTAAGTGCAATCGACCATCATCGAGTAAGCTGACACTTACCTGAATTTTGACATTCGAACGATACGACCAGTACAAGCATGATGAGCTGAAATGAGAAGACCGATTAGGCAAACAATATCACACACAATTCAATTGTGTGATATTGTTTGCCTAATCCATCTTCTCATTTCAGCTCATCATGCTTGTACTGGTCGTATCGTTCGAATGTCACAATTCAGGTGAGTGTCAATTAACTCGATGCTGGCCGATTCCACCCAACCACTTGACCACATGACAATGTGACATGAAGCTGGCACGTGTTGACTAGTTATTGGAGAATATATTGTGCACATATTGCGCACACTGATCAGTGTGTTAGTTGTCTGATGTTTGCGTTGGTGAAATGTGTGATTGTTTTGTTTGTATCCGTGATTCTCCATATGATGTGTAACATTGTGATGTTGTGTTGTGTTGTTATTTGGTTTTCAGTGATGGCCGATCCAGCTCCAGCTCCTGAACCACAACCACAACGGTGTCCTTGCTGTTCCGGTGCATGCCCTCAATGCCCTCGTTGTTGTGGATGTGGTGGATGTCGAGGTGGAGATTGTTGTGGAGGATGTTGCAGTAGACGTGGCGGAAGTTGCTCATGCCAATAAAAGCTGACAGGTGGTCAATTCGACATCTGACTGCATGAATTGTATGTCACTTATTTCTCAAACAAATACATCTCATTATTCCATAGTTTCTGTTGTTTTTCTGTCTTCGCTACACATCAACTAATGAAAATATTGGGGATGTTTGACTATCCTGGTTTTTAATTTTGACGATATTTGAAAATGCAAGTCATTTTAGGATGAAAATGTAGATGTAAATCAATCAGATAAAAAATAACATATAAAAGAAAATATAGGAAATCGTCCCATTGCTTCATGCCATTAAATGTCTTATAAATGACTGATTTTCTCTCCAGTTTGTAACAAAACATGTCATTCATTTGAGACTTGAAATCTGCTCATAATCGTGTGTGTTCTGAGGTTAGGTTATTTGAAATGAATAATATTACTCAAGTTGTTTTATTTTCGTATATATTTGGTTGTTTTCTAAGTAAAAATTTCCTGGACAAAACTAAAACAACTTGTCTCCTATTGAAGATCTCAGCATACTTATGTAAGTGAATATTGTTCATCTTAGATTCAGATTATCTGAAACATTTTATGTCAAACCACGAGTGGATGAACAGCTTTTTCACTCTATCAGGGAACTCCTTGTTAGTATCTTCCTAACATAAAATATCGCCTTTCCAAACATGACGACTTAAGCTTGATAATTCGACATGGACATAAGTTACCACATGATTTCCAGTTTCTGATTACGAATTCAGTCATTTGATATTCATGACTAGTAGTGAAACTGTAACATGATCGAATATTATTTAATTTTATTATTATTGTTATTATTAAAATGATGGATATTATTAACTCAGCTGGAACTCTTCCTTGGTGTTACTAGCGGTAGAAGCCAAGATAAAGGAAGAAGGTTGGGGAACTTGATCACGTAGATTTCTAATTCGACGAAAATAACACTGATCAGGAAAATCAACTCCAAACATTTGAATATTGCCCTGGGAGTTGGAAGGTCTTCAGTCAGAGGAGTCATGATGTCTGATGATGCAATCCAACTTCCCTCGTTAGTCACGAGACCAATACCACTGGTCACAACTACAGCATACATTAATTTCATTGCTGGGCGTGTTCAAACATTATGGCAGGAGGTGCATGGAATCAGTGAAACACATTGAACACAGGTTGGACAAGTGAGACTAGTTTCAGAAGGACTGTTGTTATGCTCCAGCCAAGCAGTTGAACTTATTCAGCCGAAACAAACACAAAACTCACTGTTAGGATGAGAATCTCATGGACCCAGTATCATCAAATCATGCATTAAAATAAAGATACTTCTGATGAGAACGAAGGTCATCTAATGCTTTGCCCATACCAAAGTTTGAAATGAATCCGCTGAATGTGGATTCTATGAGAGGCTTCAGTCAATCGTCGAGAAATACTAATCTAAAGACTTGACCATTTCCTTAGCGGCACCAAGTGTCAAGGTTGATGTGGACAACTCTGACTATGAAGACATCATCCGACGACATTAACTAAGAGAAAGAAAGTAATTTGGTGAGAGATTTACTATACTATGTGCCTTTGACAAAATGGTCACAGACGGCACCATATTCCATGAACAAACTTTCATCTGATTGAAATGTTACCAACCAACTATCAGTCTACAGAAGTTACTATAAAAATATCTATACAGATACACAACTGTTATACTCAAAAGAAATTATATTTGTGTTCGGATTTTGTATGTGTACACTTAGCTGTTGATCTTGTCAACTATTCACCAATTAACTTGGTTACTTTTATTCGAGTATATGTGGTCGATTACTTAGCTTACCTTGTAGAGTGCCGATAACTGCGTGTTCTTATAGCTCGGTTTATAAATCAGAAGATGAACTCGTATTGATGAATATGTTTATTCGAGGCACCCCACATAGCGAAGAGGAGAAGCGAATAGGAAAAGGCTAAGAGCCAACTCTTTGGATTACAATGCAAGCGAATGAGCGGAGCGAATTGGAGAAGGCTAGTGAGCCAACTCCAAGAGATAGAGTATGACTAAGAATATATAGTCAGATAAGAATAAGACAGACATATGACAAGCGAAATAGGTATGCACACACATGAATAAAAGCGACGAATGATTGACAAGGTCAAATGCAAGCGATACAAATCATGTGAGTTCATGGGAAAATTACGAGATTAACATTAAAGCGAAAAGGATGAGTAAGTGCGTAAGCGTAAGCAATGCTCAGTCGTATAAGTTCATATAAAGCAGATAATAAAAAATAACAAAGTTGTTGCTAAGCGAATGGCTTGGTTAAATAAATTAATCGAAAGGGCTTAAGCAAATTAAATGTAAGCGGATGCAAATAAATGTGCTGGCACTACAACCTAATGTCCAGATTGTTTTTGTCAGTCTACAAATAGTTCATTCCATTTACGTTTTTGATTCTCATGTCAGACCACGTGAACGATCGCTTGAAATAAACTCATTCAATTGCATGCGTATTTGACTTCTCATTACTCGTATTCCTCAAATGGAGGGTTCACCAAAACATGATATACGGAAATGGTATTGAAGGGTAGATTTATTTTATGGCATATGCAATCATTCATCCAAATCGGAGTCATAAGCAGGATTTCTAAAATTTCAAAATGAACCGAATGTTGAAAATGACGTCAATATGTTGATATGATTGTAACTATTGCTGATAAAGTTTTGATGCGATTTCTGTTCCAACTGGATGACGCATTACGTCTCGAAGTTTCGGATGATTATGATGACGATTATTCTACTTATTCAATTATAAAGAGCCATAATAAAGAATGGAGTATTCTGTAGGTCGGTCATTCAAACTAGTTACAACGTAGTGTAACATCACGTCATTCATCCTTTAGTTTTCAATGATTAGTTGTTTCAGTTACTCGCTAATAGTAGTATCGACCACATTTTCGTATTTGTAATAAGTCGATAACAGTATCGATTATTGTGCGTTTGATTGTGTGTGTGTGTTAGACTGTGTGTGTATACTTACTCGACTATTACATGTCTAGCTAATTATTGTTGCCTGACTATAAATACTTAGTCATCGCCTCAGGCGTATGACATTTTGCTCACTCGCTTTCTAGAATTCGCTTCGTTTTTGCTTGTACGCTTTCCTTGTCATGTTTGTCTGCATACATGATTGAAAGAAATAAACTCATCCGCGAAACCGTATTTGGTTCTTTTTCTTACCAGTGTCGCACAAACTCGGTTAGCGTAGTTTTAGTATACGGAAGTGGAAAAGAAAGATTTATTTCATCACATAATCGATCTTTTGTCTACACTGGAGTCCAGTCGTGAGTCACTAAAGTAGAATTTCGTAAGTACTAAGTATTAGTTCATTTTGTCAAACCACATTAGCACAGAGACGCAATTTTCAATTCAAATCCCATAACTGTAGAAACGGTAGAAGTATTATCGATTATGGAGCAGATTAGAGTTCGAGGAAATGATTCAGAAAGTGTTGTTTAGTGAAACTAATTTAGATAGCGAAAAGTAGAGGTGATGAGGAATTCAGAAGGTTGGAGTTACAGAGAATACTAGGAGTCGATACAGCTGCAACGTTGCAAACGATAATGGGTCATGTCTTTCAAAGTCCGATGTGAGCAAGCTAAAATGGATTCATTTTGTTTTCATTTGGTTTTCATCAGCTACGTAAAACTTGTAAATTTTAAAACCGTAATTACAAATCAGATTTGAATTACGAATATGAAAGAGTTCATTTAGAAATTATTTTCATTACGTAATTATAATTTGTTTAATTATTATTTCTTTCAGTGAATTACAATAATACGTTTTTATTTTGACTGTCGTCTAGATTAGTAATCTGATTTCAATTAACTAAACGGTACTCACTGTACTCCTACTTATTATTCACGTTAACTGATTACGTAAACACGTGGTTTTGGCCATCTGAGCTTTTGTTATTATCTGGGTTGTAGAATGTTCTATTCAGTAGGATAAAATCATGTACACTTCAGCTCTAATATACTGATGTATGATCAAAGCAACTTCCGACTAAACTCTTCCATGTAATTAATTTAAATTCAATTAGTAATTACGATTCTTAATAATAATAATAGCGAAACAATATCAAAGGCGACCTACTGTGGGAAAGAACAAACCAGATTCCTATGGCTGAGGAAGAAATCAGGAAGAAGCTCTGTAAGTGGATAGGACGTAAACTGAGGAAAGCAAGCAACTGCATCAACTGACAAGCATTCATTTGGAATCCTCGAGCTTAAAGGAAAAGAGGAAAACCGACGCTCACTTTACTCCGAAAGATGGAGGCAGACATGAGAAGAATGAATAACAATTGGACAGAAATAGAAAGTGAGCCTGAGAACGGAGTAGGTTAGAGAATGCTGGTTAGTGGCCAATCCTCTAACGGGGGTAAAAGGTGTAAGTCAGTAAGCAAGTAAGTAAGTAAGTGAGTAACTAAGTGAAATATATCATCTATCTGCGATCAGTCATTTCTCACACCTATCGTTGAAAATGTTCCATATTCATGTTTCTACAAATATGAGACATGTTTCTAACCATTTCCTGTATCTCTTACAAACAAAACTGAATGATCTTATTTAGGTTTGAGTCAATGAATTGACATAGTTGATCACTATCTACATTCACTGAATCTTTTGTCGCTTGTCTGTCGTTTATTAGTAGCACGTTTGTAATTCCCATATCTAAAGAGCAATTCCGATCCCACTTTTCATACACTGTCCTTCTTAACACGTTACGTTGACAGATTATATTTACAAACAAATGAATGCACTACTCAAGAGACTTATTTGAAAGACATCGATTACTAATTGCTTTGGTCTCAGATAAGACGGTACAATAATTTTCACTCATCACAAAATAGAACGGATATGAATGGAGTCACATTGCTAACGTGTGTACGAGTAACTTGAGAAATGCATCGTTATATTAAAGAACATCTTTCTTGAGAGCCATGACATAGAAACCATTGGATGAGTAGTAATAAATCAACATCTACTGTCGGAGAGAGATACCCAGATTAAACCGTTTAGATAATAAATCAGCACTCACTTACTAACTAAGTTACACACGTACTTACTCACCTGATTACTCATTCATAAACTTAATTAATGAAATTATAAGCAACTAACTCCTCAGTCATTTAATTATTCACACGATTGCTAAATTGTCTTCGTTTACGCGAACATCAATTCTCAGTCAAACGCTACGACAGCTCTCCGCTTATATCAATACATAAGGACAACTATGGACATACGTTCAATTAGAAAAATGTGGAAGGAGTACAAAGAATTTTTAGAAGTTTGGCATTCAAATCAATCAGCAATCAATGAACACATCGACATTGATCCGATTTATTAACCCATCCAAAAAATCTTTGGTGACTTATGATCAAGAAACAGATCAAAGAAGGATGCAATCAAAACAACGGTGCAGATGACTATATGTTTAGGGTCAGTAGCAAACTGTCAAGATCGAAGTAAGTAGAACGAGTTACCGGTCAAACGTGCAAAAAATTCTCATACTTCAATTCCATCTGAAGTCTGTGTAGAGGTTGTTCAGAAGAACAATGGAAGATTCACAACCAAAACATCCTGCTCAGAAAACGAAAAACCATCACAATCAAACAACTGAGCTACAAGTTTTCTCCACCATCTCATAACTTGTCTACTCAGTAAGTAATTATATAAATAAGTGACATATTGGATTCTTTGTTTACTAATTTTCTATCCGACCCACAAAATCTTTCACTCGAACAATCCCACCCGATATCCGTACATCAAATAACATTGCACAGAGCACTCTACATTTATACATGAAAGCAAAAACAGAAATGTTTCGAAAATTGCCATTCGTTCAAAAAATGTAAGCGATTTGGCTGCATATTTAGGAATGTCGAATTCAATTTGTTTGGAATTGAAATTATTGCGATAAGTGTACCGAAGGATGGTAAACTCCTAATAATGCAATTACTAATAATATACAATTGGTAATATTACTGTTGTCGTTATTATACGTCGATGCAAAGCGAACACAGAAATAACGAAAACTATGGAATAATAATGAGATGTATTTGGTGGAGAAATATTTGACATACAGTTCATAGGTTCACATGTCCAGCTGACCATCAGTCTGGAGCTTATTGGCATGAGCAACTTCCGCCACGTCTACTGCAACATCCTCCACAACAGTTTCCACCTCGACATCCGCGACATCCACAACAACGTGGGCATTGAGGACATGCACCGGAACAGCAAGGACACCGTTGTGGTTGTGGTTCAGGAGCTGGAGCTGCAATCACTGAAAACCAAGTAACAACACAACATCACAATGTTAGGTATCGAATAGACAATCAGGAAAACAAAGAAATCCCATCACACATTTCACCACTGCAAACATCAACCAACTACCAAACTGATCTGTGTGCGCATCACAATTTATCCTCCAATAACTGGTGGACATGTACCGGGATTATGTGATTTGGTCATTAGTCAAGTGGAATCGACCAGCATCGAGAAAGCTGACACTCACCTGAATTCTGACATTCGAACGATACGACCAGTACAACCATGATGAGCTGAAATGAGAAGATTGATTAGGCAAACACTATCACAAAAGGCAATTGTGACATACAGTGAAGAATTGCATTGTGTTGTTCTGCTTTTCAATTGAGTGTTGTTTGCTCAGTGGCTGTTCTGTTTGTTGACTGTACACATTGAAGATTTATATTTATAGTGGACTTTGGTCAGTTCACAGTCACGCGTTTACATTCGTATCCTCGCTTACACTCTCTGACAATCAATCATAGCTTTCCAATAACCAGATCATCGCATTTTGACGCGCTGCTTCATCACACATATTAGTGTTCACATACAACCCCTCTTGAGAATTCGGTGATAGCTTTAAATTCGTTTACTCGCACTCTTGTCAACTGTACAATCAGCATGCAACAATTAATGATTGTTAGAGGGTGTAGAACATGATAGAGAATTAACTGTGGTAATGGATGGAACAAACAACGACTACAAGTATTGAATAACAAATTTGTTTACACTAATTCAACGAAATCATGAGCATTCGAGTGTGAACACGTGTGGAGGTGTGGACGTGCTGCTAACAAATTCCACTATAAATACAACGGTGCAATGTGTACAGTCAACAAACAGAACAGCCACTGAGCAAACAACACTCAATTGAAAAGCAGAACAACACAATGCAATTCTTCACTGTATGTCACAATTGCCTTGTGTGATATTGTTTGCCTAATCCGTCTTCTCATTTCAGTTCATCATGGTTGTACTGGTCGTATCGTTCGAATGTCAGAATTCAGGTGAGTGTCAACTGACTCGATGCTGGTCGATTCCACTTGGCCACTCGACCACATGACAATGTGACATGAAGCTGGTACATGTTGACTAGTGCACATATTGCGCACACTGATCAGTGTGTTAGTTGGCTGATGTTTGCGTTGGTGAAATGTGTGATTGGTTTTGTTTGTGTTCGTGATTCTCCATATGATGTGTAACATTGTGATGTTGTGTTGTGTTGTTACTTGGTTTTCAGCGATTGCAGCTCCAGACCCTGAACCAAAACCACAACGGTGTCCTTGCTGTTCCGGTGCATGCCCTCAATGTCCTCGATGTTGTGGATGTGGTGGATGTCGAGGTGGAGACTGTTGTGGAGGATGTTGCAGTAGACGTGGCGGAAGTTGCTCATGCCAATAAGCTCCAGACTGATGGTCAGCTGGACATGTGAACCTATGAATTGTTTGTCACATATTTCTCCACCAAATACATCTCACTATACCATAGTTTCTGTTGTTTTTCCGTCTTCACTGCACATCAACTAATGAAAATGTTGAGGATAGTTTCATATCCTTTTCTTCACGCATCGCGATTATTTAAATTTTAAATCGATATAAGTTGACACGTGTCAATGAAGTAGGTAAACATTTAACATTTTCTCGAAAGAATAGGAAATTCTCACATTTCTTCACGTCATAAAATGTTGTTAAAAATGACTAGGTTAGAACTCACGATTGAAATATAATGTTTCCCATAAACAAGATAGATTCGAACTCCCTAAAAACCATGGCTTCTATGAACCACAGAATTCATCTTCGATCGTTTGTACACAATATTTTGAATGCTTTTCTTTTCATCATTTATGTGCCTCTTTTCAATTATTTATTTATTGATAAATGATTATAGACTTCTTTTACTCTGTGTTTTTTTGATGGAACCCTTTAAGTTTGTATGCTTTAGTTTCTATGGAAATGCGAATTCTGTATGCTTAAGGCTCGCCCCCAAGCTTGATGACTCTACATGTAACTTGATAACCCTAACATATTTTTCATGTTTTTGATATCATTGAATTCACAATTTAGCATATTTATAGTCAGATGTAATTCACGTCTAGTGGTATCGCAACCTCAACTTGATCGAATAGTATTCCTATTTAATAATTTTATTATTACGAATATGGATATTTTTTTCTCTGCCCGTACACTGCCTTGAAATAACTACCAGTCTGAAGCCAGGATAAAGGAGGACTGTTAGGAACTTGTCACATAGATAACAAATTCGCCTAAAAGAACGCTGACCAGAATAGTTAACTCAAACCATTTTAATTTTGCCGTCGGAGTTACACCATCTTCATATAGAAGAGTCATTAAGTCTGATGATGAAATCCAATCTCCTCCAGGATTAACGAGGTCGATTTCCCTTGTCATAAGTAGAAAAAAACACTATTTTATGTACATGGAGTTTCTAAACATTTCTGAAGACCGGAAGATTGTTCCGAATTGTTGCAGAATTCAAAAGAAACAACCAGGAGGTGCTTGGAATTAAATAAATTGAATATACTTGTATTTCGACGGAGTAGTCCATTTTACATTTGGATATCATTGATGTATCCCATTATTTTAGATGAACAGTGTGCATCACTTGTAGATTTGTGAAATACAATCACTATTTTGCTGATGGAATTACGTTCTCTGAGTGGGATGTTCTGGTTATGGGGAGCTTTCATTCTTCTTCTTCTGATGCTGTTCAGAAGAAGAGCAACGAATGCTCCATACAACCAAAACATCCATCTCAGACAGCCAAACTCCATCACTAAACAGGCTCATGTAGATTTTAGTGCATTTTGTTTGTCTTAAATTGGTACTTTTTAACTTCGAAACTTCACTTGAACTAAATACATGTTTTCTTGTCTACAAACACTTTATACAATCTTTGGTTATTGATTATTTTAACGGTTATTCCCGAACAAAAAAACCCGTTCAATTCTGCGTTTTAAACTACATGTCAGTCAGCTTCATTCATCAAAATCACCATGAAAAAATAACCAAGATATTTTGCTTTTTGTTTAAAAACTTTGGTCCTTAAACTAATCACCAATTTTTTTAAAACGGAAAATTAATTAGAAATTCATTACTTATTTTCTGTCGCATTGATATGACATATCGGATATTTATCTATGTAGATAGATAGATAGATAGATAGACGAAAATCGTGTTGTTTGTGGTTGACATTTGTAATCATTTTCTGGAAACATTGTTTTCATCAAGTATGATAGATGGAAAAAAAGAGAGTTTATTGATTCCTGATTTCATTTTTTTGGGTTGTTGGTTATCTATGGTGAATAATTTTTTTGGTTTTGTGAAAGTAGACATTTTCAAAGATTACATTATCAGAAAGCATAACTTGACGATGATAGTATATGTGTAGTGAAGGAGAACACAGGTGAGGGCAACCGAATTGTATTTAACGAAAATTACAGAGTTACTCATTAAAATTTGGAAAACCATATCGTGACCGGTTAACTTTGCAAATCTTCAACCAATCATCAATCCATTGTCTGACATTTCAATATTCATGTGTTTCATGTGTTCCCATTCTTCCTTTCTTGATCTTCCCTCATCTTCTGCTGCCAGACATTACGTTTACACTCGCTTCATATAGTACTTATAAGTAGCGCGCACCACATATGTATATATATATATTGAAACTTAGTTTAACGGTATAATGAATTAAGCATTCCACAGTCAAGTTATAGGTATACATTTATCAGTATGGTGGAACTGATTTCGGATCTAGCGGATACTTACCACTGGAATCGAGATAGTTGTTGACAATTAACACTTACCCGTTTTGCCTTTGGTATCAAAATGGCTCCAGCGATCTTCCAGCAGATTAAAGATACTATTCTGGCAGATGTCCCTGGTGTTGCCATTTACGTTGACGATGTCCTTGTTGTCGGCTCAATTTCCTCACTGAAGATTAGCATTCTCATACGGAAATCACAAAAATAATGCGTCTATAACATTCGTTTGTCTCTAAAAGGTTTATTCAAGGTAAATTTCAAGGAATGAAGAAATGATTCACAGGTGATTTCAATGTGTAGAAAGAACGATACCCATGATACTATGATGCAAAATCAAAAAGTGTTCTCATTAGTGACTAGCTTCGTGAGGAAATTCTCGGAGATATAATGAGAAGACGTGACCAGTGAAGTTCGGCGGTAACTACCGATATGAATGGATGGGGTCGTTCAAGATTCTTAGATTAGTCACATTTAGACATTCACACTGTTCGATGCCATCTCGTTGGTGCAGAGGTTAAGCATTCACGCGCGAGACCGAAGGTCCCGGGTTCGATTCCTGAAAGTAGCAGTTGTCGCGGATGCTCACTGCTGATGACTCCCATATCAAGATTAAATGGCATTCCAGTGCTTCCAGGTTTCTGTTGATGGTCTAAAAATGGTTGCTTGATGACTCAAACGTGTAAAATCACTAATCTTCAAAAAATTCTAGTCCAAAATAAATCAATCTTTTATTCCATTTAATAGTCAACAGAACTAATAGACTACATAAGTATTACCACAACTCAAATCTATCGTGTCTCTAAATGGAAAATTATTTTCATATAGTTTGGCGTAATTGTTGAGTAGTTTACCTGTGATATTCTATTGAAAAGACTGAAAATGGATATTACTCTGTATTTCACTTTGCGAAATTCAAAAATGCAAGATACTTTAGGTATTAACATACTGACAAATGGACTGAGTCATGTTGGTAGATGTAGGCTAACTGGTTGGGCTCCGCGAGATGATATTAACAAATGGTTAGAGACTTTGAATGACATGGTTCAAAATCGTTTGTAATGGCACAAGTGCATCCACTCTTTGTGTCCTATCAAATTCTCATCATCTGAATTCCTCATCACCCCTATCTTTCTGTTCCTAAATTTATTTCACTGAATTTTACTTCTGCAATCATATATTCGAACCGTAATCTTCCCCATTGCTGCTAATACTTCTACTATCGCTACCACTATGTGATTTGAACTGACAGTCACCTCTGTGTACTAATGCGGTATGTTAACCTGAACTGATGTACGGTACGTGTGAAGTTCTACGTTCTATCTGTCTATATACATCCTGTTGTCTATTCAACTTTGTATGAACCCGTGGTGTATGCTTGATTATTCTGAGCCCAGATGGTTATTTTTTAAAAATCTTGGTTATTTTTATCAAGGTGCTTATGTGCATTTTACTTCGCTAATAACTTATCTAGTTAATTTTGTTTTAATCTAACTATGATTACGACGTCAAATCTCGGTACATTTAAGCGGCTCATTAGTATTCTTCTTCTCTTTCTATCTTCATGTTCGGTTTGAATGAACACGATTGTATGAAATAAGTTCATGCACTAATACCATATATATCACTTCGTAATGATCACTGTCACATAAATAAGCTACGCTTGAGAAAATAATTTATATGGAAAATAGGTGAATGATTTATTTTACACCATAAGTAATCATTTTGTTCAAATCGGAGTCTGAAACTATTTTTAAAATAAGATTAAGCATTAAGATTAGTGTAAAACAAGGAATCGATTCAGTATAATCACTATTTTCACGAAGTACTAATCTATTGCAAATTGTGGGTGGCATCGCAAAAAATAATATTCATCTTACATTTTATCGCCTGTAAATAAATGTACGTCGTCGGATAAAAACCTTGAAAATGTTCACACTTCCAGTTTATTTCATTAAGAAATAGACGAATGAAACAAAGTAATGATTTACTTACTGTTCAATCACTGTTCAGTTGGTTTAACATAATGTGATTTAAAAAGAATCGTTGCTTTAAATCTCTAAATTCAATATGTTTCTGGAAAACCTTTTAGATTGTTAAATGCATATACTTATAGTGTTTTATCTGCCACAGTTTTTTTTAAATAGAAAAATTAACACCATTTTTTTTCCATTAAATGGCTTATTTAATGAATGTAAGATTTCAAGAATGATATTTATAGCCTCATTTAGATTTGAATGTGTGGTTGAATATTTCACACAAGACAAGACACTCAAAACTACTGTGGTGCGCGCTACTTATAAGTAGTATATGACGCGAGTGAAAACGTAAGGTCTGGTACCAGAAGATGGGAGAAGATCAAGAAAGGAAGAGTTAGAACACAATGGAATTTGTATGAAACGCATGAATAGTGAGTGAAATGTGAGACAATGGATTGATGATGGATTGAAGATTTGCAAATTGCGCGTTTACGATATGGTTTTCCTATTTTACTGAGTAAGTCTGTAATTTTCGTTAAATACAATTCGGTTGCCCTCACCTGTGTTCTCCTTCACTGCACTACCTGTCTTTTTTTACCATCCATGTACATGAATAGATGATATTATTTGATTATCGAATCAAATTGAACATTGAATATATCTCATGTTGTTTAAAATAGGCCAAAGAATGTTTCAATGAAAATGCTTTGAAACACTTTATCATGTGGATATTTTCTATTCGGGAAATATCAATCGATCAATATTTCAACATTTAAGTCATCAAAATGATGAATTGAAGAGAAAAACAAAACAATATTTATTTAATAATTTGAATTATTTTCAGCTGATGTTTTAATTAACTATAATTATTTTAAAAAAGACTATTTCAGTAAGTAACTTTGTTGTAACACTGGTAATTATGTATATTTGTTCATTCGCTTTTGATTACTTACTTACTTACTTACGTCTTTTTTAACCTTAATTGAGCATAGGCCACTAACCGATATTCTACAACTAACTCCTTCTTGATGTTGGATCCAAACGGAGGTTTCGACTGAGGAATAACTCTCAAGGAAGTCTAGACACGCGTCTCGCCCAGTTGAAATCCCAAATAAGTGATTTGAGTAAATAACGGTTCTAATATTCATCATAAATATAAGTATACATCATTACTTAACAAATATTACCACTCAGTTATTCCACCAACAATTGTTAAATTATTCAAATTAACAGTACAAATAAAT
Organism: Schistosoma turkestanicum; assembly: GCA_944470395.2. Lineage (NCBI taxonomy): Eukaryota > Metazoa > Platyhelminthes > Trematoda > Strigeidida > Schistosomatidae > Schistosoma > Schistosoma turkestanicum. The sequence goes on from OX103979.1 coordinate 71,287,503, forward strand.
GTTATTCTTCCTTCAAGAGATAATATTTGGTGTTTCCAATTCTGGAAAAGTGTTTTCATTCACAATCAAAATGCACAATTCCAGTCCATGCAAGCTAATCCAATCAAAAGAGGAACAAATCAATATGGCTGTCGCCATGATTTATTATCAGCTTAAACAACAATAATGAAGTTCAGAAAGAAACATAGAAACTCAGTGAAGACAAAAGAAATAGAAACTATAATAAAATACACATATTATCCTCTCAAAATGGAATAGAACAGATTAACCAAACGTACAACTAAATGAATCAATAAAGATAAATTACAAGACAAATTTAACCTGATCTCCCTTTCCAGATGTTTCCGATTGCTATTTATTGCTGTTTTCATCTACCCGAATTATACTCCTTAATTTAATTTACAGAAGAATAAAGTTTCATAAAAATATTTTTATGATGAAATTATATATGTAATAGTTTATAAAACGAACTCTCTTATTTTGATGAGTACTGATCACCAGGGGGGCTCATAAGCAGTATCTTCTTCTAGTCGATAGACCGCTGTTTCGTCCTAGTATGGGACTCATCAGAAGCGTGCTTACATGAAGCTCATACGCAATAATCGGACCCAGCTCCTTCTGTCACGCGCGCTAAGGATTCACCTTTAGACCGCTGGGTAAGCATACACCTAGTCAATGTCTAACGTTGAGTGATCTAAGGAGTTTCGCGCAACATCACCCTTTGTCTTTGAGAGTAACTGCCTACATCTGACAGGCACGAACGAAATCACTCTTGAAGGAGATGCCCTAGAGGACGCTAACACCTTTTCATATCTGATCAGCATCATCGACCAGCCAGCTGGATCCGATGCAGATGTGAGGTCGTGGATTGTCAAATCAAGGGTTGCATTTCTACAGTTGAAAAATATCTGGCACTCCAAACAACTTTCGACCAAAACCAAAATCAGGATTTTCAATACAAATGTCAAGAAACTTCTACAATATGGGACGGATAATTGAAGAAATACGAAAGCCATCATCCACAAGATACAAGTATTCATTAACAGCTATTTACGAGATATACTTCGAATCCGTTGGCCAGACACCATCAACAGCAACCTACTGTAGGAAAAAACAAACCAAATGCCAGAGGAGGACGAAATCAAGAAGAAGCGGTGGAAGTGAATCAGACACAAGTTCCGGAACGCACCCAACTGCGTCACAGGACAAGTCCTCTCCTGGAAACCTCAAGGAAAACAAGAAGATCAAAAGAACACATAACGCCGAGAAATAGAGAAAGACATGAGAAGAATCAACAAAATTTGGAAAGAACTGGAAAGGGAAGCCCAGGACAGAGTAGGTTAGAGAAAACTAGTTAGCGGCCTATGCTCCATCGGCGGCAACATGCATAAATAAGTAAGTGAGTACGTAAGTACACCCAACAAGGTTGAAATTCACCGATCACAGACTCTCAGTAGAATTCCGAGAATTTCTTTACATACCTAATAACTAGTAAGTAAACAAATATTCTTTGATTGATTGAAACCTTGATAAATAATCTTTTCCAGTATCAAACATACTACTGATTGACAAATCAACCAGTTTACAATTTTGTCTGCTTCTGCATTTCATATAACATCATTATTCCAATTCTTCTACACTACAAAAAAAGTGGGTACTGCCTTATTTGTTCAACACTATCCAATACAAAGAATCAACTGAAAACATTCTATGAAGAACGAAATTATCACTTAATAATTAATATGAAAGGATTATCGAAATACTTTAATTTATTCCGTATACATACATATAATACATATACATATATCTGAGTTGATAAAAATAATTGAAATACCCATAGATTGAATAGATTTCATGTAATTTTTTTGGGGAAAAAAAGAGAAATTCTTTTTTCAATGTTATTCTTAGTTCCGTTTCCTTTCGTGCAACATAATTAGTTGTATCAATCAGCATTAAATAAAAATGTTGCATTTCCATGTCATAAAAGCTAATTTAAGTTGATAAATGTTGATGTGAGTGCGCTTGCTCTTTTTTTTTTTAAACGTTAGAGAAAAATAGAAATGCGCAGTTCGTCATTTTTGTCGCTTCCTTATTGCTGTTATTGTGTGGATTAGTTGTATAGAGGAAATCGTTACCGGATCAACATAGTTACATAACTTGTTTTATACAACGAATTAGGATATATACTGCGAGTCTTGTTAATGTAATTTTTACAAATGCCATAAAATGTGAATGTCGCATACTTTAGGAAATTAGTGTCTGTCGCATTTTGAGCGTAATTTCAGAGTGATTTAAAGTAATTGATTACTTACTTACTCATGCCTGTTATCTCTAATGGAGCATAGGCCGCCGATCACGATTCTCCTTCTTTTCTAGTTCTATTCAGTCGTCTGCTTTATTGATATAACCATGTATCAATCAGTTACGAGCTATTTTAATTCTGGTAAAAAACGGAAATGGTTTATCAATGTCTCAGTACACTGATGCCTAATATCTTGAGGCGACTAAAGTTAGAAATACATAACAACCGATTATAGGTTAATATTCAGCTCATTATGCTTGACTGATGCTCTGTAATAGAGGTGAATTTATGCACTGGTAGAAAACATTTCCTATTTCAAAGAAAACACGACTTGATTCTCTCTAGGTTCATTCGAACATCCTCCTCCTAATAAAAGTCGTTAATAAAAATTTATTTTTAATTTCAAGAGGCATTATGAAATCAAATATTATTCGCAATAAACGGTGTGAAGATTGATAAGTTACTATTTGAACTGATCAATTGATCATTGTTAGACCAGAATTTGAAACTTGGAAGCACTGAAAATCGGCCGTTTTATCTCGCTGTGCGACTCGTCGGTGCGCATCCATGACTCTTACAACTCTAGAGATTCGAACCCAGGACCTTCGGACTTGCGCGCAAACACTTGACCTCTAGACAACTGTGTCGGAATCCAACGTAATGAATGTCTAACTTAAATCAGTTTACGCTTTCGGACAACCTCACCCATTGCATTTGTTAGTTACTATCTACGCCCGACTGGGTTGAACTCCACTGGTCACTACTTCTTTGTAGAACTCGGAAAAACTTCCTCGAGGAGCTAATTACTGCAACATCCATAACCATATATTACATACTATAATATGCTCCCTAGTGACTAGCTTCATGAGGAAGTGTTTCTGAGTTCTAGTTAAAAGTTAAAGAGAACTGTAGTTCGACTCTGTTTGGGTAAGAAGCAGTGTTCACCGAAAACAGTGAGCAAAACCATGTCATAAAGAAAGTTCGACATTATCACCGTTGGATGCCGTCTTAGTTGTTCAGAGTTTAGGGTTTCTCGTCAAAGACTAAGAGCGTCCTGGTTTCAAATTCTGCAAGTAACAGTAATCTTGGACGCTTATTGCTGATAAGTCTCACATCAGGACGAAGTATCCGTATTTAAGAGTTTACAGGTTTCTGATGGTAGTCTAACAATGATTGATTCATGATTCAAAAACGTTTATGTGTATATATATGAAACAGTTCCATTTTTGGGAAATCATAATAACTCATGTATGTATGTAAAGAGTATAAACGTTACTTAGGAATAATCGTCTTGAGTAAATAATCATTTCAACTGAGAATTGAATTTGAACCATTCAATTCAGTTTTGAAATTTTGATCTACTATTGTCATCTCTAGTGAAATTGTAATATTGATATATAATTATTATTAGTTGACATTTTTGTAAGATGATAAATGAATAAAAATGAATAGTTCTTCACTGTTATTTTGGCAATTTCAGACAACTTCTTTTCAATTAGAGTTATGGAGATTAGTGTTTCAATACAGTGAAATCATCAATCCATCATTGTTAGACCCACCATTAGAAACCTGGAAGCACTAAAAGACGGCGATTTCTTCCTCGTATGAGACTACTCATCAGCATCGTAAAATGTGCTCACTTTTAAGTTCTAATGATTAGACGTGAACAGTGGAATTCAGCTCTGTCGGGTGTGGGCAGTAACTACTGGAGACAAATGGATGAGGTCGCGCAAAATCTGAAGATTTATCAGAGTTAGACATTAAACACTGATGGATACCGGCCAAGTGGTCCAGACGTTAGGCATTCGTGTACAAGACAGAATATCGATGGTTAAAATCCTTCGGGGTACAGGAATCGAGGATTTGCACTACTAATAAGTCCCATACCAAGGCGAAACTGCTGTATTTCAGTTCTTTCAGGTTTCTAATTGTGGTTTAACTTTTTTCTGGTTCAGTAGTATACATTTAAGAATTGATTTTCACCTAAGTCGGCATTATAATCAACCTGTTCATTATAGGGCATTTTGATTTATTTTATTCATTCGGTACTCTTGTATTCTATGATACAACAATTCCACATTGGTTATGGACTTACATCCGAAGTGATTTTGAGATAAATTTTATTTTAATTAATACGTGATTGAGTGTTTCAATTAATTAATGCACAAAATTGTTGCTGAAACTTTGATAATCGTTTTTTTTACATTTTTTGAAAAAAGAAATTCAGTCATAACAACCAAAATATTGTTAAACATGCAATGGTATATATTACTTTTTAAGATGCCTAATTTCAAAATGTTAACTCCGCCAGTAGAACCTTAGGGGCTACTGCCGGTCCCAAGCCCGGATAAAGGAGGAGGGTTGGACATGGGGTTGGCGGCCCCATTCCGTTGAAATCTAACTTGCCAAAAAAACGCTAACCAGAAAAAATAATTCAAACCATTTTAACTCTGCCCTGGCAGTTGGAAGAAGAATTATGACGTCTCGTGATGAAAGCCGAGTCCCCTCGGAAGTCACGGGGCTGATGCCTCTTCTGACAACCAGAGCAACCATTTTTTTAGGTACATGGAACGTTCGTACATTGTGGGAGACTGGAAGACTATTTCAAGTTGCAGCAGAAATGAAAAGATACAACCTCGAGGTGCTCGGCATCAGTGAAACACATTGGACACAGGTAGGACAACTGAGACTTGCTTCAGGGGAACTGCTGTTATACTCTGGTCATGAAGAGGAAAACGCTTCACATACACAAGGAGTTGCACTGATGCTGTCCAAACATGCACAAAAGGCACTGATAGGATGGGAATCTCATGGGCCGAGGATCATTAAAGCATCCTTCAAAACAAAGAGAGAGGACATTACAATGAACGTCATCCAATGTTATGCACCTACCAATGACTACAATGACGACGTTAAAGATCAATTCTACGAAAGGCTGCAGTCAATCGTCGAGAAATGTTCACCAAAGGATTTGACGATTCTTATGGGAGACCTGAATGCCAAGGTTGGAATGGACAACACTGGATATGAAGACATCATGGGACGACATGGACTGGGAGAAAGGAACGAAAACGGTGAGAGATTTGCAAACCTATGTGCCTTCAACAAACTGGTCATCGGTGGCACAATATTCCCACACAAACGCATTCACAAAGTCACATGGATTTCACCGGATCACACTACTCAAAACCAAATTGACCATATCTGTATCAACAAAAAGTTCAGAAGGACCATGGAGGATGTGAGAACCAAGAGAGGAGCTGATATAGCTTCAGATCACCACTTGCTGATCGCCAAAATGAGATTGAAGCTAAAGAAGCACTGGACAACGGGACAGACAACATCACAGAAGTTTAATACGGCCTTTCTTCGGGATACTGTAAAACTCAACGAATTCAAGATAGCCCTCACCAATAGGTTCCAGGCCTTTCAGGATCTACTCAATGGAGAGGAAGCAACATTGGAGAACAATTGGAAAGGGATTAAGGAGGCAATCACTTCAACATGTCAGGAGGTCCTTGGTCGCAAGAAGCACCATCACAAGGAATGGATCTCTGTTGGTACTCTTGAAAAAATTCAAGAAAGGAGGAACAAGAAGGCAGAAGTGAATGTCAGCCGAACAAGAGCAGAGAAAGTTAAGGCGCAAGCCGAGTATACAGAAGCAAACAGGGAAGTGAAGAAGAGCATCAGAGCTGACAAACGAAAATATGTGGAAGATCTAGCAATGACGGCGGAAAAGGCTGCAAGAGAAGGAAACATGAGACAATTGTACGAAACAACAAAGAAGCTCGCCGGAAACTATCGTAAACCAGAACGACCAGTGAAAAGCAAGGAAGGCAAAGTAATCAGCAACACTGACGAACAGCGAAATAGGTGGGTGGAGCACTTTAAGGAACTATTGAATCGACCAGCTCCACTGAACCCACCCAACATCGAAGCAGCATCCACGGACCTCCCAATTAATATTGGCGCACCCACGATTGAGGAGATCAGTATAGCCATCAGACAAATCAAGAGCGGCAAAGCAGCAGGACCAGACAACATTCCAGCAGAGGCAATGAAAGCAGATGTGGAAGCAACTGCGAAAATATTTCACATTCTCTTCAAGAAGATTTGGGATGAGGAACAAGTACCATCAGATTGGAAAGAAGGATACCTCATCAAAATACCAAAGAAAGGCGATCTCAGCAAGTGTGAGAACTACAGAGGCATCACTCTTCTTTCAATACCAGGCAAAGTCTTCAACAGAGTATTGTTAAACAGAATGAAGGACTTCGTAGACGCCCAACTTCGAGATCAACAGGCTGGATTTCGTAAGGATCGATCATGTACTGACCAAATTGCTACATTACGGATCATTGTGGAACAATCAATTGAATGGAACTCACCACTCTACATCAACTTCATCGACTACGAGAAAGCATTTGACAGCGTGGATAGGAAAACACTGTGGAGGCTTCTTCGACACTACGGTGTGCCTGAGAAAATAGTCAACATCATACGGAATTCTTATGATGGATTCAACTGCAAAATCGTACACGGAGGTCAGCTGACAGACTCTTTTGAGGTGAAGACCGGTGTGAGGCAAGGTTGCTTACTCTCACCCTTTCTCTTTCTCCTGGTCATCGACTGGATTATGAAGACGTCAACATCTGGAGGGAAGCACGGTATCAACTGGACAGTTAGGACGCAGCTGGACGATCTGGACTTCGCAGATGACCTGGCTCTTCTATCGCACACTCAACAACAAATGCAAGAGAAGACGACCAGTGTAGCAGCAGCCTCTGCAGCAGTAGGTCTCAAGATACATAAAGGAAAAAGCAAAATTCTCCGATGCAACACAACATGCACCAACCGAATCACGCTTGATGGAGATACCTTGGAGGACGTTAACACCTTCACATATCTTGGCAGCATCATCGACGAGAAAGGTGGATCGGACGCAGATGTGAGGGCACGGATTGGCAAAGCAAGGGCTGCATTTCTACAGTTGAAAAATATCTGGAACTCCAAACAACTTTCAAACAAAACCAAAATCAGGATCTTCAATACAAATGTCAAAACAGTTCTACTGTATGGAGCGGAAACATGGAGAACTACCAAAGCCATCATCCAGAAGATACAAGTGTTTATTAACAGTTGTCTACGCAAAATACTTCGTATTCGTTGGCCAGACACCATCAGCAACAACGAACTGTGGGAGAGAACAAGTCAGATTCCAATGGAGGAGGAAATCAGGAAGAAGCGGTGGAAGTGGATAGGACATACACTACGAAAAGCACCCAACTGCGTCACTAGACAAGCCCTCACATGGAACCCTCAAGGCAAAAGGAAAAGAGGAAGGCCAAGGAACACACTACGCCGAGAAATAGAGAAAGATATGAGAGGAATGAACAAACATTGGACAGAACTGGAGAAGGAAGCCCAGGACAGAGTTGGTTGGAGAAAACTGGTGGGCGGCCTATGCTCCATTGGGGGTAACAGGCGAAATGAATGAATGAATGAATTTCAAAATGTTGGAAAAAATTTGTGGTTCAGGTAGATGATTTTGGTGGTGTTTTGTTCCCACTGAGCTGGATGTTTTAGTTGTCGCGAGCTTTCATTTTTCTTCTTCTGAACGACATCATCAGCGCAAACTTCAGATGGTAGAACTAAAGTAATCGAATTTCTCCATATTTGACCCGTAGCCTATTCTGTGCACCTTGATCTTGATTGGTTCCTGTTGTCCTGCCATGACTACTTTTGGTTGATATCAATACCCACGGACAATTACGGACATACATACGATTGTAACAATGTGCAAATACTAGATAGGAGGAGGACAAAGAGCTTGGCACTCAGGTCAATTAACAATCAACAAACACAACGACATTGATTCAATTTATTAACTAATCAAAAAAATCATAGGAGACATAGGATCAAGAAACAAATCAAAAAGGGGACACAATCAAAACAAAAGTGCGAACAACGACAGGTTTAAAGTCAACAGCAATCAATCAAGACTGAGGTTAACAGAACAAGCTACAGGTCAAACGTGGAGAAATTCGATTACTTCACTTCTGCTATCTGAAGTTTGTACAGACAATGATGTTGTTCAGTAGAAGAACAATGAAAGCTTCACAACCAAAATATCCAGCTCAAAGAACCGTAAACTATTCTGTGTGTTTAATTCCAAAAAGTAGTTCGCTTTCATGAGAAAAAACCTAACAAACCGATCCAATTTTACTGCTCATATAAAAAAACGCGATGAATAGATTTTATTTTTCAGATCAATAATACGAGTTGTGTACTTGGTTAGATTTTTTTATAATTGATTTAATGAATTTGCGTGTGTTGTATTTTTCTCATAATTATACATGAAACAGAATTAAAATTGTGTCTAAACATTGTAAGCTGAAACTTGATTCATCGGAATTAAAGCGAATATAAAAAATTTGAAAAATTCGCGTTTACCATGTGTAAGATCCATTTTTGAAAATCCCTTCATTTACACATTTTGAATATGTCCTTATTGATTTCTTCAGTTGTACATTTAGTCTGTTAGTCTGTTTGATTCCATTTCGGAGAGGATAATATTTTTATTTTATTATAGTTTCTATTTCTTTCACCTTCACTGAGTTTGTATGTTTCTTTCTGAACTGCATGCATGTTGTTTAAGCTGATACTTAGTCATGGCGACAGCAGTATTGATTTGTTCCTCTTTTGATTGGATTGCTTGCTTTGACTGGAATTGTGCATTTTCTATTGTGAATTGAAGCACCCTTCCAGAATATGTAACACTCTGTGTTATTAAGCGACAAAATATAATCTGTCGAACGAATCTGATCTATCCAGGTGGGATAGAATACCATTTATTTGTTACTGTTGATTTGATTAATTGAACAATTGTTGGTGGAATAATTGAGTGGTTATATTTGTTTAGAACCAATATTTACCCAAATCAATTGTTTTGATTTCAGCTGGGCAAGTTGCATATCTAAACTACCAGGATAGTTATTCTTTAATCCAAACATCAGTTTGGATCTTACACCATATAGCAGTAATAAGTGTACAAGTCCATAGTTTTTAATACAGAGTACGTGATTAGTTTGTTTATTGTATATGATATATCCTTGCGTATTTGAACGACGGGGGAAAAGAGCGCACCTAAAAATTTACTAAGTTTATTAATCTGGATAACACATGTAACATCCATATTCTGAAACTTTTCACAATCAGGAATAATATGAAAGTTTCCCATTGTGAAAATTAGAACTACACATATAAGTGAGCCAGTTACAAACTTCATACGCAAGTACATCAGTTCAGATTATCGTACCACATTAGCACACAGACTCAATTGTCAATTCAAATCACATAGTGGTAGAGATAGTAGAAGTATTACCGGTAATAGAGAAGATTGCGATTTGAAGATATTATTCAAGAAGTATAATTCAGTGAGATAATCGAACAATATTGTTGTTATCGATTAAATCCTCATCAGGCTTTTACTCTATCTAAAATACATGAATATTTCTAGTGAAATGGTTAAAATTGCCTTGACTGGTTAGAACATTTTCACTATAAAAATATTCATGTATATCAGAGATGACGATCTAATCGAAAACAACAATATTGTTCGTCGTTGTTCTAATCAGGAATAAGAGGAAAAAAACATGCTACATTTGTTCATCCTATCCTATCATTTCTGACATAAAAATTTTACAACAGGTGAAGAAGTAAGTACTGTGCGAATTAATTTTCAAAATTACAAACTGACACAATTTTTTTCCACCAACAAACAAAATAGAAAAAAAATTACAAATCTAATCTGTACCTACTGATGTTGTTGAATTTCATCCTAGATTTCGTTTTTTTGACAAATCTGACACATAAAACAAGGAAGGCAACAACAGTTCAGTTGGGTCTACCAAACAAGAAACTACTACAACAAGGAATTTATATTTTTGGTAGTGACAAGTATGATGTACATATCATAAAATCCACCTTTAGAGTTCCCTTTCCTGCTTTTTCGCGCAACTGAATAATAATTATTACATGAGATGCAAAAAAATTGTAGTGTAAAGGATGAGAAAACATACTGAGTGGGTATCATTAATGAAAAAAAAACAGTTCGAATTTGGTATTGAACATTTTTGATAAATGATTATTTTCAATCATATTTCATAGATATTTATTTGTTTGAATGAATAGATGAATGAACGAGTGAATGTTCAATAATCATTAATCATGAAGAAAATATATTTTAGAAAATTCAAAAAAACGAATTGATTAATGATAACATGAAGTCATTTCAATGTTCAATAAATAAATATCTTGTCAATGTTCAATGTACATATACGTTTTCAACGACTGACTACTGTTCCAATGAAATATTGTTTTGTGAATAATAATAAGAAGAATAAAAATTTAATTTTATTGAAACGATTAAATTGACAAGGTGAAGACATTGAATTATTTTCAAATAAATATATGATGATATGTGGTGTGTGTGCTACTTTATACGAACGATATAAGTAGTATAAGAAGGGACGTGAAAGAAGAAGTCCCATGGTCAGAAGAGGAAAACGGAAAGCAAATGGAGCAAAAGCAAGAAGTAAATGGAGTACCAACCAACAGGAAGGAAAGGAAGCAACAACAGGAATGGAAGAAGGATGGAGCGTTGGAAGTCACGACTCAAAGATGGTGTGCAAATAGAGTGTTCAATGTAACGTTTTCGTTTTTAATTAACTCAGAGTGTAAATTTGCATAACAATACAATCTTTCGCGCCTGCCTCAGTCTTCTCAGATATATTTGTATATTTGAAAGGAGTTATTGTGGAAAAATTATTCTGTAGAACAACGTCTACAATGAAAAACTGAGAAAATTGGCGAATTACTTGGGACAAATTAGACATCGTCCGATTCATGTTTACCTGAGTGAATATCGATTAGCACTCTGATATTTCTTCCTTTATAATACACCTTTACACAAGCAGACAACTGTGGACATACATCCGATTGAAGCAACGTTGTGAAATACTGAATAGATGATGTCCAGTAGACAATTTATGGAATTTCGTCACTAGGGTCAGTCAGTAATCAACAGACACATCGACATTGATTCAATTTATCAAATAATCAGTAAATTCATAGACAAGCATTGTATAAAAGCAGAGCAAACAGGAATAGGGTTTTAATGCCCCAAACAACCAATCAAGATCGAGGTTAACACGACAACAATCTACGAGTCGCATGTGAAGGAATTCGGATATTTCGCGTCTACCGTCTGATGTTTGTGCTGATGATGTTGTTCAGAAGAACAACAAAAGCTTTACAAACAAACCATCCACCTCAGAGAACTGAACTTCACTGTAACCATCCATCTGAGCTACAAATGTTTTGGACCATCTAAAAATTGTAAGATATCATTTTTTTTTCATATAAGCTGATCTTTTGATAAATTTAAACACAGAAAGAATAGCAAGGCTTAAAGAATAAAGTTTTTTTCATTCTGTTTCATCGTCTCGCATCAGCTATACAAAACCGGAAATTGAATTTACTAAAATCTTTATTAATAATTGTTTCAGGAAACTTTATTTTGAGACGATTAGATAAATGTCTGAAACGTGACCAAATTCATGATAGAACAGGAAGAATAGGGATACAAAGTGTCTGAATAAACATAGTCAAGATTTTACTGATTGAAATCATGAATTATTCATTCATTGTTAGACCATCATTAGAAATCTGGAAGCATTGAAAGACGGCCGTTTCAATCTCGTATGAGACTACTCATCAGTGGCATTGCGCATACAGGATTCCTACTATTCTCTGAATTCTAAGACAGGACTTTCAGTCTTGCGCGCAAACGCCTAACCTCTGCACTACTGGACCGGCAGTTAACAGTGTTACTGTCTAACAATGATTGTTGCGTGATTTAAATGCGTAAAAACAATGATCTCCATAATTCTGGTTGGAAAAGTATTACTTTTTTTTCCAACATCATGCTCAAACTTTTATGATTACTAAATAAATACACACTGATGATAATTTTATTTATTTGTACACTTGGTATGTTTATTCTTCTCACGTGTTCATACGAAATTGGTTGTGTTTCGAATAGGTGTCAAATTATCGCAAACGAAAGTATAGACAGATGAAACGCAGAACATCGTACGTACCGTACATCAGTTCAGATTGACATACCGCATTAGCACAGACGGACGCAACTGTCGATTCAAATCCAATAGTGTTAACGATAGTAGAAGTATTACTGGTAATGGAGAAGATTAGGGAGCGACGAAATTATTCAAGAAGTATAATTCAGTGAGATAAGTTTAGAAAGAGAAAGATAAAGATGATGAGTAATTCATAAGGTTAGAATTTGAGAGAACACAAAGAGTGGATGTATTTGCGCCATCGTAAACGATGCTGACCCATGTCGTTCAAGGTCTCTAACCATTGGTGACATACATCTCGCGGACCTCAATCAGGTAGTCGACACCTACCAACATGACTCCTTCCACTTGTCAGTGCTAAACATTTATTGATAATTATGTCATTAAATATATTTTCAGATTGCTTAAAAGCTGATAAGAAACTATGAAAAAGAATAATTTTCATCCTTTAAACCTAGTTATTCATAGTCTGTTGATATTTCAATACTTTTTATCTAGTTATCTAGTTAACGAAATAGAAATTTAGGGAAAAAGGGACTTAAAAATTGATGGTGTTTTTCGGTTTATATTCGAAATTTTACAGCATAAATGAACTCCTGAATGAAAGCGTAAGCGATTATGAAGTCATTACTAGCGTTCTCATTAGGAATGTATATTTACAAACTTGTAAACTAAAACGAAATACACAGTCTTATACTTGATTCATTAAAATATTTCAAATTACCATAGAAATGATTGTTCAGAGTATCATAAATGAACTGTTTAAAAAACGTAAGGGTTTCTGTATTTGGTTTTACACTCTTCAAGCTGTCTACTCATTGGATTGGTCAACATATTCGATACAGCAATTCAATATCACTGGTTATCTAAGTCAATAATGATACAAGTTGGGTTTATATAAAAGTATACAATCTATTTCTGGGTTCTGGCATTTTGAACAATCATAAAGTTAGTTAAACTTGAATTTTCACTATTTCATGCTTACACTTACTGAGTCACACTGAAAAGTGAATAACTGGTCACATTTCTCATATTCCTCATTTTGTACCACAATTTTCTGTGCAGAATATTGAATTTATAATATATATATATATATATATATATATATATATATATATATATATTATGTACATATATTTCAATGAAAAATATATATACGATCGCCAAAATTAATATATGATCTAACAGAAACATTTTTTGGTCACTCTAAACATTCATATGCTCACTAGTGACGAGTACCGTTGCTAGGCTTCTTTGAGTTCTAGAGACAGAATTCATGACGAGTGGAGTTTAATCCTGTTGGAGTTTGAAGCAATGCTCACTGAAGACGATGGATGGGGTTGTGTAAGGCCATGGGTTGATGACAGTTAGACATGCACACCACTAAATGCTAGATCAGAGGTCAAGAGGTTAGGCACTTGCTCGCAAGACCAAAACTTCTGAGTTCAACAGATACTTCGAGTTACGGTAGTCCAATACCGTGATGAAACAGTCATCTTTCTGTGTTTCCATGTGTAGTGAGTCATTCAATATGTAGCTCATATGTCTCGTCTCACTAGTCTTTTGACTTTGTCAATCACTCGTCGCTTTTATGTGTGTGCATGTCTGTCGTATTTTTGTCCGACTAGCCTTCTCCACTTCACTAAATTCGCCAATTCGTTCACTAGTATGCTTGTCCTGTTCTGAGTGCATGTAGTCTGCTGGTCCATTGGTGGTGTGACAAAGATAAACATATTCAATACTTCATGTTCACCTTCTGATTTAAAACCGTCAGGTGCTATTTACTAACAATTGTCTGGACGAGCAGCATAAGAAGTTCAGGAACATGTTGGATACTCTCCATCAAAAACCTAGTGATACACTGATCAACACACAAATTTCTCATCATAATCGAACATTGATCAATTCTTTCTATACTAGTGTATTTCTATTTTTAGTTGAAAAATATATGGAACTCCGAACAACTTTCAACCAAAACCAAAATCAGCATTTTCAATACAAATGTCAAGACAGTTCTACTGTATGGAGCGGAAACTTGGAGAACTACCAAAGCCATCATCCACAAGATACAAGTGTTTATTAACAGCTGTCTACGCAAAATACTTCGTATTCGTTGGCCAGACACCATCAGCAACAACGAACTGTGGGAGAGAACAAGTCAGATTCCAGTGGAGGAGGAAATCAGGAAGAAGCGGTGGAAGTGGATAGGACACACACTACGAAAAGCACCTAACTGCGTCACAAGACAAGCCCTCACATGGAACCCTCAAGGCAAAAGGAAAAGAGGAAGGCCAAGGAACACACTACGCCGAGAAATAGAGAAAGATATGAGAGGAATGAACAAACATTGGACAGAACTGGAGAAGGAAGCCCAGGACAGAGTTGGTTGGAGAAAACTGGTGGGCGACCTATGCTCTATTCGGGGTAACAGGCGTAAGTAAGTAAGTAATTAATTTCTCTTTTTGATTAAAAAAACGAATTAACTGCTTTGTAATGATTATTTTCAGTTAAAATCATAATTATCAAAATCGATCACATCTTTTGCTGTACGCCTAATGAACTGTTTGTAAAATATTCAACCAAGAATTTGTTTTGTTTTTTTGTGTGTGTGTTGATATTTACTGATTGAATAAAAAGCTTTCATGTTTAATTGATCACAATGAATAGTAATAATAATAACCAAAGAAAGCAACGTAAACACACGTATTAACAAACAAACATAACCAAACAACAACAACAACAATATTTCGTGTCAATATAAACAAAACATGGAAGAATGAATGCGTTGAACACATTCAATGTTCAATGTGTTCAAGTGTTTATGAGTGTGTTTTTTTATGTTTCACCATTAATTTCGTTGATTTTCGTTGATATTTTATACAAACTATTATTATTATTATGACCTATATATACATATTTATATAAATATATATATGCGCAACTCGATTATGCGTTATCGTATTATCAAACAGAATAAAAAACGAAAAACACGTACATCATTGTGTATTTGTTGCATAGTAGCGTTTTTTTTTTAATGAACAACTAGGTAGGCATGATTATTTCTGATCAATTCCATAGAATTTGAAAAAAATAATAATAGTTTGTTTTTGTATGTTTGTTTACTTTTTTTGGGATTCATCTTGATAAGGAGGAGATTGGGTAAAAAATTTTCGGGCAGTAAATAAAAAAAACATCATTAGGGCAAAGTAGATTCGATCGATATTTGTAGCTTAATCAGCATTCAAAAAACAAATTTGGTACAGTATATAAATAGTAATATTTTTTATTCAAACAATAAGAGCAAATTAATCAATGATTGATTGAAATGGTACTAGCTTCATGAGAGCGTTTCTTGGAATTGTGTTGAGAAGTCCAGTGATCAGTGGATTTCAACCGTGTCCGTTGTCGGCAGTACAACATTGAACACGATGGGTGAGTTTGTCCAATAGAGGTGGATTGATTGAAGATGGATGCCAGGTCAGTGAACTAGAGGTTAAGCATTTGTATGAGTGTATCTTCTATACAAGGATGAAACCAACATCTTTCAGTGTGTCAAGGTTTCTAATGATGGTCTGGCATTGATCATCAGAAAAAAATACAACAATCTACATAACTCAATAATGAAAATAATCACTGACAGATATCAATTAGACTGATAATTTGTTATACGTCATGTTGGCCTAAATAGAACGCAGGTTTTTCTAAAAATAAAGCTTACGTATTTTAATATGTATATATTTATATATTTTGACATTTGAAGATCCAACTAGGTTGTTGAATTACTTGAATCGAAATATTATTTGGTAAATATTATTTTACAAATTCCAACTATCAGTGAACTCTAGGAAAAGTACATATTTTATCCTGTTCACTGGCGATCAGTCACATTAAATTTTTACAAATTAAACAAAGATTTATTTAAATAATATCTTCCAAAACAATGGGTATCAACACAACCCCATCGAAAAACATCAACTGATTTGGTCAACTGAAGTAAAATCAAGTACAAACAAAGATTTATTTAAATAATATCTTCCAAAACAATGGATATCCACACAACTTCATCAAAAAACATCAACTGGACTAGTCAACTAGAGTAAAATCAAGTACGGGAACCAACAAACGGATCATCCTACCATACATACAAAAACATATCGGAGCATACAGCAGGACTACTGAAACCATTTGGAATATGTGTGGCATACAAACCAACGGAATCACTTCAATCAATCCTGTGTAGACCGAAGGACAAAATGACAAAATAAGAAAAACCACATGTCATCTGCAAAATAAATTGCTCAGACTGTGGAAAACATTACATAGGACAAAGTGGACGGCCTCTTCAACTTCGTTTACGTGGACACCAATTAGCAGTCAAACGCCACGACAACGCTTCGCTTATATCAATACACAGCGACAATTATGGGCATTCATTCGATTGAAACAATGTGGAAATACTGGATGTGGGCAGGACAAAGAACACTAGAGAATTTATTTGGAAGCTTGACACTCAGGTCAATCAGCGATCAACAAACACATTGACATTGACCCAATTTATCAACCATTCAGAAAAATCGTAGGCAAACAGAGGATTAAGAAACAGGTCAAAATTTGGATACAATCAAAGCAAAGGTGCAAACAACGACCGACTTAATGTCAACCACAACCAACCAAGATCGAAGTTAACAGAAAAAGCTACGGGTCAGACATGGAGAAATTTGAATACTTCACTTCTCCTATCTGAAGTTTGTGCTGCTGACGATGTTGTTTCACAATGAAAGCTTTCCACAACCTATAGAACGAAACACCACCAAAAATTAATATATTCTTCACTACTGTAGTTCAGGATCTACAAAAAATTTATATAATGACTTTTAAAGAAGAAACAACTAGTCAACTTGAATCCTCCTAACATAATCAATTCAATTATCAAGTTATACTTAGTAAATCAATGAAGAATGTATATTGTGTTTGCTTGAATTATTACATACAAGGAAATCAAAATATTGGCAATTACATATAAAAATGTCATTCAATGTGATATGACGCAATCAACAACCAACAAGATGAAACATTGTTTTTTTTTCATGTGCACGATTCAGTAGAAAAGATTTACAGCCAACACCACATAAATTGTCTATACCATTCTATTTATTTTTATGTATTCGAAACATTCAACAAGTTAAATCATTTTAAAAACAAGAAATAAATTCAGTTTTTGGTTTGGTTTGGTTTTTTGTTTTTAGAAAAAGAGGAAACAGTAGCAGTTTTTCCAAAAAAAAATTGAATTTCGGCTGATAATTCGCTGTACATTACAGTACAGTACAGTTGGTTTAAACATGAAAATGATAGAAATAGGAAGGTAGAACTAACAAAAATTTACTCTATTGATTAGGAAATCGGAACATGATCAAGGATGAGTAAAGTTATCTGTTTGAAGCCAATAAAAAAGCGTTTTGTTTAACTCCACCTGGAACGCCTCACAGGCAGTTGCTAATCTCAAGCCCAAATAAAAGAAGAGGTTTTAGGCATCCTGTAGGAAACTAAATCACTGAAAAAAACGCCGACCAGAAAAAAATATTTCAGACCATATAAAATCGAATGAGAAATGAAGACACCCATGAGAAGAATGAATAATTGTTGGATATAACTAAAAACGAAGGACTAGGGCAGTCGGCGGTCTATGTCGCATAACGACTAACAGGCGGAAGTAGGTGTGGAGGGAACGTCAGATCCCCAGAACTCACCAAGTAAAGGTTCCGATTTCGGATTTTATATTTTCGCACATCGTCTCATCAGTTGATCTTGAGCTTACATTTCTCACCAGGAAAACCCTCGACTTTCATTGGTTGATGTATTATTTTAGTACGCTATTTTTGTGGCTCTGCCAAGGACGTTTCTATCATGTATAAGTAAACTCGATTTCTGTGGTTGTGAACTTAATCCTGGATGCTTGTAGAATACACTTTCTATGCCTTATCAAGACTTCTTGATAGAAATAGACGGGCTGGGCACAAACGGATTAGAACAGCTTATCGTGTCAGTGGATCATTTGTCTTCGCTCCCGTATAGCCAATAAGGTGAACTCCTAATAGTTTCAAGAATATAGATTAACGATCATATCAGTAGGCAAGTAGGCATATTTCCGATAGTATGAGTCATATTGATTCCTGCAAATTGGTTAAAAATAAGTTTTCTTGTTTAACCAAATTTTTGTGAGCTTATCAGCTTATTTGCTTCTATCTTACTTATTTACTTACTTACTTACTTGGGCCTGTTATTCCTAATGGATTGTAGACCGCCAACGAGACAATTATTTTTTGTCAGGTTAGCATATCCTTTAACCAGCTGGATTTCTGCAGGACTGGCTTGTTTGCCCGACCCTCCTTCCTCATAAAGTCTTGGGACCAGCAGTAACGCTAGAAAAGCTCCAGGCTGGTTTATGGTCTTCTATCAGGAGATATACATTTCCTCACTGCTTGTATTTACTTTCACTTCACTATTGAGATTAAAGAAGTAGGATAATTTGTAATGCTTGTCAACTGATATGCTTGGAACTATTACGAGTTCACCTTAGTCGGTAAACTAGAGTGAAGACAAATGATCCAGTGACACGATCGGCTACTCTAATCCGAGCTTCGCGAGGCTCCATTAAGTAGATAAAGAAGTCTTGACAAGACGTTAAAAGTGTATTCTACAACCATCCAGAAAATATGAGGTTTTTCAAGCACACAAATCGAGTTTATTTATACATGATATAAACGTCCTTGGGAGAACCACGAAAATAGCGTACCATAGTAATACATCAGCCAATGAAAGACGAGGGTTTTCCTGGTTGGAAATGTAATCTCTAGATCAACTGATGAGCCAATGTGCAAAAGAATAAAATCCAAAATTAGAACTTTTATTAAGTTAGTCCTAGGGATCTAACGTCCTCAACACCTACATAAGACGAAATGTGAGTTACGGATATCCCTCAAACCCAAATTTTATTGATTCCCCATATAAATAATATGGTCAATCTTAATTCCAAAATATTTTTTCAGACAAAATTTGTCAATGTCGGTGAAATAATTTTTTTTGCCGAATCTCTTTTCCGGTCACATTTTAGGAAAATTTACCATATATATATTTGAATTAAATTAATGGCATGAAATAAATCAATGTATTCTACTCTTTCCCCGTTTATTCGGCATTCGAGTATTGTCTGATTAGTGAAAAATCCATTTTTTTGTTCAGATAAATTCAATAGAAGTTATATTATTTCATTATTACTATTTATTAGATATGATTTGGAGACAGCTATACGATGCAACGGTGGTGCTCGCTGGAGAATGTTGTAAACATGAACAATTAATCAAATACAAAGTAGAAAGAGGGACTCACTGACATTCAATAATAGTGAAACATGTGGATAGAGCATTTTGAAGAACCCTTGAGTCGACCAGCCCGAACTAACCTACCCAACAACGAAGTAGCACATATGGACCTCTAAAACAGTGTTGGCCCACCAACAATTGAAGAAATCAGTATGGTCATCAAACAGATCAAGGGTGGCAAAGCCGAAGGACCAGACAGCATTCAAGCGGAGGCACCGACAGCAGTCATAACAGTAAATGCAAAGAAGGTTCATGCTTTGCCCAACGTGATTTGGGAGGAAGGAAAAGTACCGACGCACTGGAAAGAAGGACACCTCACCAAAATACCAAAGAAAGGAGTTAACAGCAAGTATAAGAAATACTAAAGTGGCACTCTATTACGATCAGCAGGAAAAGTCTTCAAAAGAGTATCCCTAAACCTAATGAAATATTCTGTAGACGGCGAACTTTAAGATCAGCAATCTGTATTCCATAAGGATTGGTCATGTACTGACCAAATCAGGACACCACGGATCATTGTGAAACAATCAGTTTAATGGAATTCACTATTGTACATCAGGTTCCTGAACTAAGAGGTCAAGCTGCTTACTCTCTTCCCTTCCTTTTCTCCAGGTGGTTGACTGTATACTGAGGACGTCGACAGTATGAAGTGGATATTTGGGATTCAGCGGAACGATCTAAACTTCGCAGATAATCTGGCTGTCTTATCACTTACAGCAAACAACACAAGTGAATATGACGATTATATCAAGAGCCACTTCATTAGTAGACTTCAACATACACAAGAGAAAAGAATGATCCTCTGGCACAACATAACATGCACAAAGCAAATTAAACATGATAGAGAAGCCTTGGAATATGTGGCAACCTTTAAATATTTGGGAAGCAAGATTGATGAGCAAGGTAGATCCCATGAAGTTATGAAGTAACGGATTAGTAAAGCAAGATCAGTATTTTTACAATGGAAGAACATCTGGAACTCAAAACAACTATCAACCAGCACAAAATTCAGAATTTGAAATAAAAATTGGGACAGTTCTACTGTGTGAGGCTCAAACTTGAAGAACTACGAACTCGATTATCCGGAAGGTACAAATGTATATCAACAGTGGTCTACGTAATATATTGTGGATCCCTGAGCCAGACACCGTCAGCAACAACCTACTTCGTGAGAGATAAAAAAACACTGATGAAAGTACATAACTGCAACTCAAGACAAGACCTCACTTGGAATCCTCAGACCAAAAGTAGAAGAGGAGAACTAAAGAGCACACTGCACCCAGAATCGGAAGTAGACCTGAACAGGAGAACCAAAAACCAAACTATGAAAATCACCTTCCACGAAACCCCCCAGAGTGAATACGAAAAGTTAGACTTATTTTCAATTGAGAAAGTTGATGCAGTCTGACCACCAGACATCTACTAGTTTCCAGCAGTACGATGTTGACTAAGTTTTGCTTTCTTCTGCTAAAGAAATAGTTTATAGATATCCTTTGATTCAATTTCCCCTAAAACGTTTTCATTTCACTCAAGAAGATAGCTTAGATACCTGTCCCTTGAAATAGTACTCTTCTTCTTCTTCAGATTTGTTTGACTTGATCGACATCTTGTGATGGTCGTCATGTCTCCATAAATGGTTATATTCCATTACGAATTAACAAATTCTCACTTCCATCAACCCCTTTTATTTACTTGATTAACGGACAGAGTCTATCACTCGCTTGCTTTCTGTATGTCACTGGCATATCAATTCCACATTTCGGAACATACAGTACGACTACTGAAACCATTTGAAACAGGTGTGACACACAAACTAAGAATAACTTCAATCGTTTCGATGAAGACCAAAGGACAAAATGACGAGGGAACAAAAACCAAATATCATCTACACAATAAGTTGCTCACACTGTGAAAAACAACACATAGGACAAAGTTGACGGCCTCTTCAGCTTCGTTTACTTGAATGACGATTAGCAGTCAAACGCCGCGAAAATTCTTCGTTTATATCAATACAATTCGATTGGAACAATGTGGAAATACTGGATAGGGGGAGGATAAAGAACACCAAGGAATTTTTAGAAGCTTGTCACTCATGTCAGTCAGCGATCAACAAGCACCTCGATATTGACCCAATTTATGAAGCAATCAGAAAAATCATGGGTGTCATGGGATCAAGAATCAGATCAAAAGTGGGATAAAATCAACATAAAACAACGACAAAGTTCAGGTCTACAGCAACCAATCAAGATCTAGGTGAATCGAACAAGCTGCCGGTCGAAGGTGGAGAAATGCGAATACTTCACTCTTGCTACCTGAAGTTTGTGCTGATGATGAAGAACAATGAAAGCTCCACAACCGAAACATTCAGCTCACAGAACGAAATAACATTACAATCGCTTCGTGTGTCTGTATTTTTTGTACAACACATTCTATTCGTCTTCTGAATTCCATACTCTGTTGAACGTTTTCTTACACCAGTTATCAGATTGAGCAATATACAAAACTTTGGGAATTATGTAGAATACTGACCGCTACAAATTCTTATTTTCTCATCAACATCTTATCAGCATTCTAGAAGAATGTTTTCTTCTAATTTTAATCAATCGATTTGTAAAAATTCCTTTCTCTCTTTTTTCTCTTGTCCAAAATTTTTATCCAACCTGTTGTAATAAGATGTTTTTTTTCAAACAGTGTTGTTTTATCTACTTATATCTACTTTATAAGCATATCTTCTGTCAATGAGTATTTGCGATAAAAATTTTACGTTTCATTGGCACTTGTTAGTAAAGTAAATAACAAAATTTTTAAGTCAGAAAAAAACAAATTCATTGACTTTTGTGCGCAACACAGTTAAAATGATTGACCATACGGGGAAAAGAATGTTTTGAAAATGGCGTACAAAATTTCACTTCATTTCATTCAAACGATTCACTGCTTTCACAATCAATGATCTATGATGCTAAGTTAAGTTTTGTTGCATAAAAAGTGTGTTGCTTTTTAAAACAATCAACAAAACTATTTTAATGTTTGCACAATAAAGAAATTTGGTTTCTTATTTTTTTTATATTTAAGTATGAACTTCAATGATTAACTGGTTGATTGATACTTAAGATGGAGGTTAGAAGTGAAGTGGAAGTGAAATCAATCTTTTGGAAATGAAATGAAGAAAATTAACTTGAAGTATCATGACGATCTTATGTAAACACTTTTTTCAGAGAGAGTATTTGAGATTATTGTTTTAAACACAGGGAAATCATGAATCAATCTGTGTTAGACCATTATTTAAAACTTGGAAGCACTGGAAGATGACTGTTTCGTTCTAGTATAGGACTCATCAGCATTGCGCATCTAGGAATCCTGAAACTCACAAAATTCGAACGCAGAACTTTCTAGCGTGCGTGTGAATGCATAACCTCTGAATCACTAGGTCTGCATTCAACGGTATTTATATCTAACTCTGATTTCGCACAACTTCAATCATTTGTCTTCGGTGGCTACTGACTACACCCGATAGGGTTAAACTCCATCGGTCGCGTCTTCTTACTAGAATTTCAGGAATTTCTTCACGAAGCTAGTTTACTAGTGAGCAAATTGTACGATTCTTCAATTATAGTTATGGAGATAGTTGATTTTGCACGTTGAAATCATGGTCTCTCTGAATAACGTCATCAGCACAAACCTCAGAGAGCAGAAGTGAAGCATTCGAATTTCTCCTTGTCTGACCTGTAGCTTTTTCTGTTACCTCGATCTTGATTAGCTGTAGTTGACCTTAAACCTATCGTTGTTTGTACCTTTGTTTGATTATATCTTCCTTTTGATCTGATTGGTGATCATATGTCACCTATGATCTTTCTGACTGTTTAATTAATTGGGTCACTATCGATGTGTTTGTTGATTACTGATTGACCTGAGTGACAAGTTTCTAAAATTGTCGAGTCTTCTTTGTCCTCCCTATACCCAGTATTTCCACATTGTTCCAATCGAATGTGTGTCCGTAATTCGAATACTCCACTTCTGTTATCTGAAGTTTGTTCTGATGATGTTTTTCAAAAGAACAATGAAAGCTCCACAATCAAAACATCCAGCTCAGAGAACCCAAAATCCACTACTGACTTTAGTTTATCCAGCTGACGAATCCGGCATTAGACGAAACGTGGGATTGGCGGTAACCCTACAAAA
Source organism: Schistosoma turkestanicum (assembly GCA_944470395.2). Lineage (NCBI taxonomy): Eukaryota > Metazoa > Platyhelminthes > Trematoda > Strigeidida > Schistosomatidae > Schistosoma > Schistosoma turkestanicum. Next base: position 71,311,523 of record OX103979.1, read on the forward strand.
GCCGCAGGTGGTGTTCTGATATAAAGGTGTAATTAAAGTTTCACGTGACGTTTGGTCATCATGTAATTATTTGACAATATTTTAAGGTTGGGTTTATTTCACGAATCTAAGCCATTTAACTCCTAATATTAGTAGGTAAGATTAGTAGTATCACTGAGACAGAACTAATTTCTTCAGCTTCTCGATAAGAGAGAACTTTTAGAAGCTTGTCACTCAGGTCAATCAGCAATCAATAAACACATCGACACTGACCCAATTTATCGGCGACTCAGAAAAATCATAGCTGAGATAAGGTCAAGAAACGAATCAAAAGTGGGATACAATCAAAACACAGGTGAAAACAACGATAGGTTTAAGGCCAACAGCAACTAATCAAGATTGAGGTTAGCAGAACAAGCTACAGGTTAAACGTGGAGAATTTCAGATGCTTCAATTCTGCTATCTGAAGTTTGTGCTGATGTTGTTCAGAGAGACCGAACAACATCATAATAAAATTTTAGCAGTCCGAACAACATCATAATGAACGTTTAGAATTAAATATCATTGCTACAACCAAAATGTTGTCACATATTCTTAGCAATGAAAAAAAGGTTTGAAATGAAATTTAATTTTTGATAGAAATTTCATGCTGATTTCAATCGCATAATTCATGCACTAACAATGTATTGAAAAAAAAGAATTCTCATTATTATATTTCCTTCTTAAATGACAATCACATGTCTTCCTGTTTGAACAACAACATCGAATTTGACAAACGACATATGCAAAAAAAACTAACACAAGAAACTTGACAGATTATAAGTAACAATGAGTGTCTTATACACAGCGCACATTTTATATTGTCATTGTTGAACAACATGGGGGTCTTAACCAGACAACGAACGATCTGTCAATGTTTACAAGTATAATTTGATAAAAAATGTACTTTTTTTAATTCCTAATCATAGATTTTTAGTCAAGAGAAAAATAAAAATGAATTAATTACCCACTTACTTACCTACCTACGTATTTGCTTGCTTACTTACTTACCTACCTACTTACTAACCCACTTACTTAACTACTTACGTGCTTACTTACTTATGCATTTACTTACTCACCTAATTATCTACTTACTTTCTCACTTACTTACTTACTTACTTACTTACTTACTTACTTACTTACTTACTTACTTACTTACTTACTTACTTACTTACTTACTTACTGACTCACTAACATACCTACTTAATTACCTAATTACTTACTGACTTACGTATGCACTTACTTACTTACTTACTTCTTTTCTAACCTACTTACTTACTTACTTACTTACTTACTTGCTAACTTACTTACTTACTTACTTACTGCCTTAATTATGCACCTAATTACTCACTTAATTACTAACTTTCTTTCTCACCTACTTACTTAATTACTTACTTACTTACTTGCTAACTTATTTACTTACTTACTTACGTGCTTACTTACGTACTTACTTATGCACTTAAATACTCACTTAATTATTTACTTTCTTTCTAACTTACTTACTTACTTTCTCACCTCCTTACCTACCTAATTAGCTACTTACTAACTTACTTACTTACTTACTTACTTCCCTACTTACTTTCTTACTAACTTACCTACTTATTTAGCAACTTACTTACTTAGCTACTTACTTACTTACTTGCTTACTTACTTACTTACTTACTTGCTAACTTATTTACTTACTTACTTACGTGCTTACTTACGTACTTACTTATGCACTTAAGTACTCACTTAATTACTTACTTTCTTTCTAACCTACTTACTTACTTTCTCACCTACTCAATTACTTACTTACTTTCTCACCAACTTACCTACTTACTTACTAACTTACCTACTTACTTAGCTACTTACTTACTTACTTACTTACTTACTTTCTTACTTACTTACTTACTTACTTACTTGCTTACTTACTTATTTACTTACTTACTTACTTACTTATTTACTTACTTATTTACTTACTTACTTACTTACTTACTTACTTATTTACTTACTTACTTACTTACTTACTTATCTACTTACTTACTTACTTACTTACTTACTTACTTACTTACTTACTTACTTACTTACTTACCCATGCACACTCTTCACAGTAAAATCCTGGACGCAAGACTCCTCAACGGAACATGAATTCAGAAAAAAAGCACCGCCTTTATTTAAAGACATGTACTGATATAGTTGAAAGGAGGCTTACAAACTTGAAGAAGCCAACCTTGCTTTTCAGGAGAGAAAGCTGATATAGTGAGCACCTATCAGAAACAGCCATTAGATGTCACTCAGTTAAGTACAAATAGACATTATTAGTCAAGAAATGGCTTCATTTTCTTAAAAGGTGGAATAAATAGATGTATATATTAGATAATATTTCGCCTCCTCCTTGTTCACTAACAAACCAAAATATCTAGGGTAATTCAAATTTCTATCATATAAAACACCAATTTCCAGTACACTGATTGTATGTAATTTATTGATTTTGGCGTGAAACACCTCATCGCATTCTTAGAACATATAAACACCATGAACAGGATATATGAATGATTGTATCAAATCTTATTCGAGATTATTTTTCTGGAAACCAAACTCTTTTTCATGTTTAGTTAACTGAGAAATGGGACTAGATAATAATGCACTTGAGATGTTTCTTTGTTGGCTGATTTTAACGAAACATTGGAAAAAAATTTCACTGATTTGTAAGATAAGAGAATCATTGAAAACAGTCAGTTTGTATTTCCAGTTTATTTACAAACAACAAAAGCTTTCTTTGTTTTTTGGCTAATCAAATGAAAACTAAATAGTTGGTTAAGCGTAAATATTTTCATTTGAGAAGAAATATAATTCCATGTTAAACAAACTTATTAAGTAATTGTAGACTTCAGAATTTGACTTCGATTAGGGATGAACAAGTGAATATTCTATCAAATCATTCTTCACTTCAGTTTCCTCATATTATTCTTTGGAGAACACTGTATGTGAGTCAGTGTTAATAAACATTTCCACATGGTCTTAGACAAATTTACCTTCTGCATTCGCGTAAGCAGAGAAACAAAGAGAATCGTCAAAGGGAAGCTGAAGTGAGTGGGCCAACTCAATGTAATGAGGCATGACTATGAATTCATAGTCTGTAGTGTGTGTACTTTTATTTTGAGGTCACAGAGCTTGTCCCAAGCCCTTGGACAAATTAACTAATCCATTCTACCCGAGTTATTATTCGCTGGTCTTTTGATCTTGTCAACTATTCGCTTTTATCTTGTTTTTCGCTATTGGAATATCTGTGTGCACCGCTTACTTCGCTGATTACATGTTTAGCTTATTGTCACTGCATAAAAGTCATTAGTCAGGTGGATGATTGTGGTGGTGTTTCGTTCGCTGAGCTGTATGTTTTTGGTGTCCAGCACAGAAAACGAAAAATCACCATAAATCCTCAGTCATACTTCATCACAAGGGAATTGGCTCGCTAGCCTTCTCCACTTTGCTTCGCCTGTCTGCTTAAATGTTTGCATGAACGATTGCCTATGGTAAACTCACCCAATGTTTAGAGTATTTAGCTTCTAACTACCACCATCGTGCAAACAGGGTTAACTTAAGCATGATGAATAGCAACTTGGATAAAAAAGGTTATTTAGGAGAAGCAATGTATGCTTATCATATTGTACACACAGATGTCTTCATATCATCAGTTTGATGTTCATTCCATGTATACTGGCTAGACTGTTCACATAACAAAAATAAAAGTTATACATTTCCTAAACTACATCTAAGTATAACATTAGTGTTAACATGTTCATCAGAATTTATTCAGCACTAAACAGATAGGAAAGTTTAACATTGATCTTTGCATCGTGATCAATCAGTTGTTAGTATCACAATTCTACTGTATTTTAGTAATAGTTTGTAAAGACAGGCATCAACTTATCAGACTACAGAGCTTGTTGATAGAAGCTTATGTTATTTTTATGGCGAGTAACATCTCATGCTAGAATACATGTACTCCTCGGCTTAGGAGTACCAGCTGGCATGAAGTACAGGTTCAACTTATCCTACAGACGACCTTCAATCATGCTACAAGGTGTAATTGTAGAAACAATTCTAAGCAATTTCATTCACTGGAACAGACACATTGCGCCGTTGTATTTATAGTGGAATTTGTTAGCAGCACGTACACTCATACACATGTGTTCACACTCGAATACCCATGATTTCGTTGAATTAGTATAAACGAATTTGTAATTCAATACCCACAGTCGTTATTTGTTCCATCCAATACCACGTTTAATTCTCTATCATGTTCGACACTCTCTGGCAATTAATTCTTGTATGCTGATTGTACAGTTCTCAATAGTGTGAATAAACGAATTAAAAAGTAACACCATTATTTCAAAAGGATTCGTGTGTGAAAATGAGTGTATGTGGTTGTGCAGTGGGTCAAACTGTATGAACTGGTTCATTAGCATGGTACGATTGATTGTCAGAGAGTTTCAGCGAGTGTTAGAATGTGAACACGTGACTGTGAAGTGGCCAAAATTTACTATAAATACAACGGTGCAATGTGAACAGTCAACAAACGACAAAGCAATCAAGCAAACAACACCCACTTCTACAGTAGATCACCACAATGCAATTCTTCACTGTATGTCACAATTCCGCTGTGTGATATTGTTTGCCTAATCCGTCTTCTCATTTCAGCTCATCATGGTTGTACTGGTCGTATCGTTCGAATGTCAGAATTCAGGTGAGTGTCAACTGACTCGATGCTGGTCGATTCCACTTGACCACTTGACCAGTTGACCACATGACAATGTGACATGAAGGTGGTACATGTTGACTAGTTATCGGAGAATATATTGTGCACATATTGCGCACACTGATCAGTGTGTTAGTTGGCTGATGTTTGCGTTGGTGAAATGTGTGATTGGTTTTGTTTGTGTTCGTGATTCTCCATATGATGTGTAACATTGTGATGTTGTGTTGTGTTGTTACTTGGTTTTCAGCGATTGCAGCTCCAGCTCCAGCTCCTGAACCACAACCACAACGGTGTCCTTGCTGTTCCGGTGCATGCCCTCAATGCCCTCGTTGTTGTGGATGTGGTGGATGTCGAGGTGGAGACTGTTGTGGAGGATGTTGCAGTAGACGTGGCGGAAGTTGCTCATGTCAATAAGCGCGGACAGATTGTCAGTGAGACATGTGAACTTATGAATTGTGTGTCCCTTATTACTCTACCAAATATATCTGATTATTTTAATAGTTTCCGTTGTTTCTGTTTTCGGTACCCATCAGCTAAGAAAAATATTGGCGATTGTTGATTATTTTTTGATTTACTTAGCGTGAAAGTTTAAGTTTCAAGCAAATATAAGTTGGCGATAATAAATGGAGATAAAACTTATCATAGTATTGAAGGAATATGAAATTGTCATATTTCCTTACGCCATGAAAATTTTTTACATATTACTGATTTTTATTTATTTTAAAACTAACTGTTTCCATGCACATAAGGTGTTTTGAATTTACTAATAGCCTTCGCTTCCACGGACCAAAAAATTGATGCTTGAATGTTTTTCGTTAATATTTTGAAGGCCATTTCATTTCGTCTATTAGTTTAGCTATGGATGAACCAGGTTTTCTCTTTCTACCCTTTATCAGATCGTTTGAATTTACCTTAACTGAAAATTATAATGTTGAATATTGATAATGTTACATATATGGCTGATTTCTAGGTAAAAAGTTCCTGAACGATCTAATCTTTCTTGTTACCTAACGTTTAGTTTTAGCACACTAACGTAAATTGAATATTGTTCATCGTAGATTGAAGTAATCTAAGTTATTTTATTGCGAAACATGATAGGATGAACAACTATTTCACTGTATATTAGAACCGCTCAGTAATATCTACTCAAATTCCTACCTAACGTCAAATTTCGCATCCCTCCCAATGGTTACGATTTAAGCATAATGATTAGACATGTAAATGGGCTATAAATGTTTTCCTATTTCCGATTTCAATCAATTGACAATTAGTTGATATTGATGACTGGTAGTGCAAATGTAACATGATCGAATATTATTTAGTGTTATTATATTCGTTAATAATATAATTATTATGGATATTACTTACTCAACCTGGTCACTGACTTGGGGTTACCATTGGTCCAAAGCCAGGACAAAATAGGATGCTTGGGGAATTTTGTCACGTAGACATCTAATTCGCTTAAAATTAGGCTGACCCAGAAAAATTAAATCAAACTATTTTAACTTTGCCATGGAAATAAGAAGGTTTACATTCAGAATAGTTATGATGTCTCATGATGAAATCCAAAGTTCTCTGGGATGTCATGAGTTCGATGCTTCTGCTCACCAACAGAGCAAACATTAATTTAATTACAGGGCATGTTTAAACATTGTGGAAGACCGAGAGATTGTTCCAAACAGCTGCAGAAATGTAAGAAACAACCAGGATGTGCATGGAATAAATGAAACATATTGGACACAAGTTGGATAAGTGAGACGAATTTCAGGAGAGTTGCTGCTTTGCTCCGACCTCATACACAAACATTAGAACTGATGCTGTCTAAACAAACTTAATTGGCAACCATTTTACTTGTCAATCGTTATTAAGATTTATTTTTTCCGAAAATAAGATAACATGTAGATAAATCCAAACGAAATGTGTTATTCAGTTGTCAAATTTAATTATCTGCCATCCTATGTGACTGTAGTGCTACGAATTTTTGAATAGGGTCAATGAAGTCATATCATGTACAATTTTTTTTCAGTAATGTTTGAGAACATGATTTTACAAACATAGTACTTTGCTTATGTTTTATTTCATGAAGTGTATGGGTCAAGATCTCTAACTTCTGTTGTTTGGAACGACTAAATCACAGAAATTTTATCCTAATTTCTGTCAAAATATTGATTATCGAATGTTATTAATATAAAAACCTGTAAATTTTGTTTTCAATTTGGTAAACTGAATAATTATTGATTTTATGATTTATCACTTCAAAGTGACTGACTTACTTACTTTCGCCGGTTACCCTCAATGATGCATAGGCCGATTGTGTTGGGTAATTTTCTGTCTACACGGTTGAATTGAATGACGTCTAACGAGAACTCCGAGAATTTCTTCAAGAAGATGATCAGCGGTGAGCACATTCGTGCAATTTTCATGATACAGTTGTGCAGATTGTCGAGTTTCATTGAAATTATTAATCGATCAAAGTAAGACCAATATAAGAAATCAGGAAGCGCTAGATAATCGTTTTGTCCCTAGCATAGGACACATCAGTCTGTCTGGTTTCGGTTCAGTAATCGAGAGATCAAGCCTTCTCACTGGAAACCTAAGTTTTAGAGTTTGATTAGTACCTGCGTTATCACAGATGTGCACTGCTGACGAGTCCCATACCGGAACGAAAGGGCCGTCCAGTGCTTACCTTTGAAACACTGGGGTGGCATCAACCTATATGTCCATGGTAGTTACTGGCATTCACACCCGACAAAGATGAAGTCCACTTTTCACGATTTCTCACTAGAACTCCGGCAATTGCCTCACTAAGCTGGTCATCGGTAAGCACATTGTACGATTTTTAATTACAATAATGGCTTTTAAAAATATTTATACGAAATTCGCTAATTAGAAGAAAACCAAACACGACTTCTCAATAGAACTCCGATAAACTACTCACTAAGCTAGTAATTAGTGAGTACACTGATCGGATTTTCATTATAGTGTTTTGAAGACTGTTGAGTTTTATTGAAAGGATGAATCGAAATATGTTAGAACACTATCAAAAATCTAAAAACACTGAACTGCCGTTTCATTTTGATATGGAACTCATCAACAGTGCTCATCCACCACTCCTACTTCCTGAAGGATTCAACATTTTCAGGACTCGAACTCAGGGACTTCGACCCTGCAAGAGAACGCCTTACCTCTGGACCAAAGGACAAAATGACAAAGGAAGAAAAACTAAATATCATCTACAAAATAAATTGCCCAGACTGTGAAAAACACTACTTAGGACAAAGTGGACGGCCTCTTCAACTTCGTTTACGTGAACATCAATTAGCAGTCAAACGCCACGACAACGCTTCACTTATATCAAAACACACCGACATTTATGGACACACATTTGATTGTAACAATGTGGAAATACTGGATAGGGGGAGGACAAAGAACACTAGGGAATTTTTAGAAGCTTGGTACTCAGGCCAATCAGCAATCAACCAACACATCGATATGGATCCAATTTATCAACCCATCAGGAAAATCATAGGTGACACAGGATCAAGAAATAGGTCAAAAGGGGGATGCAATCAAAACAGGGGATGCAATCAAAACAAAGGTGGAAACAACGACAAGTTTAAGGTCAACAGCAACCAATCAAGATCGAGGTTAACAGAACAAGCTACAGGTCAAACGTGGAGAAATTCGAATACGTCACTTTTGCTACCTGAAGTTTGTGCTGATGATGTTGTTCAGAAGAATAATGAAAGCTCCACAACCAAAACATCCAAGTTCAGAGAACAAAACATCACCACCACAAGGTAGCATCTAATATCTAACATCTAACTCTTCTCAGTCTAGGGATTTTGCTCAACCTCACTCATTTGTCTTTGGTAGTTAACTTCGACGCCCGACAAGGTTGAACTCCACTAGTCAAGCCTTTGTTCTAGAACTCCAAGAATTTCCTCACAAAGTTACTCACTAGTAAGCACATTGTACGATTTTTAACTATAATAAGTCCAACACCAGGATAAAATGGCTGTCTTTCAATGCTTCCCTGCTTCTAATGGTGACCAACCTGAGACTGATTCATGATTTCAGTAATAATTACCGATTTCCATAAGTCGACAGAAAAAAATTATTATTATTTTTATCATGCTTGGAATAAACCGCTACAAGACTACAAAACTACCTTATTACATAATAAAATAATTCAACACAAGTTAATCATACTGTAGTGCAGAAGAACACAGGTGAGGGCAACCGAATTGTATTTATCGAAAATTACAGAGTTACTCAGTAAAATAGGAAAACCATATCGTAAACGGTTAATTTGCAAATCTTCAATCCATCATCAATCCATCATTTTCTGACATTTCACTTATTCATGAGTTTCATACAAATTCCATTGTGTTCCCACTCTTCCTTTCTTGATCTTCTCTCATCGTCTGCTGCAAGACATTAAGTTTACACTCACGTCATATACTACTTATGAGCAGCGCACACCACAGTAGTTTTGAGTGTCTTGTCTTGTGTGAAATATTCAACCACACATTCAAATCTAAATGAGGCTAAATATCATTCTTGCAATCTTACGTTCATTAAATAAGCCATTTAATGGAAAAAAATGGTGTTAATTTTTCTATTTAAAAAAAACTGTGGCAGATAAAACACTATAAGTATATGCATTTAACAATCTAAAAGGTTTTCCAGAAACATATTGAATTTAGAGATTTAAAACAACGATTCTTTTTAAATCACATTATGTTAAAACAATTGAACAGTGATTGAACAGTAAGTAAATCATTACCTTGTTTCATTCTTCTATTTCTTAATGAAATAGACTGGAATTATGAACATTTTCAAGGTTTTTATCCGACGACATACATTTATTTACAGGCGATAAAATGTAAGATGAATATTATTTTTTGCGATGCCACCCACAATTTGCAATAGATTAGTACTTCGTGAAAATAGTGATTATATTGAATAGATTCCTTGTTTTTACACTAATCTTAATGCTTAATCGTATTTTAAAAAAATAGTTTCAGACTCCGATTTGAACAAAATGATTACTTATGGTGTAAAATAAATCATTCACCTATTTTCCATATAAATTATTTTCTCAAGCGTAGCTTATTTATGTGACAGTGATCATTACGAAGTGATATATATGGTATTAGTGCATGAACTTATTTCATACAATCGTGTTCATTCAAACCGAACATGAAGATAGAAAGAGAAGAAGAATACTAATGAGCCGCTTAAATGTACCGAGATTTGACGTCGTAATCATAGTTAGATTAAAACAAAATTAACTAGATTAGTAATCAGCGAAGTAAAATGCACACAAGCACCTTAATAAAAATAACCAAGATTTTTTTAAAATAACCATCTGGGCTCAGAATAATAATGCATACACTCATACAAAGTTGAATAGACAACAGGATGTATATAGACAGATAGAACGTAGAACTTCACACGTACCGTACATCAGTTCAGGTTAACATACCGCATTAGTACACAGAGGCGACTGTCAGTTCAAATCACATAGTGGTAGCGATAGTAGAAGTATTAGCAGTAATGGAGAAGATTAGAGTTGAAAGATATGATTCGAGAAGTATAAATCAATGAAATAAATCTAGGAACAGAAAGATAGGGGTGATGAAGAATTCAGATGATGAGAACTTGATAGGACACAAAGAGTGGATGCACTTGTGCCATTACAAACGATTTTGAACCATGTCATTCAAAGTCTCTAACCATTTGTTAATATCATCTCGCGGAGCCCAACCAGTTAGCCTACATCTACCAACATGACTCAGTCCCTTTGTCAGTATTTTAATACCTGTAGTATCTTGCATTTTCGAATTTCGCAAAGTGAAGTAAAGAGTAATATCCATTTTTAGTCTTTTCAATAGAATATCACAGGTAAACTACTCAACAATTACGCCAAACTATATGAAAATAATTTTCCATTTAGAGACACGATAGATTTGAGGTGTGGTAATACTTATGTAGTCTATTAGTTCTGTTAACTATTAAATGTAATAAAAGATTGATTTATTTTGGATTATAGTTTAATAAAGATTAGTGATTTTACACGTTTTAGTCATCAAGCAACCATGTTTAGACCATCAACAGAAACCTGGAAGCACTAGAATGCCGCTTAGTCTTGATATGGGGGTCATCAACAGTGAGCTTCCACGACTACTGCTACTTTCAGGAATCGAACCCGCGACCTCCGGTCTCGCGCGCGGATGCCTAACCTCTGGACCAACGAGCTGGTATCCAACAGTGTGAATGTCTAAATGAAACTAATCTAAGAATTCTGACCGACCCCATCTATTCTTTTCGGTAGTTACTGCCGAACTTCACTGGTCACTTCTTCTCATTAGATCTCCGAGAATTCCCTCACCAGTGAGCACACTTTTTTAATGTTGTATGACAATATTATGGATATCGTTGTTTTTACACATTAAAATCATCAATGTATCATTATTTTTATTCCTTGAAATTTACTTTGAATAAACCTTTTAGAGACAAGGGAATGTTTTAGACAAATTCTTTTTGTGATTTCCGTATGTCCATCATTTCAGTGTTAAACCAGTTAGGAGACATCAGTGAGAACCGGCATTTGTTGAATCGCATGAGTCCGAAAGCATCGACGATAAACCTCAGGTATATAACGGAACGTAAGAAGAATTTACATTTCTCCAGACGAAGGCGGAAACCATTATCCTGGAGGCGTTGCAAAACTGAGTGTGTTCTGGTATACAATTCATTAGCAGTTGAGCCGACAATAAGGACATCGACAAGGTAATCAGCAACACTAGGGACATCTGCCAGAATAATATCTTTAATCTGCTGGAAGATCGCTGGAGCCATTTTGATACCAAAGGCAAAACGGGTAAGTGTTAATTGTCAACAACTATCTCGATTCCAGTGCGACAGGAATTTTATGGTAAGTATCCGCTAGATCCGACTTAACGAAATCAGTTCCACCATACTGATAAATGTATACCTATAACTTGGCTGTGGAATGCTTAATTCATTATACCGTTAAACTAAGTTTCAATATATATATATACATATGTGGTGCGCGCTACTTATAAGTACTATATGAAGCGAGTGTAAACGTAATATCTGGCAGCAGAAGATGAGGGAAGATCAAGAAAGGAAGAGTGAGAACACATGAAACACATGAATAATGAAATGTCAGACAATGGATTGATGATGGATTGAAGATTTGCAAATTAACAACGATTTACGATATGGTTTTCCTATTTTACTGATTAACTTTGTAATTTTCGTTAAATACTATTAGGTTGCCATCACTTGTGTTCTCCTTCACTACACTTATGCTATCATCGTCAAGTTGTGCTTTCTGATATTGTAATCTTTGAAAATGCCTACTTTCTCAGAACAAACAATTATTCACCATAGATAACCAACAACCAAAAATATAAAAATCACTAATCAATAAACTCTCTTTTTTCCAACTATCATACTTGATGAAAACAATGTTTCCAGAAAATGATAACAAATGTCAACCACAAACAACACGATTTTCGTCTATTTATCTATCTACATAGATAAATATCTGATATGTCATATCAATGCGACAGAAAATAAGTAATGAATTTCTAATTAATTTTCCATTTTAAAAAAATGGTGATTAGTTTAAGGACCAAAGTTTTTAAACAAAAAGCAAAATATCCTGGTTATTTTTTTATGGTGATTTTGATGAATGAAGCTGACTGACAAGTAGTTTAAAACACAGAATTGAAAGGGGTTTTTTTTGTTCGGGAATAACCGTTAAAATAATCAATAACCAAAGATTGTATAAAGTGTTTTTAGACAAGATAATATGTATGTATTTAGTTCAATTGAAGTTTCGAAGTTAAAAAGTACCAAATTTAAGACAAAGAAATACACTAAAATCTATATGAGCCTGTTTTAGTGATGGAGTTTGGCTGTCTGAGATGGATGTTTTGGTTGTATGGAGCATTCGTTGCTCCATATCCGATATGTCATATCAATCCGACAGAAAATAAGTAATGAATTTCTAATTAATTTTCCGTTTTAAAAAAATGGTGATTAGTTTAAGGACCAAAGTATTCAAGAGCAATTTTCAGGTGATTTTAATCGTTTCCCTACTTGACATAGAGACATATCCATAAGTAAGTCTAAAAAACTTTACTTCTATTATTAAAGTATGAAACTTCATTGGATTTCAAATTGTTTCAGGTCGTGAACAAGTGATATTGACATGGTGAAATTAAAAAATAGCTAGCTTCCAGAATAAATTCTTGGATTTCTAGAGGAATTCTGTGACTGGTGGATTTCATTAGTATCCAGTGGTGAAGGCAGTGACTCATAGAGGACAATGTTTGATGATTTTGTATTATCTCTGGTTATTTGATGCTGGACATTACCAATAGTGGATGGCGAATCAATCTGGAGTGTAGTCTTTTGCTTGCAAGACTGACAGAATTGGGTTCGATTCCTGGCTGTAAGGTTGTGGATGTGTATTGCTGAGGAGTCCCTTACCTGGACGAAATGGTAACCTAATACTTTCAAGTGCTTATTAGTAGTCTGACATTGATCGATTCATGATTTCAATGACATAATAATAAATTCATTTAAATTTACGTGAGTTTATCTTTTTCGTTGTTTTCAAAAATAATCATGGTTGGAATAGGAATTTTTATGGAGTAGAGACATTATACTGCAGCAATTAAAAAAATCTTTTTAAATGGTATATGTCCACGATACTAACATAAATTCAAAATATATTCAACTTTCTCACTATTGTATTCATTACTTTAACAGCTATTAAGTTGACTAATCATTTAGACATCATCCTCTTTAAATCCGACTACTTGAATATCACTTCATAGTCAAGTGACCTGAAATTTTTTCCTTGAAATCGATACATGTGGACAACTGTGAATGTAGATTCGGTTGGAACAATGTTGAAATACTGAACAGAAGGAATGCAAAATACACTAGACAGTTTATAAAAGCTTGGCACTCAGGTTAATCAGTAATCAAAAAACACATCAACATTGAGCCAATTTATCGATCACTCATAAAAATCCTAGACAAACATAGGATCGAGAGCCAAATCAGAGAGTAATACAACCAAAAATGAACAGGCAGACAACGACAGGTTACAAGTCCGAAACAACCAACGAAGACTGAACTCATTAGGACAAACTACGAATCATTGGTGGAGAAATTGGAATATTGCAATTCTACTGGAAGTTTGTGCTGATGATGTTGTGCTGAAGGACATCCAAATTATTTAGCTCAAACAGTGAAACTCCACCATAATAGAGACAGTTATTTCCACTATTTTCTTTCATAACGTGTTACGCTCGTCTGTAGGTATACTTAAACTATTATGAGTTCACCTTAGACGAATAACGAGAACAAAACAAGGAACCAGCGTCCAGGTAGGCTACGGTGATCCCTTGACCAAATTGAATCAGTAAGAAGTCTTGATATGGTGTAGAAATAGTATTCTACAAACACCCAGCCAGCAAACAATGCATCCAAGCACACAAATTTCGTTTACTTATACATTATACAAACGTCCTTGGGACAGTCACAAAAATAGCACACTCAAATGATACAGTAACCAATCACAGCCAAGGATTTTCCTGATGGGAAATGTGATCTCAAGATCAACTGATCGGTCCATGAAATAAATCGAAAATAAAGATATTTATCAAGAGACATAACGTTAAAATGATACTAAGAAGCACTGAACAGTTGTTTCGTACTGATAAGGGATGATTGCTTTGAGTAGCCAGAGTCTTGGATGCACACTGATGATGAGATCCGTAACAAGACCGAACGGCTGTCTTGTGCTTCGTTCGGTTGGTCTTATCAATATACAACTAAAGTGTTTTGGATTAGGAAATGCTTTATTTGAATATGTTTGTGTTTTATTTTCATTTTTAAGATAACCACTGATTTAGTTAATCACCAATAGTTACTTTTGTTTTCACTAACTATTATTTTCGTTCTGCAAATAATGTATTTGTATATTATTTGTATATATACAACTTCATTTTAAACAACAATAGTGTTTATTGCTCATTGAAATTATCAATCAATGATTGTTAGACCAGCTGTAGATGTGATCACCAGTGACTAGCTTTGTGAAAAAATTCTCGGAGTTCTAGTGAGAAGACGTGACCAGTGAAATTCAACCCTGTCGGGTGTTAGGCAGTAACTACCAAAGACGAATAGGTGACGTCGAGCGAATTCTGTACATTGGTCAGATTTAGACATTAAGCTCGCTGGATGCCGGCTCAGTGATCCGGAGGTTAGGCATTCGTGAGCAAGACCGAAGTTGTTAGGTTCGAAACCTGTGAGGTGCAGCAATCGTGGATGCGCCAAGACGAAACGGCCGTCTTTCAGTGCTTTCAGGTTTCTAATGGTGATCTAACAATGAATTATTGATGATTTCAATAGCCAATAATCATTCACACCGACTAGATTGTTTCGAAAATGTATAACGTCAAAACGCCATCTTCATTCAAATCAACTGCATCTTCGCATTGTTCTTTGGAATGTGAAGAAAAAACGTATAATCGTTTTAAACAATAATCATTGAGAAGCTGTTAAATTAAATGCATATATATATCGATAAAGATAGAAAATATCCAGTCTACTTTATGTTGGTGTAAATGTTTTGTAAATATCTTTGTAGAAACGTTTCTGTCATTTACAATTCGTTTCATCAATATGTGAAATGAGTTAGAGAAAGATTATTTTTTTTCTTCAGATTCAAAGTAGATAAAACATAGATTTTTGAAAACTGCTTTTCATTTATGATAAGTTCCTTCCTTTTTTTCATTTCTTACATCTTCCCTCTCCTCGACAATGCTCAAAGGTCAGGTTTTCGTGCACTTCACGAATCCTAATCAAGATATTTTGGAAATATAGTTTAGCTGTGATTATCTGGACTAGGAGATTATGGTAGGCACGTTCACGAGTTTTTATGCGTTGAATGTAGTCATCGATGCAGGATACAGGAACGATCGACGAACGTTTACCGACTTTTGTCATTTTTGGAGCAGGCGAGATGTCCATCTATTAATTAGAGGATGAATTTCATACACAGCAGTTTGCTCGTTTCTATTTTACAAGCAGAGGATATAAGTGAGTTATTAGTATTCGATCATTGCTGTCTTTAGGGCATTATCTGTATCTCTTCGAACCAGGTAGTAAGTTATGCTGGTGTTAGGAAGCGAGTACCAGTTGTGGATGGTAGATCAGTTAATGAAGTAAAGAACTCTCTTCAGTTGATGTGTTTGGGACATGCGTTATGTATACGCAACCAACGACTACTTCGGCGATCGATATTCACAGGTGACAGCAGTAACCGATGACTAGAGAGTTGGAATGACATGTGAGTAAGTACTAAGCTCTACGTTGTAGCTGACTGACTGACGGACGGATGGATTAAAGATTAACCTGGAATTATTGTCATTTTATAAAAATTCATTACTGTTGGTCATTTTGTTGTAAGAATTCAATGTTTTAATATTCAACGTTTTATGTTCATACCGAACAATTAAAATCAGGATAAACTTTAGATTTAATTAGGGTTATTGCAAAATCTTAGCCATATGACTGACAGTTCACTCTCTCGATTTTGATCTTGATCAGCTTTTGTTATCAACATATTTTTTTGATTTTGCGATGTTATATAATGGATATCGTTGTTTTTACAAATTGAAATCAAGAATGAACCATTGTTAGACCGCTATTATAAATCGGGAAGCACTGAAAGACGGCTGTTTCGTCTCATCAGCATCTACGACTCATACTACGTACAGGATTCGAACTCAGGACCTTCATTATTGCACGCTTACACCCAGCCTCTTGGTCACTGTGCCGGCACCCAATGGTGTTAATTGCTAACACTGATCAACCCAAAGATTTCACACTACCTCACGTGTTTGTCTTCGGTAGTTACTGCCTACATCCGACAGTGTTGTACGCCATTAGTCACAAGTGCATACAAGAACTCAAGGAATTTCTTCACAAAGCTAGTCACTAGTGAGCACATGTATTTTCAAAATCATTGTTTTTACACATTCAAATCATGAATGAATGATTGCTTGTTTTTTGATTGATTTCTGCTGTGATCTGACAATCTATCTGATATTTATCCATTGAACAGCTAAAGCAATTAAATTTTAAAATATAATTCTTATATATATTACGGAGTTGTGCAGATTTTTAATTTAAACGGGAACACAATGGGATTTGTATGAAACGCATGAACAGTGAAATGTCAGACAATGGATTGTTATGTTTTGCAACAGGAACAGTCCAGTTCGATTTGATGGATTGATATTTTGCAAATTAACGATTTACGATATGGATTTCATATTTTACTGAGTAACTCTGTAATTGGTGATAAATACAATTCGGTTGCCCTCACCTGTGTTCTCCTTCACTACACTGGAAGCTCTGCGAAGCCATTTTGTACTGATTGGTCCCATACCAGGATGCAAGTACCTGTGCTCCATAGTGACTAGCTTCGTGAGGAATCTTCTACGAGTCTTAGTGGGAAGTCGAGACCTGTGAAGTCCAACCTGTTAGGGTGTACAAAATACCTACCAAAGACAGTGAACTGATCGATGTTAGACATTAACACCATTCGATACCTGCTCAGTGGTCCAGAGGTTAGGTTAGGTTCTCGCGCAAGACCGAAAGTCCTGTGTTCGATTTCTGAGAGGTGCAGGATTCGCGGAAGCGCACTGACACTAATGTCTATTCCCATAAACAGGATGAAACTACCATATTTCAGTGCTTCCAGGTTTCTATTAGTGGACTAACATTCATTGATTCATGATTTCGATGAATAGAATCTCTACTAAAATAAAAATTTCATTCAGCTACATATTTTTCTCATTACCTATATTTAATCAAAGTGAATATATATATGTATATTTCAATTGAAACATTGAACATAAATTTATATTAAAAAATACTTTTTTGATTCAATTTTTGTTTTAAATGATTGACTAACTAATGTATAACTAATGTTCTCTAACACAATATACATACATGCTTATTTCTACCTAAATAGTCATCCTATTCTGTTGAAAAAAAAAACGAGGAAATACAACTAAATGTATGCATGCATGCATGCTTCAAATGTTATCACACTCTAATTAACAACCAACATATTATAAGATATTTTATCACTCACTGTTTAGGGTATTGTTTATTGTGTAAACATATGAATGCCCACATATATATATATATATATATATATATATATATATATATATATATATATATATATATATATATATATATATATTTACACATAGTTGTTATGTTTTTAAAACTTCACTAACTAAAAATTTCATTCAACCAAGATAATAATAATAATAATTATTCATGATTTTCAAATTGGATTTAAATTTAAAATTGGTTTCAAATTTAAATTGACTTGAATAAAAACAAAATTGAAAGAAAAAAAAAAGGAATCAAGATTTCAATAAGCATGAAAAGTTATGTTATTGAAAAATAGTTAAACCATGATAATTGATCATCATAGCGTAAACTAAAGAGACACAATTTATTTATGTGAATATTCAGAATTGGAGATATATATCAACGGAGATTTCGTTCTGTTAATTGGTAACTTGTATATAACCTAATTACCTATTTACTTACTTACTCATCCCATGAAGTACCATAGGCCGTTGATCAGCATCCTTCAACCTACTCTGTCCTCAGCCTTCATTTATCTAATTCTGTCCAATTGCTGTTCATTCTTCTCATCTCTGTCTCCATTACTCGATGTAAAGTATTCTTCGGTCTCTCTCATTTGAGTTTGACTTTGAGGATTCCATTTGAGGGCTTGTCTTGTAACGTAGTTTAGTGATTCCCTCAATGTGTGTACTATCCAATTCCACCTCTACTGGAGAAAAGCAGTCAGGTAAAACGTTGATGAATTGTATAGTTTATGTTCAAAGATGGAATTATCTTCAATTACATTTTATAAGTTTTCCTATGATTAACATTTTCCTAATAATTTTTTTATTTTTACGCCTACATGTGTAGAAATCTAATGTAAACTAATGTGCAATGTTACATCATATTGCATAATTTCCTTTTATATATATAGCATTTACATGTAAGTGAATAGTACAGTCCGAAGTGACAATCGAATATCTAATATTTACGTACAAACAGGCAAATTTTATTCATAAGACTCTATGACGAAATGGATTTTATGAACACAAACTATAATACTATTCCAATATCGGTGAAGTTTGAAAAGTCAACAATTAGTTGCTGTGTGAAATTCGAACTGGAGCTCACCAATCTTGATGGACTGTATTATGTTCACAACTTTGTGGCTGCGTCAGACATTGATATCTATAGATAGTGGAATATGCTATGAAAAGAAATTTCCGTTTATCTTGCTTAGGCGAATCATGTTTATGGGATGGCAATAATAAGAAGCCAAATATAGATTCGGTTGGATAAGTTTATTTCAATCAATCGTTCATTATAGGACAACATATTTCTGTTTGAAAGTAAAGCGAAGCAAAGAGGAGAACACTGGCGAGTCAGTTGAATGTATTGAGATACGATCAAGAATTTTTAGTGAGAAAAACTAAACCAGACAAACGATAAACAGATTCAACAGCGTATACCGATACTTGACGAAGATATAAGCGAATAGTTAATAATGCCAAAAGGCTAGTGAATAAGAACTCGACTGCAATAGACTACCTATTTGATTTGTTCAAAGGTTGCAGCAAGCCTTGTTGGCTCGACCTAAAAGTTAACGTACTACAAAATAGGGATATAAATATTTTTCTACAAATTTTTGAACTAAGTGAAGTTAAAAAAATCTATGAATGGTTTGATGAAATAATGTTCAAAATGTTATCAGTTTTAAATAGTCTGAATAAAATGGTCTGGTTAGCCTTTTATCTCGACTTAGTGCCATTAATGATCCTAGAAGGGCTCCAGGTAGAGTAAATACCTACTGCGGCAGAGAATAAATCAGCATTTGATTGAGGAATGAGTTTAGAGGTATTCTTAAAGTGGATAGGATAAATATTGTGGAAATCATCTAACTGCGTCAGGAAGCAGGCTCTTACTTGGAATTCTTAAAGCTGAAGGAAATTTGACAGTCATCGAAAGAATGAATAACAATTGAGAACAACTGGAAAGTCACAGCAGTGGACAGGTATAATTAAAGAATCCTAGTTGATTTCCGTTGCTTCTTGAGGGGTAACAAGTGTAAGTTAGCAAGTAGTTGATTACTTTTAACATCTTTGTAAACGAAAGTTTCGTTTAAATATATTAATCTTGATAACGTGACTTTTGTTAGTTCACAATAGGTTGGCTGATAGTTGTTTCCAGTTCCAAATGTTCTTCATTTGTATAACATGTTGCCATTGTTTTGCCAATCTACGCTTTATCATTTGTATGAGATCCATCTTGCTCATCAGTGATGCAGCTCAGATGCGTAAAGCTTTCCACATCTTCCAAATCCTCTCCGTCAAGTGTGGTTTGGTTTGGTGCATTTGATATTGTCTCAGAGAATGTTGCTCTTTCCGTTGTGTATTGTGAGTTTTACTGCTGCCTTGGCTGCCGCTACACTGTTCTCCATCTCATACTTTTATTACTGTGTGTAAAATGCAAGTGTTCGATCATCTTCGTTGTCCAGATCCTTCATCTGCATCCAAGCAATCCAATGTATCCCGTACTTTTTCTTTCATGTTGACATTCTTCATAAATCATTCGACCGTCAGGAGAAGAAGAAAGCATGAGAGTATGAAACCTTGTCAGGTCTTTGATTTTTGATCCGTGAACGATTTCGCAGTATAATCCATCGTACGAATTCCGTATAACGTTGATGATACTATGGGGCATCTTTATAAATGAAAGTGTCAACAAAATATATTAATGCTGATAAACACAACTGTCATCAGTTTGCGTTACGATTAAAAGTTCACAAAACTTTGTGATGATAAAAAAGTTCACCATACATCCAACAGCTGGTGAGTCCTAAATAAGACGAAACGCGATTCCTTGATTCTACTGCTAAAGCCCATACATCTCGCCTTGAAAAAAGCTTTTGGTTTAAAGGCAGCATCAAGTCAATCCACTCAGCATTCATATATTCCGAAGAGACTTGATCATTTAGAGTCTTATACATTAAACAACAAATACAAATCAATTCTTCTTTACATTACGATGTTGTGAAGATTGTTAAGTTACACATTGTATGAGGTTTCGCGACCCCATGGATTGATCAAGTTAGACATTAACACCGTCATATACCAGCTCAGTGGTCCAGATGTTAGGCGTTCGCGTACAATAACGAAGGTCTTGGGTTGGAATCCTGCGAGGTAAAGGAGTCATGGATGCGCACTACCACTGATGAGTAGTCCCATATCAGGACGAAACGGGCATTTTTCAGTGCTTTCAGGTTTCAAATTGTAGTCTAACATTGATCGATTCATGATTTCAAAAATGTGTAATTATTCTTTAGTCACCATTTTCTAAAGAGAACGTGAAAGTTTTGTTCTTTTCTTTACTACTCTAAAATGTTTTCGATAAAATCTATTGCTACTCATAAGAAGTTAATAATGTTAAAAGTTACTTTATTCACTTTTTTTCATTTTGATTGAGTGAGAGAAAATCACTTCTAACTACCAATTTTTTTACCGAAAAGGAATGTTAACACTTTTTTCTATTACATAAATGTAATGAGAAATTCAACCTTGTTATTAATTTTCATTTATGAATTGCTGCTTTAGTGAACATTGAAAATGATAACTCCATTCGTTATCCAATGTTATGCAGTCGTAATGCTTGAAAAAAAACAAAATATATCATCAGAAATAATTGAGATCATTAGAGAATGGAATCAACAAGAAATACAAATGTGAATAAATAAGCGTTTCGTCTTAGTGTAGACTTGTCAGCTGAATGTACTGACATCAAAGAGTTTCAATGAAAGCAATAAATTCTCAGTTGTAAGTATATGCAGCTGCCGAATTTCGCGGAAAATAGAATGCACTAACTAAACGACATTTGATGAATAAGCTTTGAAGAGAGGAAGCCTTACACAAAATCCAGACAGCCAAACTGATAAACTATATGGAACTGAGGTAATTGTGAAGACATGGATTTGCAAAGGCAATACAGCATTTTATACATTTGAGTAAGATGTGCCGATCAGTGCAAACGTGAACGAACTCTAAAGTCGAAATTTTCAATAGAAACAAAGCATTGACCAGTAACCGTCGATGATATACATTCCGGGAATGCTGTTATGAAGAGCTCTTTTATTTTGATGGAATTCGGTTTTGTGTAATTGACTTCATGAAGTTGTATTCAAGTGTTTAACAGTTTTGATTGAATCGAAGATATTTTCTGTGTCCAGGTGACCAGCAGAATGCGATCTGTCTGTACATCTGCTACAGATATACAGCAACAACCCATTGTAATAACCTGTTTTCGTGAATGAAGATTGCATTGATTGAGAGATTATTCAGGCATATCCTGAACACATTGTATTGTCAATTTTTATAGGACCGCAAACAAAACTTTATGGATGATAATATTTGTCATAGTTATTGTTAGTTTCGTGGAAGTGAGTGAGAGCGGTGAGCAATAGTTGTTCTCTTAGCGAATGTTATTATTTCAAACTGTGATGAACTGTCCTAAAAGATTACGTTGATTGATTGCCAGGTAGATCGCAAGGTTGCATGAGTCCTGTGAGATGACACCTAGTGATCTCACATGAATAACACATTTGCGTCGAATGATTCTACCAAATCGGGACGATTCGAGTGTGAACACGTGCAGTGAACAACGTGCAATATAAATACAATGGGGCAATGTGAACAGTCAACAAACGACAAAGCAATCAAGCAAACAACACTCGCTTCAACGCTAGACCACCACAATGCAATTCTTCACTGTATGTCACAATTGCCTTGTGTGATATTGTTTGCCTAATCGATCTTCTCATTTCAGCTCATCATGGTTGTACTGGTCGTATCGTTCGAATGTCAGAATACAGGTGAGTGTCAACTGACTCGATGCTGGTCGATTCCACTTGAACACTTGACCAGTTGACCACATGACAATGTGACATGAAGCTGTTACATGTTGGCTAGTTATTGGAGAAAATATTTTGAATCAGACTGATTTGTGTGTTAGTGTGCAGACATTTGCCATAGTGGGGTGTGTGATGGGATTTGTTTATTTTCGTGATTCTTGATATAATACCTAACATTTTGATGTTGTGTTGTTGTTGACTGGTTGTTGGAGAATATACTGTGAAGCACACTGATCAGTGTGGTAGTGATTTGATGTTTGAAATTGCGAAATGTGTGATGGGATTTGTTTGTTTTCGTGATTATTTATATGGTGTGTAACATTGTGATGTTGTTTTGTTACTTGGTTTTCAGCGACTGCAGCTCCAGCTCCAGCTCCTGAACCACAACCACAACGGTGTCCTTGCTGTTCCGGTGCATGCCCTCAATGCCCTCGTTGTTGTGGATGTGGTGGATGTCGAGGTGGAGACTGTTGTGGAGGATGTTGCAGTAGACGTGGCGGAAGTTGCTCATGTCAATAAGTGCTGACAGATGTTCAGCTCGACACGTGAACCTCTGAATTGTATGTCACATATTTCTCCATCAAATACATCTGATTGTTTCATGGTTTTCGTTGTTTCTGTGTTCGCTTTGCATCGACGTATAATAATGGCAACTGTAATATTACCAGATGTTTACCATACTTCCGTTTACTTATTGCAACAATTTCAATTACAAACAAATTGAATTCGATAATTGCAGAGAATGCAGAGAAAAGTATAACATAGTATGAAGAGATTGGCGAACTGTTGAAAATACCCACGTTATCAATTGTCCACTCGGTATCTCTCACTCATTTTCTAGAACCTACGATCTTAGTGATATCCATGCAATGCACAAACCTCAGAATCGGTAATTCAATGATTCTGTGAAATTCTGTGTAGGCCACTCTACTGCCGTTTCGATTATATGTTTTGTTGTTATCGATAAACATTGTCTCCTATCTCTCACTTTCGCCAGATCATCTGATGTTGACTGATATTGAATCCGATACGGTGCATATTCCTTAACCTTTGATTGCAATGTCCCATATTCCTGCTTATGTATGCGTGTTCATCTAAACGTGAGCGGAATCAAGTGAATAATCAAGCACATCTACAAGTGAATTTGTTGTTTTGTTATTTAGTTAGCCTCCAAGTAGGCAATTGAGGAGGATGGTATCGATTGACCACCGCAGAACAAAATGTGTTAGCCTAATTATAATATGCTGAAGTGGGAAAGAGGATTTATTTCATCACATATTCGACCATTCGTCCACATATGACTGAAGTGTTGAGTCGCTGAAGAAGAACGACTGTATGTCACCTAGTTACAGAGTTGTTTTACGAGCAATCTTGTGAGTTTTATAATGTATGGGTAGTTAATCGAGCAGTGTGTTATCATTGAAGTCGGTGAATCAGTAATTTGGAAATTACGTACATTATTGACTGAATGATTATCTGATCGAGTATGTAGGTGGCTGGGTAATATTGAAGCTTACTTTTGTTAGGTCGCCGATCGTTATTTGAACATTTGATTTATCATACAGTCGGTTTTACCTGAGCATCATTCTTTATTACCACCTGCTGCCCTATTATCAATGCGCTGGTTTCGATGCCATAGACTTTAGGAAGTATGTTGTCGAATATATATATATCGATCCTTTTGTCAATCTACTCGTCCTAAATTTTACTATTCTACACCGTTATGATTTGTCATATGTTGTGAGCAGCGAAAGTTCAGCAAAGTCCTATGGGTTAAATTCTGTCCTCTTTAAATGAGACTGAAACCAAATGTGTTCGGGATGTTTGAAGCCTGTATCCTTTGTTTATAATCCGTCGTCTGAAGATACCTAGAAAAACGGTGTTGTAACGGATGCTTTAACAATTTTGTTCTTAGTTCATGCGATTTTTACGCCTTCTTGCATTGATCGGTACACGATTTATGAAAGGATGGATTTTAGAATTTTAGTCACTTTGACTTCAATTTTCGCGTTTTCTTATCAAGAATAGTTCTGTCGCTCTTCTTTTCACGGTCGTGTTTCTGCGGAGTTAACGAGATCGATGACAGCTACCAGAATCCGATCTAACAATATATAAGACACATGGAATGTTCGTAATTTTAGGCAGAATTGGTGAGCTATTCAAACCACGGCCTTCATGAAAAGTTGCAACCACGTGGTACTTGAGATCAGAAAAAATCCTTTTTATGCAGGTTGGATAAATAGACTATTTTCAATTAATGTGCTGTTATTGCAATTACACAACCTTATATTATCAGGATTTTGTCTGCCTCTCTTCAAAGAATATCATCATTTCTATTAAGTTTATTTTAAACTGATGAATGCATTTGTTTTTGATGCGATCTTTCGAACATTCTGTGAACCTGTGTGAAATCATGGGCTTTGTCCTTGCAATTATATTCCGTTTCGCAGCATGGGATGTTTTCTATATGACTGCTTTTAGTCCTCTGAATGTCAACGAGATGCAAACACTTTTCTTTCACCTAGAATAATACAGAGGCTGTTTTCTGACAGCTTTATTGGACCATCTTCTCTTCGACTCAATAGCATGTCTGAAAAGGACAATCGGTCAATACGTTCTCACTTGTAGTACAGAACAATATTATTCCGAATTTAGTGAATCAGTAATCATGGTATAATATGCGTTATTCAGAGACTGAGATAGTGAGTAAAATATTGAGTGCGTAAATAGGTGGGTAATAATGAAACCTACTGTTGTAAACCGTCCGAATATTGTTTGAACTGCTGACTTATTGTACGATCGGTTTCATCTGAGCATCATTATTCAATACAAGCTACTGCATAATGCCTTATCCACTGGTTTCCATGACATGGACTTTGAGATGCATGTTGTTAAAGATAGGAAGAAATTTTTTCAATTCACTTGTCCCAATGTTGACAATATGACAGCCGGTAGATTTGTTATGTGTTGTGAGGAGTGAATGTTCATCTAGATCAAACTGATCGGTAGGATTTCAAATGGCTACATAGCAGAATTCAAACACTCACCTTCAAATGAGCATTAATTTTTTCCGTATATTGTGTAATTATTTCTGTCGATAATTTTGACCGTATAGTCGAACGGGAGAGATATGATCAAATACTCGGGTATTTCTGTTCAATACTGGCAGTAGTTGGAAAGGAAATTCATCGAAATTTCAACTACAATGTGTCTTCGCCCAAATAACTATTTTGAATGGTATTTTTCTTCAACTTTATAACAGAAAATAATTTTTTGTCTGATTCATGATATAGGTAAGAGTATTTGCTGACCTATCATTTATATGGCTCTGGTTTCTCGGTCATTTCTGTTTCTGTTTAATTTGCTCCGCCTGCAGATGGGTATAACCGATGCGTTATCATACTGAAAAGGACGCCTAAATTATCGTTCTTAGAGGAACAGTATGTGCATTTAGGAAGAAATATTAGTTCCGGGCTGATGCATTTCCTTACATTTAGAGACGCGGTTATGTACTACCTGGAAAATTGCCGAACGAGGACTTACTTACTTACTTACTTACTTAAGCCTGTTACCCCCAATGGAGCATAGGACAACCACCAGTTTTCTCCAACCAACTCTGTCCTGGGCTTCCCTCTCCAGTTCTGTCCAATGTTTATTCATTCCTCTCATATCTTTCTCTATTTCTCGGCGTAGTGTGTTCCTTGGCCTTCCTCTTTCCCTTTTGCCTTGAGGGTTCCATGTGAGGGCTTGTCTCGTGACGCAGTTAGGTGCTTTTCGTAGTGTGTGTCCTATCCACTTCCACCGCTTCTTCCTGATTTCCTCCTCCACTGGAATCTGGTTTGTTCTCTCCCACAGTACATTGTTGCTGATGGTGTCTGGCCAACGAATCCGAAGTATTTTGCGTAGACAGCTGTTAATAAACACTTCTATCTTTTGGATGATGGCTTTGGTAGTTCACCATGTTTCCGCCCCATACAGTGGAACTGTCTTCACATTTGTATTGAAAATCCTGTTTTTGGTTTTGATTGACATTTGTCTGGAGTTCCAGATATTTTTCAACTGTAGAAATGCAGCCCTCGCTTTATCGATCCGCGCCCTCACATCTGCATCGGATCCACCTTTCTCGTCGATGATGCTGCCCAGATATGTAAAAATGTTAACTTCCTCCAAGGCATCTCCATCAAGAGTGATTCGATTGCTGCATGTTGTGTTGTATCGAGGAATTTCGCTTTTTCTTTTATGTATGTTGAGAGCTACTGATGCAAAGGATGCTGCTAAACTAGTCGTTTTCTTTTGCATTTAGTGTTGCGTGTGCGATAGAAGAGCCAGATCATCTGCGAAGTCCAGATCGTCCAGCTGCGTCTTAACTGTCCAGTTGATACCGTGCTTCCCTCCAGACGTCGACGTTTTCATAATCCATTCGATGACCAGGAGAAAGAGAAAGGGTGAGAGTAAGCAACCTTGCCTCACACCGGTCTACACCTCGAAAGAGTCTGTCAGCTGACCTCCGCGCACGATTTTGCAGTTGAATCTATCATAAGAATTCCGTATGATGTTGACTAATTTCTCAGGCACACCGTAGTGTCGAAGATGCCTCCACAGTGTTTCTCTATCCACGCTATCAAATGCTTTCTCGTAGTCGATGAAGTTGATGTAGAGTGGTGAGATCCATTCAAATGATTGTTCCACAATGATCCGTAATGTAGCAATTTGATCAGTACACGATCTATCCTTACGAAATCCAGCCTGTTGATTTCGAAGTTGGGCGTCTACGAAGTCCTTCATTCTGTTTAACAATACCCTGTTAAAGACTTTGCCTGGTATTGAAAGAAGAGTGATGCCTCTAAAGTTCTCACACTTGCTGAGATCACCATTCTTTGGGATTTTGATCAGGTATCCTTCTTTCCAATCTGATGGTACTTGTTCCTCATCCCAAATCTTGTTGATGAGAATGTGGAATATTTTTGCAGTTGCTGCCACGTCTGCTTTCGTTGCCTCTACTGGAATGTTGTCTGGTCCTGCTGCTTTGCCGCTCTTCATTTGTCTGATGGCCATACTGATCCCCTCAATCGTAGGTGCGCTAATATTATTTAGGAGGTCTGTAGATACTGCTTCGATGTTGAGTATGTTCAGTGGATCTGGTAGATTCAATAGTTCCTGAAAGTGCTATACCCCCCTACCTCGCTGTTCTTCAATGTTGCTGATTACTTTGACTTCCTTGCTTTTCACTGGTCGATCTGGTTTACGATAGTTTCCGGCGAGCTTCTTTGTTGTTTCGTACAACTGTCTCAAGTTCCCGTCGTTTGCAGCCTTTTCCGCCGTCATTGCTAGATCTTCCACATATTTTCGTTTGTCAGCTCTGATGGTCTTCTTCACTTCCCTGTTTGCTTCCGTATATTCAGCTTGTGCCTTAACTTTCTCTGCTCTTGTTCGGCTGACATTCACTGCTGCCTTCTTGTTCCTCCTTTCTTCAATTTTTTCAAGAGTACATACTGTTGGGGATGTTAGATCCCCGAAATTCGCTTGATAATGCCGTATTTTGGTTTTCACCTTTAGCCAGCATGGGCTGATCAGATGACCTTCAGATTTCAATTTACACCAGGAAAATCCATGGCTGTGATTGGCTGCTATGTATTTTAGTATGCTATTTTCTTAACTGTCTCAAGGACGTTCTGATGTTGTATAAATAAACGAGAGTTGTATGCTTGATTGTACTGTGATTGCTGGGTGTTTGTAGTATATACTTTCTACGCTTACAAAGACTTTTCACTTCAGCCTCGGATTCAAGTTAGCCTCCCTGGAAGCTGGTAAAATCTCGTTCGCGTTTATCGACTAAGGTAAACTCGTAATAGCCTCAAGCATACTAAGTGACGAACTTATCAGTGGCGACGGTGCTTTTGGAAATATGGACCCTGCCAAACTTGAATAACTACTTGAGCAGCAGCTGAAAATGATGCAGATGTTGACAGACATGAAGATTTCCCCTTCCACGCTGCCCAGCTCATCTAATGCAACCACAGCTTCATCGGTCGACGGCATCACAAATAGCATTTCTGAATTTCATTATGATCCTGATGCAAATGTCACTTTTGACATGTGGTTCCGGCGTTATGAAGATTTATTTAAATTTGATCTCGCTAACTAAGATGGTGCTTGGAAGGTTCGGCTGCTACTTCGAAAGTTGGGTGCAAGTGAGCTGGATAAGTACTGTAATTTGATCCTGCCTTTGAACCCACGGGATTGTTCGTTTTCTGAGACTGTCCAGACTTTAAGCCAACACTTTGGAAACAACTCGTCACTATTTAATACTCGTTATCGATGTTTGAAGCTAATTATGAACGAAGATGATGATTTTCTTACGCACGTGGGCATCGTCAACCGTGAATGCGAACGTTTTCGGTTGAAGTCTTTGTCGGAAGATCAGTTCAAAGCCCTTATACTCATCTGCAGCCTCCAGTCGAGTAAGTTCAGTGACATTAGAACAGGGCTGCTATGTCGGTTGGAGCAAGATCCGAAGCTCACGCTTGATGATATGGCTCATGAGTACCAACGTCTCACTAACCTATAACGAGACTCGGCTATAGTTCATAGTGGTAGTTCAAGCCGATCTGAAATTCATTTGGTACAGCAGCCACCTAATCATAATAAGTTTGCCCATGCTACACCCAGTTCACCTCGCTCCAATTCTGCCCAAAAACCGAAAATGAATCCACCTTCTGCTTGTTGGCACTGCGGTTCATGGCACTATGTACGGAACTGCCCGTTTAGGCAGCATAGATGCAGTAAGGGTAAAGTCATCGGTCATAAAGATGGCTTTTGCCTACAGAAAAAGCCAAAGCGATCCAGAAGTGCTAAGAAGCCTGTTCCTAGATCCAGTACCAATGCATTGAGCCTAATATCTTCCTGCCAGAGCTCATCACTAGGTGAGAGGAAATTTATTACTCTTAATATTAACGGTTATTTGTGTAGAATGCAAATAGATACTGCATCTGATGTCACTATCCTCTCACGCGAAAATTGGACCAAATTGGGCAGCCCAAGCCTGCAGCACACAACACAAAAGCCTCGTACAGCATGTGGTAATTATCTTCGTCTGTTAGGACAATTGGAATGTAAAGTTGCTTTCCGAGATTCTTCGTTTACTGGGGTATGATATATAACGCCAGCTGATCTAAATTTACTTGGATTAGATTGGTTCGACCAGCTAAAATTGGCTGATGTCCCGTTAAATACCATATGCAACCTGGTATCACAACCACATGACCCCGAAGCATATACGAAGAAGCTGATGACAGAGTTTTCAACCATTTTTGAACCTGGATTGGGTCGGTGCACTGCTATGAAAGCAACACTTCGGTTCAAACATGGGGCTAAGCCTGCTTTTTGTCCAAAGAGACCTGTACCTTATGCAACAGTAGCAACAGTAGATGAAGAGCTGGATCGCCTTCAACGACAAGGAGTTATTACTCCCGTTTCTTACTCCAGTTGGGCAGCACCTATAGTCGTTATCAAAAAGGCCAACGGCACGATACGTATATGTGCTGACTTCTCTACAGGTCTCAACGCAGCTCTAGAACAGCATCATTATCCTCTTCCAGTCCCAGCAGATCTGTTCACTCTGCTGAATGGAGGAAAGTTCTTCGCAAAGCTTGACCTAGCTGATGCTTATTTGCAAGTGGAAGACGATGAAGCATCTAAAGAGCTGCTTACTATCAACACTCATCGCGGTTTGTTACAGTATAACCGTCTACATTTGGAGTTAAGACTGCCCCATCTATCTTCCAACAACTAATGGATACTATCCTGTCAGATATCTCAGGGGTTGCAGCTTATCTCGATGATATCTTGATTGTTGCGAAGACGTTAGAACAGCTACAGGAACGCACGATATTGGTACTACAACGCATCAGTGACAATGGTTTCCGGTTACGCCCAGAAAAATGCCAGTTTCTATTGCAGTCGGTAAAGTATTTGGGATTCATCTTTGATGCCGGCGGTCGTAGACCGGATCCTGAAAACATCCGAGCTATCAAACTGATGCCCACTCCCACTAATGTTTCCGAATTACGATCTTTTCTCGGTTTAATCAGTTATTATTCAGCTTTTGTTACCTCGATGCATGATATTCGCGCTCCATTGAATTGTCTACTGCAGAAGCATAGCACATGGAACTGGACTAAAGAGTGTGACGCGGCTTTTGGTAAACTCAAGTCTATAATTAGCTCGGAATTGTTATTACCACACTACGACCCATCCATGCCGATCATCGTAGCAGCAGACGCTTCAGCATATGGTCTAAGTGCTGTTATTTCACATCAGTTTCCAGACAAAGCAGAAAAAGCCGTTATGCATGCATCCCGCGACTACAGAACGAACCATGGTCCTTGGGTGGAAGCGAGAGTGATTAGAAGGGTTGGTCGAGTTATGTACGAAGTAGAGGTAGGAGGTGATAAATGGTCACGTCATCGGAATCAGATACGCAGACGGCTAGCCCCAGATCGCCCATCAAGAGCAGAAAGCCTTCCCCTTGACATCTTGCTTGATACATTCAACCTACCGAGAGCCCCGCCACGAGAAGAAACGCAGCAGCAAGCTGTTCTTCGTTCCCGAAGGTATCCCCTCAGACAGCGGCGAACAATAGTCAAGATGCAAGTCGACCCCAGGAGAACACGCTATTAAAAAGGGGAGGAGTGTTGGGTATGTTAGATCCCCATTCCCTGTGATGCTGCTTCTTGCGACCAAGGATCTCCTGACATGTTGAAGTGATTGCCTCCTTAATCCTTTTACAATTGAACTCCAATGTAATGTAATGTCCTCTTTCTTCGTTTTGAAGGATGCCCTAATGATCCTGGCTCAATGAGATTCCCATTCTCTCAGTGCCTTTTGTGCATCTCTGGACAGCATCAGTGCAATCCCGTGTGTATGTGGACCGTTTTCGTCTTCATGACCAGAGTATAACAGCAGTTCCCCTGATAAAAGTCTCAGTTGTCCTACCTGTGTCCGAAGCGTTTCACTGATAATTTTCTGTTCTGTAAGCAACAAAGTAAGACCGTTGAATTCCACAAAATCGCGCAGAAATATAGTTGAGTGATTTTCAACCTGTGCTTCACATCTGTTCACTTTTCAATAACGAATAATTGTGCTGGCATTAGGAATGTATGAACAAGTGAATTGTCGCTCATTTCAATCGTTCCTCTGACCACTGGCATTTTGTCCAGTGCTTCTTTAGCTTCAGTTTCATTTTGACGACCAGCAAACGGTGATCTGAAGCTATATCAGATCCTCTCTTGGTTCTCAGATCTTCCATGGTCCTTCTGAACGTTTTGTTGATATGGATATGGTCAATTTGGTTTTGAGTAGTGTGGTCCGGTGAAATCCATGTGGCTTTGTGTATGCTCTTGTGCGGGAATATTGTGCCACCGATGACCAGTTTTCTGAAGGCACATAGGTTTGCAAATCTCTCACCGTTTTCGTTTCTTTCTCCCAGTCCATGTCGTCCCATGATGTCTTCATATCCAGTGTTGTCCATTCCAACCTTGGCATTCAGGTTTTCCATAAGGATCGTCAATTCCTTTGGTGAACATTTCTCGACGACTGACTGCAGCATTTCGACGAATTGATCGTCATTGTAGTCATTGGTAGGTGCATAACATTGGATGACGTTCATAGTAATGTCCTCTTTCTTTGTTTTGAAGGATGCTTTAATGAACCTTGTTCCATGAGATTCCCATTCTCTCAGTGCCTTTTGTGCATCTCTGGACAGCATCAGTGCAACTCCTTGTGTATAAGGAGCGTTTTCCTCTCCATGAACAGAGTATAACAGCAGTACCTCTGAAGCAAGTCACATTTGTCCTACCTGCGTCCAATGCGTTTCACTGATAATTTTCTGTTCTCTGTTCTTTTGACTGCTGTAAGACCAACAAAGTAAGACCTTTGAATTCCACAAAATCGCGCGGAAATATAGTTGAGTGTTTTTCAACCCTTGCTTCACATCTGTTCATTTTTCAATAACAAATAATTGTGCTGGTATTCATAATGTATGAACAAGTAAATTTTGGCTCAGTTCAATCGATCCTCTGACCACTGGCATTTTGTTTCTTGAATATTGAAGCCTGGTATGCGTAAGAGGTGGATCAGAAGGACAAATATCATCGAATCAATATGTGTCAATGTAATCTCCTTTACAATGAAAGAAAATCTGCAGTTATTCTCTGTAAAGGATTATTTAGATGGGGCATTAGGCAAACCTCTAGTCGCATGGTCTGAACGAACTTATTGTGTGCACTCAAAAGCAGAGAATAATATCAACAACAATTATTGTTAGTACAAGAACATCCGAACTGACAATGAGAACGTCGATTACGAAGCCGATTGGACTCATATTGTGGCACTGTTTTAGAAAACATTTTTTGTTTCTAAAATATTCAAATATGTACTGTTCAATTACGCATGGTGTCACGATCTGACACAAATGACACAATAATCTAACTCGTCAACCACGAACTCGGACACTCTGAAATATTTAAATTGATGGAGAAGACTTGCTGATCGTATGAATGCTTCTGGTGATATTGTATTTTGTGAAGCAATGTAAGAGATGCCGATTTGCACAAAGAACATAACATCATGAAAATTCTGTCGGTGCTGTGTGTGTTTGTAAAATGGTTGTGGTGAGACAGAAACAATATATTGTGAGCGTGACAGGCCGGAAAACAATCTAGAAATGCGGAACAATCGAAATTTGTGTAGTCTGTCAATTTCGAATATCCACAGTTTCGACAAACTAAATTACCGACATGAAAACATATGCACTGTCATATTGTGGTGTGCGCTACTTATAAGTAGTATATGACGTGAGTGAAAACGTAATGTGTGGCAGGAGGACATGCAGGAAGATTAAGTAAAGAAGAATGGGAACACAATGAAATTTCTATGAAAGGCATGAATAGTAAATATCAGAAAATGGATTGATGAAGGATTGATGATTAGCAAATTAACTGTTGACGGTATGGTTTTCCTATTTGGCTGAGTAACTCTTTAACTTTCGATAAATATAATTCCGTTGGCCTCACCTGTGTTCTCCTTCACTACAATATCATTATATATTTTCAAAATCGTTCATCGATTAAACGTAACTGGTAAATTTCAAATATGAACATTCACACAGGCTAGATTGATATTTCTTCCAGGCCACAATATTCAGTTGGCAAGCGTACTCACATTCCGATTCCTTCACTAGTAGTGACAACAATGGTTGTCACGTCAATGTGTAAATCACTGCATTTTCAAAAAAACACCGATGATTTATTAAGCAGAAAGGAGGTCATTGAGGTGAAGAGAAAGTGACAAAACAAAAGGAATTTAGATGAAAATATACGAAAAACCGTTTAGCATAAAATATGCTCATTGGTTAATTCTAAAGTCAGGACAATCACTGTGGCCCAACATAATTGTTTCAATACTACAAGTTTAAATGTAATTTGACAATTTGCAGGAATATCAAAAATTTTCGAACATTGATCGTTCAATATGAGACTTGTTTCGTAAAGCATATGATAAGAATTTCTTATAAACTTTTCACAGGAATCATTATAATTGTTCATCATAATTCACTGAAGTTGCGTAAATAAGAGTTATTCGACGCTCGCTTGTAATATTATTCTCTCTTTCATGTACATTTGCTTCAGTGAATACGCTGCAATTCCCATTAGAAACCTCGCTTTTGTCGACTGATGAAAAGCCTGATCATTGCATCCAGATATAGAAAACTATTCTTGGAATGTGAAAACAATGGCACTTGAAAATAAGATCATGTAATGGGGGAACAATAGCAAACAGTGTAATGATCGTTTTGAGAAAAACAGAGTCGAATATCAATTTATCTGTAGGACAATGTAAACATAGTAAATTTAGTAATTATTGAAATCTTAAGTCAACCAGTTTTTGACCACCATTGCAAATGTGGGCGTACCAGACTTCATATGGGACTGACTCACTCTGAGCTTCTCGACACTCACTAGTCTCAGGAATCGAGCACAGGTTCATCGGTGTTGCAAGCAAGCTTCAAACGTCAGATCACTGAACCGCCGTTACTGCTCAACTCGTATCAAGCATTTATGACAACTTCGAAAAGCCTATCATTGGCAACATAGGATAAATATGCTCATTGGTTAATTCTAAAGTCAGGACAATCACTGTGGCCCAACATAATTGTTTCAATACTACAAGTTTAAATGTAATTTGACAATTTGCAGGAATATCAAAAATTTTCGAACATTGATCGTTCAATATGAGACTTGTTTCGTAAAGCATATGATAAGAATTTCTTATAAACTTTTCACAGGAATCATTATAATTGTTCATCATAATTCACTGAAGTTGCGTAAATAAGAGTTATTCGACGCTCGCTTGTAATATTATTCTCTCTTTCATGTACATTTGCTTCAGTGAATACGCTGCAATTCCCATTAGAAACCTCGCTTTTGTCGACTGATGAAAAGCCTGATCATTGCATCCAGATATAGAAAACTATTCTTGGAATGTGAAAACAATGGCACTGAAAATAAGATCATGTAATGGGGGAACAATAGCAAACAGTGTAATGCTCGTTTTGAGAAAAACAGAGTCGAATATCAATTTATCTGTAGGACAATGTAAACATAGTAAATTTAGTAATTATTGAAATCTTAAGTCAACCAGTTTTTGACCACCATTGCAAATGTGGGCGTACCAGACTTCATATGGGACTGACTCACTCTGAGCTTCTCGACACTCACTAGTCTCAGGAATCGAGCACAGGTTCATCGGTGTTGCAAGCAAGCTTCAAACGTCAGATCACTGAACCGCCGTTACTGCTCAACTCGTATCAAGCATTTATGACAACTTCGAAAAGCCTATCATTGGCAACATAGGATAAATATGCTCATTGGTTAATTCTAAAGTCAGGACAATCACTGTGGCCCAACATAATTGTTTCAATACTACAAGTTTAAATGTAATTTGACAATTTGCAGGAATATCAAAAATTTTCGAACATTGATCGTTCAATATGAGACTTGTTTCGTAAAGCATATGATAAGAATTTCTTATAAACTTTTCACAGGAATCATTATAATTGTTCATCATAATTCACTGAAGTTGCGTAAATAAGAGTTATTCGACGCTCGCTTGTAATATTATTCTCTCTTTCATGTACATTTGCTTCAGTGAATACGCTGCAATTCCCATTAGAAACCTCGCTTTTGTCGACTGATGAAAAGCCTGATCATTGCATCCAGATATAGAAAACTATTCTTGGAATGTGAAAACAATGGCACTGAAAATAAGATCATGTAATGGGGGAACAATAGCAAACAGTGTAATGATCGTTTTGAGAAAAACAGAGTCGAATATCAATTTATCTGTAGGACAATGTAAACATAGTAAATTTAGTAATTATTGAAATCTTAAGTCAACCAGTTTTTGACCACCATTGCAAATGTGGGCGTACCAGACTTCATATGGGACTGACTCACTCTGAGCTTCTCGACACTCACTAGTCTCAGGAATCGAGCACAGGTTCATCGGTGTTGCAAGCAAGCTTCAAACGTCAGATCACTGAACCGCCGTTACTGCTCAACTCGTATCAAGCATTTATGACAACTTCGAAAAGCCTATCATTGGCAACATAGGATAAATATGCTCATTGGTTAATTCTAAAGTCAGGACAATCACTGTGGCCCAACATAATTGTTTCAATACTACAAGTTTAAATGTAATTTGACAATTTGCAGGAATATCAAAAATTTTCGAACATTGATCGTTCAATATGAGACTTGTTTCGTAAAGCATATGATAAGAATTTCTTATAAACTTTTCACAGGAATCATTATAATTGTTCATCATAATTCACTGAAGTTGCGTAAATAAGAGTTATTCGACGCTCGCTTGTAATATTATTCTCTCTTTCATGTACATTTGCTTCAGTGAATACGCTGCAATTCCCATTAGAAACCTCGCTTTTGTCGACTGATGAAAAGCCTGATCATTGCATCCAGATATAGAAAACTATTCTTGGAATGTGAAAACAATGGCACTGAAAATAAGATCATGTAATGGGGGAACAATAGCAAACAGTGTAATGATCGTTTTGAGAAAAACAGAGTCGAATATCAATTTATCTGTAGGACAATGTAAACATAGTAAATTTAGTAATTATTGAAATCTTAAGTCAACCAGTTTTTGACCACCATTGCAAATGTGGGCGTACCAGACTTCATATGGGACTGACTCACTCTGAGCTTCTCGACACTCACTAGTCTCAGGAATCGAGCACAGGTTCATCGGTGTTGCAAGCAAGCTTCAAACGTCAGATCACTGAACCGCCGTTACTGCTCAACTCGTATCAAGCATTTATGACAACTTCGAAAAGCCTATCATTGGCAACATAGGATAAATATGCTCATTGGTTAATTCTAAAGTCAGGACAATCACTGTGGCCCAACATAATTGTTTCAATACTACAAGTTTAAATGTAATTTGACAATTTGCAGGAATATCAAAAATTTTCGAACATTGATCGTTCAATATGAGACTTGTTTCGTAAAGCATATGATAAGAATTTCTTATAAACTTTTCACAGGAATCATTATAATTGTTCATCATAATTCACTGAAGTTGCGTAAATAAGAGTTATTCGACGCTCGCTTGTAATATTATTCTCTCTTTCATGTACATTTGCTTCAGTGAATACGCTGCAATTCCCATTAGAAACCTCGCTTTTGTCGACTGATGAAAAGCCTGATCATTGCATCCAGATATAGAAAACTATTCTTGGAATGTGAAAACAATGGCACTGAAAATAAGATCATGTAATGGGGGAACAATAGCAAACAGTGTAATGATCGTTTTGAGAAAAACAGAGTCGAATATCAATTTATCTGTAGGACAATGTAAACATAGTAAATTTAGTAATTATTGAAATCTTAAGTCAACCAGTTTTTGACCACCATTGCAAATGTGGGCGTACCAGACTTCATATGGGACTGACTCACTCTGAGCTTCTCGACACTCACTAGTCTCAGGAATCGAGCACAGGTTCATCGGTGTTGCAAGCAAGCTTCAAACGTCAGATCACTGAACCGCCGTTACTGCTCAACTCGTATCAAGCATTTATGACAACTTCGAAAAGCCTATCATTGGCAACATAGGATAAATATGCTCATTGGTTAATTCTAAAGTCAGGACAATCACTGTGGCCCAACATAATTGTTTCAATACTACAAGTTTAAATGTAATTTGACAATTTGCAGGAATATCAAAAATTTTCGAACATTGATCGTTCAATATGAGACTTGTTTCGTAAAGCATATGATAAGAATTTCTTATAAACTTTTCACAGGAATCATTATAATTGTTCATCATAATTCACTGAAGTTGCGTAAATAAGAGTTATTCGACGCTCGCTTGTAATATTATTCTCTCTTTCATGTACATTTGCTTCAGTGAATACGCTGCAATTCCCATTAGAAACCTCGCTTTTGTCGACTGATGAAAAGCCTGATCATTGCATCCAGATATAGAAAACTATTCTTGGAATGTGAAAACAATGGCACTGAAAATAAGATCATGTAATGGGGGAACAATAGCAAACAGTGTAATGATCGTTTTGAGAAAAACAGAGTCGAATATCAATTTATCTGTAGGACAATGTAAACATAGTAAATTTAGTAATTATTGAAATCTTAAGTCAACCAGTTTTTGACCACCATTGCAAATGTGGGCGTACCAGACTTCATATGGGACTGACTCACTCTGAGCTTCTCGACACTCACTAGTCTCAGGAATCGAGCACAGGTTCATCGGTGTTGCAAGCAAGCTTCAAACGTCAGATCACTGAACCGCCGTTACTGCTCAACTCGTATCAAGCATTTATGACAACTTCGAAAAGCCTATCATTGGCAACATAGGATAAATATGCTCATTGGTTAATTCTAAAGTCAGGACAATCACTGTGGCCCAACATAATTGTTTCAATACTACAAGTTTAAATGTAATTTGACAATTTGCAGGAATATCAAAAATTTTCGAACATTGATCGTTCAATATGAGACTTGTTTCGTAAAGCATATGATAAGAATTTCTTATAAACTTTTCACAGGAATCATTATAATTGTTCATCATAATTCACTGAAGTTGCGTAAATAAGAGTTATTCGACGCTCGCTTGTAATATTATTCTCTCTTTCATGTACATTTGCTTCAGTGAATACGCTGCAATTCCCATTAGAAACCTCGCTTTTGTCGACTGATGAAAAGCCTGATCATTGCATCCAGATATAGAAAACTATTCTTGGAATGTGAAAACAATGGCACTGAAAATAAGATCATGTAATGGGGGAACAATAGCAAACAGTGTAATGATCGTTTTGAGAAAAACAGAGTCGAATATCAATTTATCTGTAGGACAATGTAAACATAGTAAATTTAGTAATTATTGAAATCTTAAGTCAACCAGTTTTTGACCACCATTGCAAATGTGGGCGTACCAGACTTCATATGGGACTGACTCACTCTGAGCTTCTCGACACTCACTAGTCTCAGGAATCGAGCACAGGTTCATCGGTGTTGCAAGCAAGCTTCAAACGTCAGATCACTGAACCGCCGTTACTGCTCAACTCGTATCAAGCATTTATGACAACTTCGAAAAGCCTATCATTGGCAACATAGGATAAATATGCTCATTGGTTAATTCTAAAGTCAGGACAATCACTGTGGCCCAACATAATTGTTTCAATACTACAAGTTTAAATGTAATTTGACAATTTGCAGGAATATCAAAAATTTTCGAACATTGATCGTTCAATATGAGACTTGTTTCGTAAAGCATATGATAAGAATTTCTTATAAACTTTTCACAGGAATCATTATAATTGTTCATCATAATTCACTGAAGTTGCGTAAATAAGAGTTATTCGACGCTCGCTTGTAATATTATTCTCTCTTTCATGTACATTTGCTTCAGTGAATACGCTGCAATTCCCATTAGAAACCTCGCTTTTGTCGACTGATGAAAAGCCTGATCATTGCATCCAGATATAGAAAACTATTCTTGGAATGTGAAAACAATGGCACTGAAATAAGATCATGTAATGGGGGAACAATAGCAAACAGTGTAATGATCGTTTTGAGAAAAACAGAGTCGAATATCAATTTATCTGTAGGACAATGTAAACATAGTAAATTTAGTAATTATTGAAATCTTAAGTCAACCAGTTTTTGACCACCATTGCAAATGTGGGCGTACCAGACTTCATATGGGACTGACTCACTCTGAGCTTCTCGACACTCACTAGTCTCAGGAATCGAGCACAGGTTCATCGGTGTTGCAAGCAAGCTTCAAACGTCAGATCACTGAACCGCCGTTACTGCTCAACTCGTATCAAGCATTTATGACAACTTCGAAAAGCCTATCATTGGCAACATAGGATAAATATGCTCATTGGTTAATTCTAAAGTCAGGACAATCACTGTGGCCCAACATAATTGTTTCAATACTACAAGTTTAAATGTAATTTGACAATTTGCAGGAATATCAAAAATTTTCGAACATTGATCGTTCAATATGAGACTTGTTTCGTAAAGCATATGATAAGAATTTCTTATAAACTTTTCACAGGAATCATTATAATTGTTCATCATAATTCACTGAAGTTGCGTAAATAAGAGTTATTCGACGCTCGCTTGTAATATTATTCTCTCTTTCATGTACATTTGCTTCAGTGAATACGCTGCAATTCCCATTAGAAACCTCGCTTTTGTCGACTGATGAAAAGCCTGATCATTGCATCCAGATATAGAAAACTATTCTTGGAATGTGAAAACAATGGCACTGAAAATAAGATCATGTAATGGGGGAACAATAGCAAACAGTGTAATGATCGTTTTGAGAAAAACAGAGTCGAATATCAATTTATCTGTAGGACAATGTAAACATAGTAAATTTAGTAATTATTGAAATCTTAAGTCAACCAGTTTTTGACCACCATTGCAAATGTGGGCGTACCAGACTTCATATGGGACTGACTCACTCTGAGCTTCTCGACACTCACTAGTCTCAGGAATCGAGCACAGGTTCATCGGTGTTGCAAGCAAGCTTCAAACGTCAGATCACTGAACCGCCGTTACTGCTCAACTCGTATCAAGCATTTATGACAACTTCGAAAAGCCTATCATTGGCAACATAGGATAAATATGCTCATTGGTTAATTCTAAAGTCAGGACAATCACTGTGGCCCAACATAATTGTTTCAATACTACAAGTTTAAATGTAATTTGACAATTTGCAGGAATATCAAAAATTTTCGAACATTGATCGTTCAATATGAGACTTGTTTCGTAAAGCATATGATAAGAATTTCTTATAAACTTTTCACAGGAATCATTATAATTGTTCATCATAATTCACTGAAGTTGCGTAAATAAGAGTTATTCGACGCTCGCTTGTAATATTATTCTCTCTTTCATGTACATTTGCTTCAGTGAATACGCTGCAATTCCCATTAGAAACCTCGCTTTTGTCGACTGATGAAAAGCCTGATCATTGCATCCAGATATAGAAAACTATTCTTGGAATGTGAAAACAATGGCACTGAAAATAAGATCATGTAATGGGGGAACAATAGCAAACAGTGTAATGATCGTTTTGAGAAAAACAGAGTCGAATATCAATTTATCTGTAGGACAATGTAAACATAGTAAATTTAGTAATTATTGAAATCTTAAGTCAACCAGTTTTTGACCACCATTGCAAATGTGGGCGTACCAGACTTCATATGGGACTGACTCACTCTGAGCTTCTCGACACTCACTAGTCTCAGGAATCGAGCACAGGTTCATCGGTGTTGCAAGCAAGCTTCAAACGTCAGATCACTGAACCGCCGTTACTGCTCAACTCGTATCAAGCATTTATGACAACTTCGAAAAGCCTATCATTGGCAACATAGGATAAATATGCTCATTGGTTAATTCTAAAGTCAGGACAATCACTGTGGCCCAACATAATTGTTTCAATACTACAAGTTTAAATGTAATTTGACAATTTGCAGGAATATCAAAAATTTTCGAACATTGATCGTTCAATATGAGACTTGTTTCGTAAAGCATATGATAAGAATTTCTTATAAACTTTTCACAGGAATCATTATAATTGTTCATCATAATTCACTGAAGTTGCGTAAATAAGAGTTATTCGACGCTCGCTTGTAATATTATTCTCTCTTTCATGTACATTTGCTTCAGTGAATACGCTGCAATTCCCATTAGAAACCTCGCTTTTGTCGACTGATGAAAAGCCTGATCATTGCATCCAGATATAGAAAACTATTCTTGGAATGTGAAAACAATGGCACTGAAAATAAGATCATGTAATGGGGGAACAATAGCAAACAGTGTAATGATCGTTTTGAGAAAAACAGAGTCGAATATCAATTTATCTGT
The DNA here is from genome assembly GCA_944470395.2 of Schistosoma turkestanicum. Classification (NCBI taxonomy): domain Eukaryota; kingdom Metazoa; phylum Platyhelminthes; class Trematoda; order Strigeidida; family Schistosomatidae; genus Schistosoma; species Schistosoma turkestanicum. The sequence continues at coordinate 71,353,869 of OX103979.1, forward strand.
AGGACAATGTAAACATAGTAAATTTAGTAATTATTGAAATCTTAAGTCAACCAGTTTTTGACCACCATTGCAAATGTGGGCGTACCAGACTTCATATGGGACTGACTCACTCTGAGCTTCTCGACACTCACTAGTCTCAGGAATCGAGCACAGGTTCATCGGTGTTGCAAGCAAGCTTCAAACGTCAGATCACTGAACCGCCGTTACTGCTCAACTCGTATCAAGCATTTATGACAACTTCGAAAAGCCTATCATTGGCAACATAGGATAAATATGCTCATTGGTTAATTCTAAAGTCAGGACAATCACTGTGGCCCAACATAATTGTTTCAATACTACAAGTTTAAATGTAATTTGACAATTTGCAGGAATATCAAAAATTTTCGAACATTGATCGTTCAATATGAGACTTGTTTCGTAAAGCATATGATAAGAATTTCTTATAAACTTTTCACAGGAATCATTATAATTGTTCATCATAATTCACTGAAGTTGCGTAAATAAGAGTTATTCGACGCTCGCTTGTAATATTATTCTCTCTTTCATGTACATTTGCTTCAGTGAATACGCTGCAATTCCCATTAGAAACCTCGCTTTTGTCGACTGATGAAAAGCCTGATCATTGCATCCAGATATAGAAAACTATTCTTGGAATGTGAAAACAATGGCACTGAAAATAAGATCATGTAATGGGGGAACAATAGCAAACAGTGTAATGATCGTTTTGAGAAAAACAGAGTCGAATATCAATTTATCTGTAGGACAATGTAAACATAGTAAATTTAGTAATTATTGAAATCTTAAGTCAACCAGTTTTTGACCACCATTGCAAATGTGGGCGTACCAGACTTCATATGGGACTGACTCACTCTGAGCTTCTCGACACTCACTAGTCTCAGGAATCGAGCACAGGTTCATCGGTGTTGCAAGCAAGCTTCAAACGTCAGATCACTGAACCGCCGTTACTGCTCAACTCGTATCAAGCATTTATGACAACTTCGAAAAGCCTATCATTGGCAACATAGGATAAATATGCTCATTGGTTAATTCTAAAGTCAGGACAATCACTGTGGCCCAACATAATTGTTTCAATACTACAAGTTTAAATGTAATTTGACAATTTGCAGGAATATCAAAAATTTTCGAACATTGATCGTTCAATATGAGACTTGTTTCGTAAAGCATATGATAAGAATTTCTTATAAACTTTTCACAGGAATCATTATAATTGTTCATCATAATTCACTGAAGTTGCGTAAATAAGAGTTATTCGACGCTCGCTTGTAATATTATTCTCTCTTTCATGTACATTTGCTTCAGTGAATACGCTGCAATTCCCATTAGAAACCTCGCTTTTGTCGACTGATGAAAAGCCTGATCATTGCATCCAGATATAGAAAACTATTCTTGGAATGTGAAAACAATGGCACTGAAAATAAGATCATGTAATGGGGGAACAATAGCAAACAGTGTAATGATCGTTTTGAGAAAAACAGAGTCGAATATCAATTTATCTGTAGGACAATGTAAACATAGTAAATTTAGTAATTATTGAAATCTTAAGTCAACCAGTTTTTGACCACCATTGCAAATGTGGGCGTACCAGACTTCATATGGGACTGACTCACTCTGAGCTTCTCGACACTCACTAGTCTCAGGAATCGAGCACAGGTTCATCGGTGTTGCAAGCAAGCTTCAAACGTCAGATCACTGAACCGCCGTTACTGCTCAACTCGTATCAAGCATTTATGACAACTTCGAAAAGCCTATCATTGGCAACATAGGATAAATATGCTCATTGGTTAATTCTAAAGTCAGGACAATCACTGTGGCCCAACATAATTGTTTCAATACTACAAGTTTAAATGTAATTTGACAATTTGCAGGAATATCAAAAATTTTCGAACATTGATCGTTCAATATGAGACTTGTTTCGTAAAGCATATGATAAGAATTTCTTATAAACTTTTCACAGGAATCATTATAATTGTTCATCATAATTCACTGAAGTTGCGTAAATAAGAGTTATTCGACGCTCGCTTGTAATATTATTCTCTCTTTCATGTACATTTGCTTCAGTGAATACGCTGCAATTCCCATTAGAAACCTCGCTTTTGTCGACTGATGAAAAGCCTGATCATTGCATCCAGATATAGAAAACTATTCTTGGAATGTGAAAACAATGGCACTGAAAATAAGATCATGTAATGGGGGAACAATAGCAAACAGTGTAATGATCGTTTTGAGAAAAACAGAGTCGAATATCAATTTATCTGTAGGACAATGTAAACATAGTAAATTTAGTAATTATTGAAATCTTAAGTCAACCAGTTTTTGACCACCATTGCAAATGTGGGCGTACCAGACTTCATATGGGACTGACTCACTCTGAGCTTCTCGACACTCACTAGTCTCAGGAATCGAGCACAGGTTCATCGGTGTTGCAAGCAAGCTTCAAACGTCAGATCACTGAACCGCCGTTACTGCTCAACTCGTATCAAGCATTTATGACAACTTCGAAAAGCCTATCATTGGCAACATAGGATAAATATGCTCATTGGTTAATTCTAAAGTCAGGACAATCACTGTGGCCCAACATAATTGTTTCAATACTACAAGTTTAAATGTAATTTGACAATTTGCAGGAATATCAAAAATTTTCGAACATTGATCGTTCAATATGAGACTTGTTTCGTAAAGCATATGATAAGAATTTCTTATAAACTTTTCACAGGAATCATTATAATTGTTCATCATAATTCACTGAAGTTGCGTAAATAAGAGTTATTCGACGCTCGCTTGTAATATTATTCTCTCTTTCATGTACATTTGCTTCAGTGAATACGCTGCAATTCCCATTAGAAACCTCGCTTTTGTCGACTGATGAAAAGCCTGATCATTGCATCCAGATATAGAAAACTATTCTTGGAATGTGAAAACAATGGCACTGAAAATAAGATCATGTAATGGGGGAACAATAGCAAACAGTGTAATGATCGTTTTGAGAAAAACAGAGTCGAATATCAATTTATCTGTAGGACAATGTAAACATAGTAAATTTAGTAATTATTGAAATCTTAAGTCAACCAGTTTTTGACCACCATTGCAAATGTGGGCGTACCAGACTTCATATGGGACTGACTCACTCTGAGCTTCTCGACACTCACTAGTCTCAGGAATCGAGCACAGGTTCATCGGTGTTGCAAGCAAGCTTCAAACGTCAGATCACTGAACCGCCGTTACTGCTCAACTCGTATCAAGCATTTATGACAACTTCGAAAAGCCTATCATTGGCAACATAGGATAAATATGCTCATTGGTTAATTCTAAAGTCAGGACAATCACTGTGGCCCAACATAATTGTTTCAATACTACAAGTTTAAATGTAATTTGACAATTTGCAGGAATATCAAAAATTTTCGAACATTGATCGTTCAATATGAGACTTGTTTCGTAAAGCATATGATAAGAATTTCTTATAAACTTTTCACAGGAATCATTATAATTGTTCATCATAATTCACTGAAGTTGCGTAAATAAGAGTTATTCGACGCTCGCTTGTAATATTATTCTCTCTTTCATGTACATTTGCTTCAGTGAATACGCTGCAATTCCCATTAGAAACCTCGCTTTTGTCGACTGATGAAAAGCCTGATCATTGCATCCAGATATAGAAAACTATTCTTGGAATGTGAAAACAATGGCACTGAAAATAAGATCATGTAATGGGGGAACAATAGCAAACAGTGTAATGATCGTTTTGAGAAAAACAGAGTCGAATATCAATTTATCTGTAGGACAATGTAAACATAGTAAATTTAGTAATTATTGAAATCTTAAGTCAACCAGTTTTTGACCACCATTGCAAATGTGGGCGTACCAGACTTCATATGGGACTGACTCACTCTGAGCTTCTCGACACTCACTAGTCTCAGGAATCGAGCACAGGTTCATCGGTGTTGCAAGCAAGCTTCAAACGTCAGATCACTGAACCGCCGTTACTGCTCAACTCGTATCAAGCATTTATGACAACTTCGAAAAGCCTATCATTGGCAACATAGGATAAATATGCTCATTGGTTAATTCTAAAGTCAGGACAATCACTGTGGCCCAACATAATTGTTTCAATACTACAAGTTTAAATGTAATTTGACAATTTGCAGGAATATCAAAAATTTTCGAACATTGATCGTTCAATATGAGACTTGTTTCGTAAAGCATATGATAAGAATTTCTTATAAACTTTTCACAGGAATCATTATAATTGTTCATCATAATTCACTGAAGTTGCGTAAATAAGAGTTATTCGACGCTCGCTTGTAATATTATTCTCTCTTTCATGTACATTTGCTTCAGTGAATACGCTGCAATTCCCATTAGAAACCTCGCTTTTGTCGACTGATGAAAAGCCTGATCATTGCATCCAGATATAGAAAACTATTCTTGGAATGTGAAAACAATGGCACTGAAAATAAGATCATGTAATGGGGGAACAATAGCAAACAGTGTAATGATCGTTTTGAGAAAAACAGAGTCGAATATCAATTTATCTGTAGGACAATGTAAACATAGTAAATTTAGTAATTATTGAAATCTTAAGTCAACCAGTTTTTGACCACCATTGCAAATGTGGGCGTACCAGACTTCATATGGGACTGACTCACTCTGAGCTTCTCGACACTCACTAGTTTCAGAAATCGATCACACGGTCGTCTGTGTTTATAAATGAACATTTAAATACGAGGCATTTACAGTTCTAGTGAATCGAAGCTCTATTTTACTTCAACACTGTGTTTGATACAGTGGGACGAGGAAATCAGAAGTCCAGCTGAGAGTGATATTAATGTATCCCCGTTCGAAATCTCCTATTGTATAAATGAAACCAATATCTGACCGAAATATACAAGCAAGCCTACCAAGCGTACGTGAACAGCCCCAAGATTAAGGAAGTAACATGTGTGTTTCGTGTACAGTTGACCACACCAGTACAGCAAAACAATCTCTGGTATAATGAGTTATAATAATAAATGTTTATATTAAATCAACCGCGTTCACTCCATGTAAGTGAAGTCGATGCACATTAATTACTTACAGCGGAACAAATGTAGGGAGCAATTCCAACAACTCTTAAATCAAATGGCCTCACTGAAATCAGTCAAATCCGTAGCAACCACGGCCCCTCAACTCAGTTCTGACCCACCAAAAACCGAAGAAATCAGCATGATCATTAGAGAACATGGAGGAATACTCGACACTGCAGTGTGACAGAGAAGAAAGTCAACCTTTTACAGAAATTGCTTAGAAGAACTACATCTTGAGATGGTGCATGGAGGACAGCTGAGTGCCTCGTTCGAACTGAGGACTCTCGCTCTATCCCCTTCTACTGGAAATCACCTCCGCTATGGAGACGACAACATCTAAAGCGAATCGAAAAATGCAGTTGCGTCTGGGATACAAAGGCACGAATTGAGTTTCGCTGGTAATCTAGCTATTCTTATGCGCGCATTATAACAAATGAAACGGGAGATTACCAGTGTAAGAGCAGAGGCAGCATCTGCAGATTTAACAATTACTAATTTCGAGTGGTGTCCGTCAAGCTTTCCACTCCCTGCATTTTGGCCCAACTTTTTAGCCGACATGCTTATAGAGTTAACATTATCTTCGTCTGACTTTTCAGGAGTGAAGCTTCAGCCAGGGAACGTACCTGTTAAGTTTGTCGATGACATAGTTCGACTTGATGAAGAAACCGACTAACTGTAGAGTATTCTGACTACCTTGAGCTTTAGCGGCTCACAATATAGCTCCAATGTGGACGAATTATCGAGTGTTCCATGAGATGAATCTTTCTGAGCATTTCCGTATATCACACACTCGTCGGTCAACTGTGTAAGCAATGCTGTCGTTGAGAAACAGGTACAAGTTAGAGAGACTGATCAATCGGTTAGGTAGCGACACTTCATCAGTAGAGGTGGTTGGAACATGCGTTACGTTTTCCTACCCACAGACTGCTTCAAAACAGCAATGTTTTGCGGAGTAGAAGTGGGTAGCAGGAAAGTGGTTGCGGCGTGGACTGATTCCGAAGGCGTAGTCATACAAACCGTTTTAGCTTGTTGAATGAGTTCAGTGTGAGCATATTCATCAAATATCCTAAGAGAATTATTTCCGTAGGACTAACTCTGTTGGTCAATTCCTACCAGTCAATATTATGGTTGTCCAAACTGTCAATATCGCAAACTTCAATGTTGTTTACTTTGTGTCGTCCTCACTATCACTGTCACATACTTCAGTGTTGTTTCCTATTCGATCCAAATGTATAAACAACTTCACCTAACAGTGTGGTGGTATGATATAATATGGTCGTCCTCACTATCAATGTCACATACCTCAGTGTTGATTCCTATTCGACATAACTGTATATACATGCATTATCTGTAAAGATTATTATCCCTTCATTCCTTCTGTACTCGAGACCATAAACATCTTCACTTAACAGTGTTGTGGTATGATATATTGGATATTTGGGAACAGTATTTGTGATCGCATTGCAATATCTTAATATGGTCGATCGGTAGGATTTCAAATGGCTTCATAGCAGCATTATAACACTCAGCTTCAAATGTGCATTGACATTTTCCATACATTGTGTAATTATTTCTGTCGATAATTTTGACTGTATAGTAAAACTAGAGAAGTATTCTGGAATACTCGAGTATTCCTGTTCAATACTGGCAGTAGTTGAAAAGGAAATTCATAGAAATTTCAACTACAATCTGTCTTTCCCTGAATAACTATTTTGAATGGTATTTTTCTTCAACTTCATAACAGAAAATAATTTTTAATCTGATTCATGATATAGGTAAGAGTATTGGCTGACCTATCATTTATATTGCTCTGGTTTTTCGGTTATTTCTGTTTCTGTTTAATTCGCTCCGCTTGAAGATGGTTCTAACCGATGCGTTATCATACTGAAAATAACGCCCAAATTATTGTTCTGAGGAACAGTATGTGCATTTAGGAAGAAATAATACTTCCGTTCTGATGCGTATCCAAACGAATATAAATGCAGATTCGTATTACCTGGAAAGTTCCCGAACGAAAACGCATATCAAATATTTATTTCTATATGAAGCTGACTGTGCACATAAAATTTAATAGATTGTGTTTTTAATATTAACCGAGTATTTTAGGTTTGAAGTAGAACTTGTATTTCACAAGCATTTAGAAATTACGGGGTCCGATTCTAGAAGAAAATCATGATCCTGGACTTGGAATCCGGGACCAAACGCTTGTCACGGTCGTGGTCGCGGTCATAAAATATGACAGATAAAGAGTATTTATACAGCATTGTATTCTGTGTCAGGGATAGTCAAGACGACAAATAGGAAGTAACATTTGAAGTGACATTGATAGTCAGGACAACCAATAGTAAACTAATTGGATCACGTGACATTGATATCTAGGATGACCATAAAATTTACCAGTAGGAATGGACCAATTACTCTCTTAGGATATTGGATGAATATTTTGACATGTAGTTGGGATATGCTTTACGTATGCCTACCCACAGACTGCTTCAAACAGCAATGTTTTGCGGTGTAGAAGTAGTTAGAGGAAAGCTGTTGGCGGAAGTCACTGGCAAACGGACTGAGTCATGTTGATGGCTGAAGGCTAACTGGTTGAGGTCCACAAAACGATAGTAACTAATAGTTAGAGACCCTGAATGACATGGCTCAAAATCGTTCGCAACGGCACAGGAGCGTTCATTCTTTATCTCTGAAATTCCAATCTTTGAAATTCCTGATAGCCTTTGCTTTTATTTTTCAAAAATTATGTCACCAAATTTTATTTCTTGATTAATATCTTCGAACCCTAATCTCCTCCATAACCGCAAATACTTTAATATCTCTACAAATTTGGGATTTGAACTGACAATGGTGTGTCTACGTCCTACGTTGCAAGTGACTGACTGACTGACTAATCAAATCGCACTCTAAGGAGAAGCTTGAGAGTATGCTATTACTTTTTATGTTTGCTTAGCATCATTCAATTAAAAGATGAGCACGATTCAAATACGAATTTGTGGATTGTCGGTGAAAGGGCTGTATTTTCCAATGTCCAATATCCAATTTCTTCGCGCTCGATTCTTGTTCTTTCGGTACGGTTCCGGGTCTTCGGTAATGTCCAAAGGATGAAGGTCTAGCCACTCGACTGTCTAATTCTAGTCAGTTGGCAGTTGATTGTGAGTTTGTATGTCTCGGGATATGAATGAAGCGTTTGTTTCAGGGCAGTAGGGTTTCTGGATACTGGCAGCCGTCACTTTACCAAACCGGACATCAGTTAGTTGCAAGCGTAATAAGGATAAAATTCTAATGATAATATGAATTAAATTTCAGAACTGAGTAATATATAGATGAATTTAGTTTATTAATTGGTAGTGAGGATTGTGAGGGAGAACCAAAGTGTACGCAAGCGAGAGGAAGCAGAGATACTAGGCGAGATAGATTAATTGAGTGATCTGAGGAGATGGCAATGGTAACAACTAGCAGGTCTCAAGATATGCATCAGGCACAGCTTGTCCAAGAGGGAGATGATAGTTAGTATGTGAGTACGTGATTATCAAGTCTCTTCTTAAAGCAGTCCACTGAGGGTGCTGTAACTACCTAGGCTGGGAGAGCATTACAAGTTGCGACGACTTGCAATGAGAAAAATTGTGCACAAATCTGAGTATTAGCTCTCTGATGTGCAATGTTTCGAGGATTGCCTCGAGGGGAGTGGTGGTGATGCATCGGTAAGATGCTCACGGTGGGATGGTTTGGCGTGCTTGATATGTTTTACGCCATAACCAGTTCACCTCTGACTCTCATGTAACTCAGTGGAACTAATCCCAAATGCTGGAGTCTATCTTCGTAGGGTTTATTTTTCAACCCTATCACCCATTTCGTTGCTCGTCTCTGCACTCGATACAAGAGATTAATGTCTCTTTTGAGCAGAGAGGGTGCGATGACGTTGTGAACCTCAAAGTGTGGGCGCGCGTACGTCTTAAACAGGGTTAAAAATAATTTCGGAGTGATAGCACCAAGCTGTCTTCGCATAAAGTGAAGAGTCGCATTTGCCTTGGCTGCATCCCCTACATAGTTCGGACTTGTGTGGAGGCTTTCTGTGGTTAATAAACCAAGATCGCGCTCTGAGGAGACATTAGGGAGCGGACTTCCATTGATGGTATAGGTAGTTTGCGTCATTTGAAGCAGGAAATGCATGACGTGGCACTTCGGTTAGTTGAGTTTTAAACCGTTTTTCACTGCCCATTTCTCAATAGATGTAAGGTCCTTTTGAAGCTCAGTCGAATCCTCTTTGCTTCTAATGGACCTACAGATCAATGCCGGTGAGCTAACTAAGCCTAGCATGTCGTTAATAAATATCAGGAAGACGAGTGAGCCTAGGATGGACCCCTGTGAAACTCCTGAAGTGGATACTCTCCAACTCGCGTGCACCCTGTTTACCTTGGTGCGAAACTTTCTATTCTCAAGGTAGTTTCTGAGCCAAGATACGAGTGGGTCAGTGAAGCCCATTTCCACAACCTTTTCGATTAGGCGTGCGTGGGGCACTGTGTCAAAGGCTTTTGCGAAGTCGAGAAATACTACGTGCACTGGTATTTTACGGTCCAAGCAGGATGTCCAACTGTCCCATGCGATGAGAAGATTAGATGCACACGACCTACCTTTCCGAAACCCGTGTTGAGCTTCATGGAGTATTTTATTCATATCCACGTACTCCTTAATTCGTTCGTCTACCAGTCCTTCCATAACCTTTGATAATATAGGTAATAGTGCGAGTGGTCTGTAACAGGCTTGGTCTTTTCTATCTCCTCCTTTGAAGATTGGAGAGAGAGTTCCTTGTTTCCATTCCGCTGGGAATTGGTGTGACTCCACTGAATGCCTGAACAGGTTGCATAACGATGAACAGAGGGTTTCAGCACACTGTTGCAAGACTATAGGGCGGATTTTGTCACAACCTGGTGGCTTACCTGGGAGTAAGGATTTTAGTTTCCTTAATACTAGGTCAGGAGTGATACGGATGTTCCCTAAGCCGTCAGCTGGAATTGGGTTGGCGTAATAGTCTGAACATGTAGGCGCCCGGTTTAAGTGATCAAAAAAATGTGTGTTGAAGATCTCGGCCATCTCTAGGTTGGTGAGGTCTTCTCCGTTAGGCACTTTTGGGGAACACAACCCTTGATTAGTAGGTTTTCTTTTGGACGTGAACCTAAACAGATGTTTCGTGTTTGCCTCTATTCTGGCGGCTAGCTTCCTCTGGAATTGTCTCCTGTCGCTTCGAACTTTGGTATTGCATCTGTTTCTCAATGCCAAGTAAGAACTGCGATCGGAATCCTTCAAGGAGACTTTCCACTTGTGCCAGGCTTTCCTCTTCGCCTGTAGCAAGAGTTCCGTGCCGTGCCTAACCCAGGTTCTTCTGTTCTGGCGTTTTGGGTGTGACTGTGGTACGTTGTCTACGACAGCGTTTTGGATGATATCTCTCACTGCTTGCCAGTGATCAACTACTGTCAGCCTCCACCACTCCCGTGGCCATGGAGCATGTAGGAGCACCTCTCTAATGCGTGTGTAGATTGCCCTACTGTAGCAAATGTAAGGCTCGTTATCGTCCGGTGTCAGCGTTTCGTTTGTGACCATGTTAAACAGGACTATGCCATGGTCACTACTACCTATTGGAGCGCGGAGGTAAACATCCTCAACCAGGAGCTGGTCGTTCGTCAACAGATAATCTAGGTTTGAGGACTTCCCTTCCTTAGTCCACCTAGTGGCGCTGTGAACGTGCTCAGTCAGCCCAGAGCTTCTAATTGCTGTACCAAGTTGTCTTTGGAACCAACCAGTGGGAGTTCTAATGTGATTGCTGAGATTTAAAGAAGGGGTATCGAAGTCTCCGGCTAAGAGTATTTGATCAAACTCTAGGAGTGGCAGTTGCAGTATTACCTCAATCAGTTTGCTTTTCTGGGCCTCAGTAACCGAAGGAGGTCGGTAGATCCCTTCAATCAAGTATTTCGTGCCATTCGAGTGGAAACAACACCAATATGATTCTGTCACCTCAGTTAGTTGGGGGTCGTATAGCCGCTCTCCTTTTAAGTTGCTGTATATATATATATATACATATATATATATATATATATATATACATCGCCACTCCGCTTGCAGTTTGGTGATCCCTATCGGTTCGAAGGAGTGTCATGCCTGTGACATAATAGGTAAAATAACAAACGATTGTCAATCAACACGAAAGTCAGATTTTACAATGCAAATTTAAGTAAAGTTCTATTGCACGATGAAAGAACTCGAATAAATACAAAAGAGATCATGAATAAGATAAAATAATATATTTCAGCCACCTAAAACAACAACCTATTTTGGTATAAAAAAATACCAATTCATGGAATATTCAAGTCCAAAGCATGAGACACACAACATAGAAAACGTAACACCGATAACTGAAAATAAGACATGAGAAGGATGAAAAAAATTGCACTGAAATAGTAAGGCGGATTCAAGTCGAAAAAGATGTAGCATACTGGTAGGTGAACGATTCTGCAATATGCGTACCCGGTTTAAGAAATTAACTTCAAATAAAAATTGACATACAAAGCATTCAAAATTTTCCAATCGATCGAAAAATGTTATGATATACGCTGCAATATTAACAAATGTCAAATTCAACATGTTTGGAATTGAAATTATTGCGATAAGTAAACCGAAGGATGGTGAACTCCTAATAATGCAATTACTAATAATATACAATTGGTAATATTACTGTTGTCATTATTATACGTCGATGCAAAGCGAACACAGAAACAACGAAAACTATGGAATAATAATGAGATGTATTTGGTGGAGAAATATGTGACATACAATTCATAGGTTCACATGTCGAATTGACCACCTGTCAGCGCTTATTGGCATGAGCAACTTCCGCCACGTCTACTGCAACATCCTCCACAACAGTCTCCACCTCGACATCCACCACATCCACAACAACGAGGGCATTGAGGGCATGCACCGGAACAGCAAGGACACCGTTGTGGTTGTGGTTCAGGAGCTGGAGCTGCAATCGCTGAAAACCAAGTAACAACACAACACAACATAACAATGTTACACATCATATGGAGAATCACGAACACAAACAAAACCAATCACACATTTCACCAACGCAAACATCAGCCAACTCACACACTGATCAGTGTGCGCAATATGTGCACAATATATTCTCCAACAAACTAGTCAAACAATGTACCAGCTTCATGTCACATTGTCATGTGGTCAACTGGTCAAGTGGAATCGACCAGCATCGAGAAAGCTGACACTCACCTGAATTCTGACATTCGAACGATACGACCAGTACAACCATGATGAGCTGAAATGAGAAGACGGATTAGGCAAACAATATCACACAAGGCAATTGTGACATACAGTGAAGAATTGCATTGTGGTGATCTACTGTGGAAGTGAGTGTTTGTTTGCTTGATTGCTTTGATGTTTTTGGTGACTGTTCACATTGCACCGTTGTATTTATAGTGGACGTTGGTCATTGCACGTGCACACACGCTCACACGTGTTCACACGCGAATGGTTGCGATTTGTAGATCAGTCGACGCGAATGTGTTATTCATATGAGATCACTATTTTGTTGGTGGTGTGTTTTTTCGATTTCACACTGCCCTTACACTAACTTGCACGATAGTGTCGGACAATCAATCATCGCATGCTGTTTGCACAGTTCATCACAATGTGAATCAACGCTCGATAAGCTTAGCACACTTTTTCATTGAAAAATCGCTCACATATATCTCTTAATCATTAGGAAATCCAAATCTACCTGAATATGAATATTTTATTTGGATACTTATTATATTCAACTAATAGTTGTTGCACTTGGAAAGAAAACGACAGAACACGATGTTTGTGGTCTGCCTGGACAATCTCACAATGAACATACGGAATTCAGATCTGTTCTGTATAATGAAAGTATTGCTTTTGTTTTCTTCAGCTTCCTTGTATGATAATGTGATTTCGAATTGCTCAGTTTATAATAAACGGATACTCTCATTCTCACAACGAATATCTAGACAGACTTACAAATCTCAACGTCTTCCCAGCTGCATCAATCGTAATATTTTTAACAGTGAATCAGGTATGGTAATGTTCAGATAATGTGTTCTACCACTTCTAGAATGCTGCTCGTTTATTCGTAGCAGTGATCTCATGAACAATCCATTGAGGCTGTTAACTGTTCACAGATGATTTACACTAGGCTTTCTTGAGAGTGATCTTATTTTGAATCATAAATTCAGATGTAACAAACCTTTAGGAATAGGTAACCTTCATTCAGTTGATTGGTCTTCATCAAACTACCCTATAGGCTATGCTTCATGTCCCGTGTAGCTTTCCGAGAAATAGCTAGTTATAACTTCCGTATCTCTTCGTCATTAGTTATGCAGATTCGTTTTAAATGATATCAGCATACAAATTATTTTACCTGTAAATGTTAGAGAATTTGGGATCATACACGTAAATTTATCAGTCAAAAAATCCTTCCAATCCCTCTTTATCTGATTCGTCGCCTGATTCTCCTCAATAAATGTTCCTACATTGTTTACAGCAGTAATAATTTTTCATGTCACAAGTGAGATATCAGGAATCGTAAGTGTTAAATCTTCTTAATACTAAACGTAATATTTAGTCTCCTTACTTGCAGATACATTATACTGACACATACTTACATACTTATTGCCGTTACTCACAATGGAGGAAACACCATCGACCAGAATTCTCCAACTTACTCAGTAATCCAAATTCCTTTCTAGTACCACAAGGTTTTTTTAATTTTTTCTCGCGTCTGTCTCCACATCTCATGGTAATACGTTCCTTCTATTCCTTTGCCTCTGGGGATTTCAAGTGATGAAGTTCGAAGCTTTCAAAAACATATGTCCTCTCCTCCACTGCTTCCTCCTGATTTATCCTTCACTTTACCGAATCAAATTGGTTCTCTTCCACAATAGGTTGTTGCTGACTGTGTCTTTTCTACGGATTCGAAGGACTTTGCGTAGACGACTGTTAACCTGCTGACCTTGCTTTGATGATTTATGCCTTCACAATGAAATCTACAAACGCATTCGAATGAGGGTTCTGTTTTATTATTTATTGATTTTTTTACAGAGTCCACTCTTTTGAACTTGCAGTTAGTGATTTTTTCTGTCGTGCTAACAAGCCGTATCCCAGTTTCCTTACAATCTAATGACCCTTTTCTACTCCAGTCATCATTCGCATGTCTTTCGACTTTTCTTCATTCAACCAAATCTCAGTTTGTCGTCTCATATTCACCGTCAAACTAATCAGAATATTACGAAGCTTAACATTATCATGAATATATCAAGTCGTTAAACATTATTCTGAAACGAATCACTATCATATTAGAATTCAGTTGTTGCAGTTTTCAGAACGTCAGTCAGTTACAAAGTGTAACTTCGTACATAAGTGCATAAGTTCAGGGTGCCATACTGCATCAGCACAGAGACGCGATTGTCAGTTGTAATCCTACAGTGGTAGTGATAGTAGAAGTTCTAGCGGAAATTGAAGAGATCAGAGTTCGAAGATATGATTGGAGAAGCATAATTCAGTGAGAAAAGTTTAGAAAGCGAGAGTTAGAGATGATGAGGAATTTAGGAGGTTAGAATTTGAGTGAACACAATGTATGAATGCATCAGCGTCAGTACGTACATTTTCTCTCTCTCTCTCTCTACAAATATATGTATATATATATATCATCTTGATAGAATTGATTTGACCTTTCATTTTGTTAATTTTTTCAGCATAGCTTCAATAACTTTCTATTTTCCGCGCACAAATATTTTTACAAATTAAACTAAGTGTTATTTTCAAAAAAGCACTATTGTAAAATTTATATTATTCGCCCAATATGTTGTTAAATCCTATTTGCATGATAGAGATGTTGAGATTGTTAAGTGATTTTTTGAAATGATCATCAGTTAATTTCTGTTGGGCCACCATTGGAAACATAGAGACATGACCTCTGCAACTCGTTTGAATCGAACATATGACCTTTGTACTTCATTGCGAACACTTAACTTCTGTACAAGTGAGTAGGTAATAAACGGTGTTGATGTTCAACTTCGATCACTGCACGATCTTATAAAACATTATCCACTGTCTTCAGTGAGCATCACTTCATATCCGAACAAGACTGAACTCCATTGGTCATGACTTTTCACTAGAACTCAGAAAATCTTCCCCATCGAACTACTCACTCATGAGTACATAATAATTTGTTCAAGAACTGAATAATTTTTATATTTTTATGTTTTTTAAAACTAAATGCGTTTATTATCAGTTTTTTCCTGTTCTATATCATTAATCTTTATTTCATAATGTTTAGACAGACAATCTCAATGTTTGACATATAAGCTCAGAGAATACAAAACAATGTCAAAATCATCTTCATGAACTGTACACATCTTGTTCATTGTTTTCAGCAACCAATAACAAAATACACAAATGATGGTTATCATTTAAAATTAAGTAGTATATATCTACTGCATTTTACAAAAAAAAATTTATTAAAATGATTTATTAATTATAAAACACGTGTTGTTTGACTGACTGTCTTAACAAAATTATAATTATATCTGACATTCAGTTAATTTCCGCTCTCATTATAATTTAGAAAAATGATCATTTATTGCTTAATAATTTGCAATTTATTACGGATATTAAAGATTTCCAGTGTGAAAATTAGAGCGCACATAGGCGAACCATATTGTTTTGACTGTAGATGCCTTGACAGCTTTAACATTTTCATATGAACATTCATGTATATATATTTATTAGAGTAAAGCCTGAGATGACGTTCTAATCTACAAAAACAATAATGTTCGCTAATTTTTGAGTCTTTTTTCATTAATTAATCGTTATGTTTGAACTGAGAAATGAGAAGACATATTGTATGAGATAGTACCATTTCGTGCTTTCTCGTCAAAGGTGATCATTGTATGAAAATTTCAACCAAACAGACTGCAGCTGCAATAAAAAAGACCTTCAATGCAGCTAATCTGAGGCTTATCACAACAACTCAATCGATCTCAGTTACCACAGTCAAGTCTCCAAGACCGATTCAGTCCAAATCCCACTGTATTTACCAATTCACATGTAACTGCGTAGAAAGTTACTTAGGGAGGACAGATCTCCGATTGGAAGATAGGATAGGGGGACATATTCCAAAATGGTTAATCAAATCCATGATTCATCCACCACCTAGCCCGTCATCTCAAAACCGATCAAGATACCGAGCCTCGTCCATTGCAAAACATCTAATGATGGGTGATCATCAAATTGACCCATAATCAGCCTTTAAAGTTGTGACATGTCATCAAAACCCACACACACTGAAACTACTTGAAGCTAACTTGATTGGTCGGAAAAGTCCAACTTTATGTGTTCAAAAACAACTAACTGTATGTTGACCTTTGTTTACCATGGTTCTAGTGAGTGAATGTCATGCTAAATAAGAAATTTTGACCTTATCTTCAAAATTGCATTTACACAAATAACATGTTGCTTGTATGTGACTGACGAGAAAGCACGAAATATGTCTTCTCATTTCTCTGTTCAAATTTATTAAAGGGAACCACTGTTTTCAATCGTTACGTATTATTTATTGTGAGATTTTCATTTTAAGTTTTCAGAGTTTGAAATGTAAATTAGCAATATTATCACTTACTTACTAACTTATTCACTTAAAAATGCCTGTTACTCTGACAGTGAAGCATAGGCCAAAGACCAGCATTCTACAACCTACTCTGTCATCAACTCTTCTTTTCCAGTTCTATCTAATCAGCGGTGTTCATTCTCCTCATGTTTGTCTCTGATTCTCCATGTATTGTGTTCTTTGGTCTGTTACATTTTCTTTGGTTATTAGGATCCTAATCGAGGTCATTATTATCATTAATGTTGATATTAAAATGTTCATGTATTTTTCCAACCAAAATGACTGACAAATATTTCAGTTATCTCTCTCTCTAATTTCATACTCTTAAACCAAATTGAGATGATAAATAGGAACTAAAGAAGAAGCTTGGATTTTCTTATATAATTATTCGCATTTCATAATATTTCTCCAGATTGAGTAAAATCTTTACTGTTTTTGCTCTTTAATTTCTCCAATTATGTGATTACTTATTTCAATAAATAATTTACAAACTAAATGAATTTTTATTCATTTACTATTATGAAGTTAGCCTAACTCCTAAATAAATCGGCCTGTAGCCTCTCTGGAGTTACTGCTGGTCCTAAGCCCGGATAAATGAGGAGGGTTGGGCATGGGGTTGGCAACCACATTCCATAGAAATACTAACTCGTTCAAAAAACGCTTAACTACTAATTAAACATTTACAGAACGACAACCAACATTCTTAAACTTACACAGTCCACAACGATTCCTTTCCAATTCTGACCAATTGCTGTTCATTCCAGTCATTTCTTGATTTCCCAAAGTAATATGGTCTTCAGTTTGACACTTTTTCATTAGCCCTCAGGATTGAAAGTTAGAAATTGCACTGTGATGTAGTTTGATGCATTCGTCATAGTGCGTCTACCAGCGGCACCGGTGTAGAATATTTTTCGAATGTTTTGTTTTATCGAAAATCCCTCCATGTATATATATTTGTGTTATGATATGACTGACTCTTTCTGTTAACATTTTGGTACTTTATTTGATTCCATTTTGAGATTTTATCATTGTATACTGTTATTATTTCTATATTTTGTACTTATATTGAAGTTTTTATGTTTGCTTCTGAACTGTACACATGTTGTTTAAATTTGATATTGAATATGGCTACAGCCATATTTGGATTTGATACCGTAGCAGTAAAAACTGTTAACACTTATTCTTTCGGAATCGGATACTCATAGTGGTAATTTTGAATTGGAAGGTGTATTAATATTTAGACCGCTTTCTACTAGAATTATTGTGTTCTTGATATCAGAATCGAGACAGCGCGTTCAACCTACACCTAAAGGAACCGGAGTGAACTGCTAGGGTAGAAAATTTATCTATAACCGGTTTGTTCTCCAACACAGAAGTATGTTCCTGATATTGTCTAGTCAAATAATGTGCATCAAATAAAATGTACTAATCACTTTAAATGTATGTGTCGAAACACTTACATACAGAAAAGTAATCGGATTTTACAATTAAGGGTTAAGGAGCATGTACTGCAATAGCTTAAAAATAAATAAATGTTGAATGAAACGACCAACGCAGGAAAAAGATTTGAAGCCTTAATTATCGCGATAAATAAACCAAAGCATTGTCAACTGCCAGAGATATTTAAATCATTTGATGTGTAGCAAATACAAAAACACTGAAAACCATAACATAATGAGGTGTATTTGGTGGAGAAATATGTGACATACAATTCATAGGTTCACCTGTCCAATTGACCACCTGTCAGCGCTTATTGGCATGAGCAACTTCCGCCACGTCTACTGCAACATCCTCCACAACAGTCTCCACCTCGACATCCACCACATCCACAACAACGAGGCATGGGGCATGCACCGGAACAGCAAGGGACACCGTTGTGGTTGTGGTTCAGGAGCGGGAGCTGCAATCGCTGAAAACCAAGTAACAACACAACACAACATAACAATGTTACACATCATATGGAGAATCACGAACACAAACATAACCAATCACACATTTCACCAACGCAAACATCAGACAACTCACACACTGATCAGTGTGCGCATATTGTGCACAATATATTCTCCAATAAACTATCAACATGTACCAGCTTCATGTCCACATTGTCATGTGGTTAACGGGTCAATGGTCAAGTGGTCAAGTGGAATCGACCAGCAATCGAGTCAGTTGACACTCACCTGAATTCTGACATTCGAACGAGACGACCAGTACAACCATGATGAGCTGAAATGAGAAGACGGATTAGGCAAACAATATCACACACAAGGCAATTGTGACATACAGTGAAGAATTGCATTGTGGTGGTCTACTGTAGAAGTGGGTGTTGTTTGCTTGATTGCTTTGTCGTTTGTTGACTGTTCACATTGCACCGTTGTATTTTATAGTGGACTTTGGTCACTGCACGTGCACGTCTGCTCACACGTGTTCACACGCCAATGGTCGCGATTTGGTAGAATCAGTCAACGCGAAGTTGTTATTCATGTGAGATTACTAGGTGCCATCAAACACGACTCGTGCACCGATCTGCATTACCTGGTAAACTATGAAAGCTTGCGTTTAGGGCAGTTTATCACAGTGTGAAACACCACTCCAAGAAAGGACAAATTTTTTCTCACCGCACTCGACGTAACACAAAACTAATAATAATTATGAAAATTACTATCATCCACACAATTTTATTTGCAGTCGTATAAAAATTGACAGTACAAGGTGTTCAGGATATGCCTGAATAATCTCTCAGTCAATGCAATCAATATACAGGACAACAGGTCACTACAAAAGGTTGTTGCTTTAGACGTTCAGCGAACTCACAGGCAGATAGCATTCTGCTGGTCACTTGGACATACACAATATCTTCAATGAAATCATAACAGTTAAATACTTGAATAAAACTCCATAAAGTCAATTATACAAAACCGAATTCCCTCAAAATAAAAAGTACTGTTCATAACAACATTCATGGAATATATACCATCGACGGTAACTGGTCAATGCTGCGTTTTTATTAAAAATTCTAAATTTCGTGTTAGTTACTTATGTATTGATCGGCACATCTTACTCAAATGTAAAAATGATGTATTGCCATTGCAAATCCGTGTCTTTACAAATGACTCAAATACGACTAGACAATCAGTAATGCTGCCTAGATATTTATTTAAAGCTCTTCACATATTTCAAAGCTTTTCCATCAAATGTCGTTCAGCTGTTCGTCAGCTGCTTACCCTGAAACTCTGTGGTGTCGGTACATTCAGCTAACAAGTCTACACTAAGACGAAACGCTTATTTATTCACATTTGTATTTCTTGTTGATTACATTCTCTAATGATCTCAAATATTTCTGATGATAAATTTTTTTTCATCCAAACATTAGGACTGAATAACATCGGATAATGAATGGAGTTATCATTTTCAATGTTCACTAAAGCATCGATTCATAAATGGAAACTAATAACACGGCTGAATTTCTCACTTCATTTATTAAATGGAAATAAAAAGTTAACATATGCTTTTCTGTAATAAAAAAAATGGTACTTAGAAGTGAATTTCTCTCACTCAATCAAAATGAAAAAAAAGTTAATAGAGTAACTTTTAAGATTATTAACTTCTTATGAGTTGCAATAGATTTTATCAAAAACATTTTTGAATAGTAAAGAAAAGAACAAAACTTTTATGTTCTCTTAAGAAATGTGATTGAAGAATAATTACACATTATTGAAACCATGAATTGATCTATGTTGACTATCATTAGAAACCTGGGAGCACTGAAAGACAGGCCGTTTCGTCCTGATATGGGACTACTCGTCAGTGGCAGTGCGCATTCACGACTCCTGCATCTCACATGATTTGAACCCAGGATCTTCGTTATTATAAGCGCCTAACCTCTGAACCACTGAGCCGGTATCGTCATGGTGTAATGTCTAACTGTGATCAAACCATGGAGTTGCGAAACCTCAGACAATGTGTAACTTAACAATCTTCACAACCCGCGTAATGTAAAGAAGAATTGACTTGTATTTGTTATTTAATGTATAAGACTCTAAATAATCAAGTCTGTCAGACAGACAGTGACTTGATTCTGCCGTTAAACCAAAGGCTTTTATTAGGGCGAGATACATGGGGGCTAGCAATGGAATCCAGGTCTTGTGTTTCGTCTAATTTAGAACTCGTTAGTTTTTGGAGATATGACGAAATTTTTGCTGTCATAATGTCTCAGTTGAAAGTTTTGTGGACTTTTAACCTTAACGCGAACTGACGAAAGTTTGTGTTTATCAGCATTTAAATATTTTGTTGACACTTTTGTCTATAACGATGCGGAATTCCTACAATAGATTATACTTCAAAATCGTTGCACTGATCAAAAATCAAAGACCTGTCTCGGTCAGACAAGGTTTCGTACTCCTAACACTTTCTCCATCTCCTGAAGGGGTGATCGAATAAATTTATGAAGACGTCAACATGTGAAGGAAGTACAAGCTACATTGGATTTCTTGGATGGCCGGTGAAACAATCTGGTCTATGAAGATGATCCAGCCCTTCTATTTGATAAACAGCTATAATAATTCATTGGAGACGGTGAACAGTGAAGCGGCAGCCAACTTAGCAGTAGAACTCAAAATACACAAGAGGAAAAGAGCAACATCCTCTGATACAATAATCACATGCTTTACGTATCCGGGAAGCATCACTGATGGAGCAAGATAGATCTCATACAGATATTAAGGGGGCAGATTGACAAAACAAGGGCAGCATTTATACAAGTGAAGAACATTTAGAACTCGGGACAACTATCAAGACAACCTATTGTGAACTAAAATGGAAAGCGTTATCAGGAATAATGTGTTTTACACGAACTTTCGTTTACGAAGATGTTAAAACCAATCAATTACTTGTTTTACACCATTTGAAATCATTATCAATCATCATTGTTAGACCACCATTAGAAACCTGGAAGCACTGGACGGTCCCGTATTTCGTCCTAGTATGGGACTCCTCAGCAGTGCGCATCCACGACTCCTGCTCCCATACAGACGAAACGGCCGTCCAGTGCTTCCAGGTTTCTAATGGTGGTCTAACAATGATGATTGATTAATGACTTCAGAATGTGTAAAACCGCAAACCTCCAAAACTGTGCCCCAATTAATTGTTTACTACGCTGTGTTACCCCTCAAGAAGCACAGGAAGTCAACAAGGATTCTTGAGTCATATCTTTTCCACCGCTCTGACTTTCCACTTGTTCTCAATTGTTTATTCATTCTTTCGATAACTGTCACGTTTCCTTTAGCTTTAATAATTTCAGGTTTGAGATCGCTTTCCTGACGCAGCAAGATGATTTCACAATATTAAACCTATCCACTTTAGGAATACTTCTAAACTCATTCCTCATTCAAAAGCTGATTTATTCTCTACCACAATAGGTGTTTTGCTCCACTTGGAGCAATTTCTATGGATCGTTGATTTCGACTGAGTCTGGATAAAAGGCTAACCGGACTCTTTTATTCAGAGTATTTTAAACTGATAATCTTTCGAACATTATTTCGTCAAATCATTTACAGCTTTTTTGAACTTTACTATGATCAAAAGTTTACAGAAAATATTTATATCCCGTTTTGTAGTACGTTTACGTTTAGGTCGAGCCACCAAGGCTTGCTGCAACCTTTGAACAAATTAATTAGTCTATTACAGTCGAGTTCTATTCACGTAGCCTTTCGGCATTATGAACTATTCGCTTATATCTTCGTCAAGTATCGGTATGCCACTGGTGAATTTGTTTATCGTAGTGTCTGAATCAGTTTGTCTCAGTAAAAATTCTTGGTCCTAACTCACTACATGCCACTGACTCGCCAGTGTTCTCCTCTTTGCTTCGATTTACTTTCAAGCAGAAATATGTTGTCCTATCATGACGATTGATTGAAAAAAAACTTATCCAACCGAATCCGTATTTGCTTCTTATTATTGCCGTCC
Organism: Schistosoma turkestanicum; assembly: GCA_944470395.2. Classification (NCBI taxonomy): domain Eukaryota; kingdom Metazoa; phylum Platyhelminthes; class Trematoda; order Strigeidida; family Schistosomatidae; genus Schistosoma; species Schistosoma turkestanicum. The sequence goes on from OX103979.1 coordinate 71,376,612, forward strand.
GCATTAACATGATTGGCCTGAGTAATTTAACTATCCATTAATTTCAACGTCTGACGCAGCCACAAGATGTGAACATAACGCAGTCCATCAAGATTGGTGAGCTCTAGTTCGAATTTCACACAGCACTAAATTTTGACTTTTCAAAACTTCACCGATAGTAGAATAATATTATAGTTTGTGTTCATAAAAACCCATTTCGT
>OX103979.1:71377308-71437171 GCA_944470395.2 Schistosoma turkestanicum
TCAACAGTCTCCACCTCGACATCCACCACATCCACAACAACGAGGGCATTGAGGGCATGCACCGGAACAGCAAGGACACCGTTGTGGTTGTGGTTCAGGAGCTGGAGCTGCAATCGCTGAAAACCAAGTAACAACACAACACAACATAACAATGTTACACATCATATGGAGAATCACGAACACAAACATAACCAATCACACATTTCACCAACGCAAACATCAGACAACTCACACACTGATCAGTGTGCGCAATATGTGCACAATATATTCTCCAATAACTAGTCAACATGTACCAGCTTCATGTCACATTGTCATGTGGTTAACTGGTCAAGTGGTCAAGTGGTCAAGTGGAATCGACCAGCATCGAGTCAGTTGACACTCACCTGAATTCTGACACTCGAACGATACGACCAGTACAACCATGATGAGCTGAAATGAGAAGACGGATTAGGCAAACAATATCACACAAGGCAATTGTGACATACAGTGAAGAATTGCATTGTGGTGGTCTACTGTAGAAGTGGGTGTTGTTTGCTTTATTGCTTTGTCGTTTGTTGACTGTTCACATTGCACCGTTGTATTTATAGTGGACTTTGGTCACTGCACGTGCACGTCTGCTCACACGTGTTCACACGCCAATGGTCGCGATTTGGTAGAATCAGTCAACGCGAAGTTGTTATTCATGTGAGATTACTAGGTGCCATCAAACACGACTCGTGCACCGATCTGCATTACCTGGTAAACTATGAAAGCTTGCGTTTAGGGCAGTTTATCACAGTGTGAAACACCACTCCAAGAAAGGACAAATTTTTTCTCACCGCACTCGACGTAACACAAAACTAATAATAATTATGAAAATTACTATCATCCACACAATTTTATTTGCAGTCGTATAAAAATTGACAGTACAAGGTGTTCAGGATATGCCTGAATAATCTCTCAGTCAATGCAATCAATATACAGGACAACAGGTCACTACAAAAGGTTGTTGCTTTAGACGTTCAGCGAACTCACAGGCAGATAGCATTCTGCTGGTCACTTGGACATACACAATATCTTCAATGAAATCATAACAGTTAAATACTTGAATAAAACTCCATAAAGTCAATTATACAAAACCGAATTCCCTCAAAATAAAAAGTACTGTTCATAACAACATTCATGGAATATATACCATCGACGGTAACTGGTCAATGCTGCGTTTTTATTAAAAATTCTAAATTTCGTGTTAGTTACTTATGTATTGATCGGCACATCTTACTCAAATGTAAAAATGATGTATTGCCATTGCAAATCCGTGTCTTTACAAATGACTCAAATACGACTAGACAATCAGTAATGCTGCCTAGATATTTATTTAAAGCTCTTCACATATTTCAAAGCTTTTCCATCAAATGTCGTTCAGCTGTTCGTCAGCTGCTTACCCTGAAACTCTGTGGTGTCGGTACATTCAGCTAACAAGTCTACACTAAGACGAAACGCTTATTTATTCACATTTGTATTTCTTGTTGATTACATTCTCTAATGATCTCAAATATTTCTGATGATAAATTTTTTTTCATCCAAACATTAGGACTGAATAACATCGGATAATGAATGGAGTTATCATTTTCAATGTTCACTAAAGCATCGATTCATAAATGGAAACTAATAACACGGCTGAATTTCTCACTTCATTTATTAAATGGAAATAAAAAGTTAACATTGCTTTTCTGTAATAAAAAAAATGGTACTTAGAAGTGAATTTCTCTCACTCAATCAAAATGAAAAAAAGTTAATAGAGTAACTTTTAAGATTATTAACTTCTTATGAGTTGCAATAGATTTTATCAAAAACATTTTTGAATAGTAAAGAAAAGAACAAAACTTTTATGTTCTCTTAAGAAATGTGATTGAAGAATAATTACACATTATTGAAACCATGAATTGATCTATGTTGACTATCATTAGAAACCTGGGAGCACTGAAAGACGGCCGTTTCGTCCTGATATGGGACTACTCGTCAGTGGCAGTGCGCATTCACGACTCCTGCATCTCACATGATTTGAACCCAGGATCTTCGTTATTATAAGCGCCTAACCTCTGAACCACTGAGCCGGTATCTCATGGTGTAATGTCTAACTTGATCAAACCATGGAGTTGCGAAACCTCAGACAATGTGTAACTTAACAATCTTCACAACCCGCGTAATGTAAAGAAGAATTGACTTGTATTTGTTATTTAATGTATAAGACTCTAAATAATCAAGTCTGTCAGACAGACAGTGACTTGATTCTGCCGTTAAACCAAAGGCTTTTATTAGGGCGAGATACATGGGGGCTAGCAATGGAATCCAGGTCTTGTGTTTCGTCTAATTTAGAACTCGTTAGTTTTTGGAGATATGACGAAATTTTTGCTGTCATAATGTCTCAGTTGAAAGTTTTGTGGACTTTTAACCTTAACGCGAACTGACGAAAGTTGTGTTTATCAGCATTTAAATATTTTGTTGACACTTTTGTCTATAACGATGCGGAATTCCTACAATAGATTATACTTCAAAATCGTTGCACTGATCAAAAATCAAAGACCTGTCTCGGTCAGACAAGGTTTCGTACTCTAACACTTTCTCCATCTCCTGAAGGTCGAATAATTTATGAAGACGTCAACATGTGAGAGGAAGTACAAGCTACATTGGATTTCTTGGATGCCGGTGAACAATCTGGTCTATGAAGATGATCCAGCCCTTCTATTTGATAAACAGCTATAAAATTATGAGACGGTGAACAGTGAAGCGGCAGCCAACTTAGCAGTAGAACTCAAAATACACAAGGGAAAGAGCAACATCCTCTGATACAATATCACATGCTTTACGTATCCGGGAAGCATCACTGATGAGCAAGATAGATCTCATACAGATATTAAGGGGCAGATTGACAAAACAAGGGCAGCATTTATACAAGTGAAGAACATTTAGAACTCGGGACAACTATCAGACAACCTATTGTGAACTAAAATGGAAAGCGTTATCAGGAATAATGTGTTTACACGAAACTTTCGTTTACGAAGATGTTAAAACCAATCAATTACTTGTTTTACACATTTGAAATCATTAATCAATCATCATTGTTAGACCACCATTAGAAACCTGGAAGCACTGGACGGCCGTTTCGTCCTAGTATGGGACTCCTCAGCAGTGCGCATCCACGACTCCTGCTCCCATACTAGGACGAAACGGCCGTCCAGTGCTTCCAGGTTTCTAATGGTGGTCTAACAATGATGATTGATTAATGATTTCAAATGTGTAAAACCGCAAACCTCCAAAACTGTGCCCCAATTACTTGTTTACTTACGCTTGTTACCCCTCAAGAAGCACAGGAAGTCAACAAGGATTCTTGAGTCATATCTTTCCACCGCTCTGACTTTCCACTTGTTCTCAATTGTTATTCATTCTTTCGATAACTGTCACGTTTCCTTTAGCTTTAATAATTTCAGGTTTGAGATCGCTTCCTGACGCAGCAAGATGATTTCCACAATATTAAACCTATCCACTTTAGGAATACTTCTAAACTCATTCCTCATTCAAAAGCTGATTTATTCTCTACCACAATAGGTGTTTGCTCCACTTGGAGCAATTCTAGGATCGTTGATTTCACTGAGTCTGGATAAAAGGCTAACCGGACTATTTTATTCAGAGTATTTTAAACTGATAATCTTTCGAACATTATTTCGTCAAATCATTTACAGCTTTTTTGAACTTTACTATGATCAAAAGTTTACAGAAAATATTTATATCCCGTTTTGTAGTACGTTTACGTTTAGGTCGAGCCACCAAGGCTTGCTGCAACCTTTGAACAAATTAATTAGTCTATTACAGTCGAGTTCTTATTCACTAGCCTTTCGGCATTATGAACTATTCGCTTATATCTTCGTCAAGTATCGGTATGCACTGGTGAATTTGTTTATCGTATGTCTGAATCAGTTTGTCTCAGTAAAAATTCTTGGTCCTAACTCACTACATGCAACTGACTCGCCAGTGTTCTCCTCTTTGCTTCGATTTACTTTCAAGCAGAAATATGTTGTCCTATCATGAACGATTGATTGAAAAAAACTTATCCAACCGAATCCGTATTTGGCTTCTTATTATTGCCGTCGCATTAACATGATTGGCCTGAGTATATTTAACTATCCATTAATTTCAACGTCTGACGCAGCCACAAAGATGTGAACATAACGCAGTCCATCAAGATTGGTGAGCTCTAGTTCGAATTTCACACAGCAACTAAATTTTGACTTTTCAAACTTCACCGATAGTAGAATAATATTATAGTTTGTGTTCATAAAAACCCATTTCGTTATAGAATCTTATGAATAAGATTTGTTTGTCTGTACGTAAATATTAGATATTCGATTGTCGCTTTGGACTGTATTGTTCAATTTCATGTACAAACTATTCTAACGAATATGATGCATTATGATATAAAATGGCACAATAGTGTCTTTGATTTTCTTGAAAAATTTCTACATTTAGGAAACAATAAAGTTTTTATATACTCATATATGTGTAGAAATAAAAAAATCATTTCGGATATGTTAATCATAGGAAAACTAATAAGATTTGAACGATGATTATTATATCTTTCAACATAAAGTATGAAATTCATTAAAGGTTTACACACGATCGCTTTCCCCTACCAGAGAAAGAAATCACAAAGAAGCTCTGTAGAGGTGCATAGGACACAAAATGAGGCAATCACCATACTACGTCACAAGACAAGCTCTCATATGGAATCCTCAAAACCAAGGTAAAACGAGAAAAACCAAACAATACTTTACTCTGAGTAATGAAGAAAACAAAATGAATGAATGAATAGCAATTGGCGAGAATTGAAAAGGAAGTCTTGGGACAGAGTAGGTTGGAGAATGCTGATCATTTTGTAACATTTCTCCGTTTCGACCCTATATGTCCAGTGAAATCAGAATGTTTCGGAGATAAGTTCAAGCTACTTTCGTGTTATTCATAATGAGACGATTATGAAGTAGTTTTGTTATCACGTTAATCTTCATCCCACATATTATTGCAAGCGGTCACTTTTATTTATGAAAGTCACAGGTCGGCATCTTCAGCCAGACGAGGCGTAGTCAATAAATTTGGTATTTGATGCAAGCGAATATGTAAGATAAAGAATTTATTGAGTGAATGAGTGAGTGATTTAAATTTATACGTCAGCTAAAATGAGCACAGCGACTTGGATTGTGTTATCACGTGAGTAAAAATATGGGCGAGTGAGTTAGTTACTACAGGAATCAGTAAGTGAGTGATGCTGAATGTGAACAGTAAGTCAACTGGCTAAGTTAATTAGCGATGTCGTTGGTTGATTAGTTACTTAGTTACTGACCTAACCACAAGTGAAGAGATCAGCATGGCTATCATACAAATCTAGAGTGGTGTATCAGAGGGTATGGACAATATTTAAGCTCGTCAATTCACATCAACCAACCAGTGTCGCGAGCCTAAAAAAGATAACAATGAAGAAGACAAAGAAGAAATTCCATGAGAGGCGTCATTCGATCATCGGGAAACGCTCAACAAAGAACGAAATCAGTGTAGGCCCTAAAATTATCTTTCAGGTTTTTCTCGGTCTAATAAATGAAGATGATACTATCACTGAAAACTACTAATTATGGATCATGTAAGCAATCGCTTCAAACCGTGATGTGAATCCCGGCCTCAACAATCACTATCACATGCAATCGAACACTATGTTTACTGTGAATAAGATACAATGAAAGAGGAATAAGGAGGTATCAATCAATATCTTTCGGGAAGTAGCGGAGGAAGTCAAGGCACAAGCTGGATACGCTTAAGCAAACAGGCTTGTAAGTATGAGCAGCAGCGATGATAAACTTAAATAAGTGGAAGATAAATCGATGACAGCAGAAAAAGGAAGGAAAGGAGAATAGAACATGATACAGTTGTATGAGAGGAAGAAGAATCTCTACAATTAATAACTCAGACCAAATTGAACAATTAAAAACGAGGAATGTAGTGTTATGGTGAACTGTAGTCCTATTTTACTTCGGGTCCCACATTATCAGGTAAGGCACTGTGATTGACGTTTGCTAGCTTCAGACAACCAATGCTGACTATCTCGACGCAGCCATGTCGATCAGCGTCAAGGTTTTTTTCATAACGAGAAATCACGTGAAGATGTCCATCGTCAGGCTACCTAAAATGTTTGCGTCTGGAATCTACTCGTGTGAAAACGTGGAAACAGGTAAATAACTCTTGAGGGATGGCGATCTGTCGATGCTGTATTCCAGTTTACACCGTAGGCAATGTTCGCATGTACTCAGACAATCGCTGGACGTAGTCTGATTGAGCACTTTTATTACTGCTCCGTAGTGTTAAAAATTCCACAGAGAGACGCATTGTCAAGCCGTATACTAGCTCAGCGGAGGAACATTGATTATTTGCCTTTAAGCTTATTCTAATACCTAAGAGGATGAGCAGTAGGGTTTCGGACACGTTGTTTTCTTTTTCTTGAAGAGCACTTTTACGTTGGTGATGAATCCTTCAACTTAACTTATCGAAGCTGTCTGGTAGGCGGTAGCTTATCTGCACTTCAAACCAACTGGCCGCTACGTGCCCGTGCACTTTTGATCGTTGACATTGTAAGCATCGCTTTACCTAAATACGGACGTCTTTATTTGTTAACGGTCAGACGTATCGTGCAGCGACGTGTAAAGTGCCTGCGATACTTGGATGAGATGATCCATGAATGGCATCGAAGACGATACAGAGGGTACGATGATTCGTGGAAGACCAGTAGAATTATCATACAAGATCGCACATTCAGAGAGTAGTCGAGAGATGTTGGATGCTATGCTTCGTTACAAGAGAAATCACTAGCGTTTGTGGCAGCGATAGCAAGGATATTAAGCAAAGGCAATGTAACTGCGTTCACTTGAATACGTGACAGGGCATCGGTAAATTAGTTCGACTCACCTTTGATATGATGACGGTCTCTCGTGAACGAAGAGATAGACTCCAACTGTCCGCGTTCTAACGGTGAGTATGCACAGCATACGCTGGTGGTGAATGGTCGATGAATGAGACGAAGACATTCTACTGCGTACCGCAATGTTTGATCGTGCTGCAGATTGCTAGCAGGTCGAAACCAAATGCTCTATATCTCATCTCCATCATAGTCAGGTGTCGTGAGAAAAACTCAAGTGGTTGCCTAATTCTGGAGATGTTCCTTTGCAACACAGCTACCATGGCAATATCCAAAGCATCAAGCTCCATACCGAGCTTGTATGTAGGGTCTGGATTTTCGAGGCGTGTGGCTCAAGCCGAAGACGTTTTGATATCTGAAGATGCAGTAAGCGCGGGATCGTTCAATTCTCAATTGCGTGGATTATTGCGGTGTAAGTTGAGTGATGCGCGTAAGTGTTACGTCTGTACAAGTTAAACAAACTGAGAAATGCCTTCCGTCCCTTGAGTGAGGACGGTACAGATTTATCCATGACTGCACGCACTTTGTTATCACAAGGTAAAACACCGTCACGCTTAATGATGTGACACGATTTGCCCAGTTTACACTGGTTTAACTACTATTCCATTATCCAAAAGGGGTTAGAATAAGCGTTAAATGTAGATTATGTTAATCTTAATTTGATGATGCGATTATCAGGTCATCAATGTAAACTGGAACAAAATCAAAGTCCCTTATTGTGATATCGATGAACGTCTAGGACGTTTGAGCAGCACTCATTAACCCAAACCGCATTTGTAGGAACTGAAACAGACCGAAAGAAGTCATGACATCATTTTTCTCATTATCTTCAAATGCGATTGAGATCTGATGATAAGCTCTTACCAGATCAATCTTAGAATAAATAGTCGTGCCCTTGAGTGATAGCTTCATGTTGCATATGTAAGGGATGGGAAAGTTATCGAAATATGTAGCTAAGTTTATTGTTCGGTAGTCAAAGCATTTTCGACAACTAATCCTATCTTTTTTGCGAAACATGTGGAGAGATGATACCCATTGATTGAGAGGACGACAAATAGTTCCTGCAGGTGGTGAATCATCAAACTCAAGTCTAACGAAATATAGACTGTCCGGAGGCAGTGGGTGAGGGTTTTCCGTGACTGGGGTCCGTAAGAGACGATGTGTTGTACGGCATGATTAGTAGCGGATGGAATATCGACGGGACGTTTGGTTGGTGAGGGTGATTTCTTCAATAAAGCGTGGAACGTGTCGTCTCGCGAATGAAAGACGCCTGCAGTTCGGTGCGCATTTGTCTGGGCTTGAAAGCTCATAAATTGGTCAACTGGAGATGTATCAATTAGCTGCAGCTCACGTGAATCGAACAGCTATTCACAGTTCCGTATGAAATCGATTAAGAGTACGGCTCAGGCAACATCAGCAACAGTGAACGTTCACGGATGCTGTCGTCGGTTGTTCAGTCTGAAGTTAAAGTGTCGTGCACCATAGGTTTTATTGACTTAGCCATTTTCAGCACGTAGTCGAAGCATCGTAGCTTGAGACTTGATGTTACCAATCGGTACGACAGAAACTGTGGCACCGTTGTCTATTAGGTACCTATAGTTAGTGCGGTAAGTTTGCACATACAATAATCGGTCAAGCTGAGGTGAGGGGCAGACGAGTTCGGCTGCACAGACTCACCGACATGAGGGTTTCTGGAAGTGTATGAGCAGGGGGCCCGAAAGTGGCGGACCCCATGGCCCAAGTTATGAAGCAACCAGCATAAACCAATATCCGCTTCCGGAGCTGCCTTTTATCGTGGCTAGGAAAGTGCCCCCCAACATTATGTGATCTTGATCTAGCTCTAAGTAAGTGAGAATACAATGAAACGGAGCTATGATTGTGTGCTGAAAACCAACTGGTGCAGACTTGCCCCTCAATACTCTCTCTTATCGCAGTATCAGCTGTCGTTAATCCTGCCACAAGGTGCAGGCGCAATAGGTGGTGGCTCACCTCAGCATCAATGCAATGTGAGCTGCTGAGAAAATCCACATTCGTTCCTCTCTCAACGGTAGGGAATGATTGAGAATCGCTTTCCTGAGACAAAACGTAAGGTCAGGTACGTGACAATTGAAGACGACATCACGGAAAGCATAACGGCGATCACAAGATAAAGACACAAGCGCATCCGCATAATGATGCGATTGGTCTAAATGCAAATATATACTATGTTATTATTATGTTTGGAACTGAAAACATTGCGATAAGAATATCGCAGGATGGAAAACTCCTGATAATGCAATTGTTAATACTACAACTGGTAATAATACAGTTGTCATTATTATACGTCGATGAAAAGCGAACACAGAAACAACGAAAACTATGAAATAATAATGAGATGTATTTGATGGAGAAATATGTGACATACAATTCATAGGTTCACATGTCGAGCTGACCATCTGTCAGCACTTATTGACATGAGCAACTTCCGCCACGTCTACTGCAACATCCTCCACAACAGTCTCCACCTCGACATCCACCACATCCACAACAACGAGGGCATTGAGGGCATGCACCGGAACAGCAAGGACACCGTTGTGGTTGTGGTTCAGGAGCTGGAGCTGCAATCGCTGAAAACCAAGTAACAACACAACACAACATCAAAATGTTAGGTATTATATCAAGAATCACGAAAATAAACAAATCCCATCACACACCCCACTATGGCAAATGTTAGCACACTAACACACAAATCAGTCTGATTCAAAATATTTTCTCCAATAACACATTGTCATATGGTCAAGGGGTCAAGTGTTCAAGTGGAATCGACCAGCATTGAGAAAGCTGACACTCACCTGAATTCTGACATTCGAACGATACGACCAGTACAACCATAATGAGCTGAAATGAGAAGACGGATTAGGCAAACAATATCACACAAGGCAATTGTGACATACAGTGAAGAATTGCATTGTTGTGGTCTACTGTAGAAGTGAGTGTTGTTTGATTGATTGCTTTGTCGTTTGTTGACTGTTCACACTGCACCGTTGTATTTATAGTGCACGTTGATCACTGCACGTGTTCACACTCGAATCGTCACGATTTGGTAGAATCATTCGACGCGAATGTGTTATTCATAAGAGATCACTATATTGTTGGTGGTGGGTTCTCTCGATTACACACTGCTCATGCACTAACTTGCTCGATACTGTCGCACAACCAATCATAGCATGCATTTTGCACAGTTCATCACGGTGTGAATCAACGCTCGATAAGCTAACCACACTTTTTGGCCCACTATTCGCTCACAGGAAACTAATAATTATTAGGAGATCTAACTCTTTATTATTATGAATATTTATTTGGATACTTATCATTAGAAACTATATTGTTGTTGTACGTAGAAAGAAATTGACAGAACATGGTGTTGTCGATCGACCTTAACAATCTCCTAACCATCACTTGAATACAATGTAATGACAAATTCACTTGTGTTTATTTTCAGCTTCCCCTCATGTTAATCTGATTTCGAATTGCTCAGTTTGTATTTCATTATTGTTGCTGGAACTTGATTATCTTACTGTTGTATTTTTCGAACTGCAGACGGAATATCCGATTGTTATCAAGATCAACTGTATACATTTGCACACTCTCTAGTCTCAGTAACCGAGCACAGGTTCATCAATGTTGCAAGCGAACGTTCTACTGCCAGATCACTGAACCGCCGCCAAACGACGTTACTGCCTAACTCGTATCAAACATTCAAAATTTTTGTGAATATTAGTCATCGTCAAAAAAACATATCATTCGCAATCTAGGAATAATATGCTGGTCAGTTTTTTCTAAAGCAACGACATGCAGTGTGGGCTCAACATAATAGTTTGAATACTACAAGCTTAAAATAGTTTGACAGTTTGCAGGAATATCAAAATTTCTCGAACATTGTTCGTTCAATATGATACTTGTTTCGTAAAGCATATTCAAAATCTCTCATAATCGGTTACTGCTCTCTCCTGAACCCAAATCAGGTAGTTTTATATCTACCAGCATGGTTCAATCCGGTATTCAGGGAAATACGTTTACATTTTGTGAACCATTAGAGTACAGGCCGATATCATCACACAGTCATCAAAATAGATATTTAGGAGAAGACACATTGTAGTTGAAATTTCGATGAATTTCCTTTCCAACTACTGCCAGTATTGAACAGAAATACCCGAGTATTTGATCATATCTCTCCCGTTCGACTATACGGTCAAAATTATCGACAGAAATCATTACACAATGTATGGAAAACGTCATTGCACATTTGAAGCTGAGTGTTTTAATGCTGCTATGTAGCCATTTTAAATCCTGTCGATGGAGCATATTCAGATTTTGCAGTACGATCCCAATTACTGTTCCCACATCTCCAATATATCATACCACCACACTGTTAAGCGAAGTTGTTTATACAGTCGAGTACAGAATGAATGAATGAATTTCAGGCTTTACAGATAACGCATATATATACAGTTATGTCGAATAGGCAACCACACTCCGGTATGTGACAGTGATAGTGAGGACGACACAAAGTAAACAACATTGACTTTTGTGATATTGACAGTTTGGACAACCACAATATTGACTGGTAGGAATTGACCAACGGAATTAGTCCTACGAAAATAATTCCCTTAGGATATTTGATGACTATGCTCACACTGAACTCATTCAACAATTTGATACCGTTTGTATGTCTAGAACGTTTGCATGCGTCTCAAATATGTCGAGCGGTCGCATCAGTGAGGCTTCCTTGTATAGGAGATTTAGGATGATGTATTTGTTATATTTGATAAAGTCTGCAGTGATTCGCAGTAACATCATTACTTTGATAGTCTTCGGAATGATATTGTTCTGTCGTAAAAAGGTGAGGGTGTTGACCAATCGCTTTTTCAGACATGCTGTTAAGTCGAAGGGATGATGGACCAATAATGCTCCTAAATAATATGAAGGCAACCTGAACTAGGCAATATTCACGTTTCATCAGTTTTAGTCCACCTCAACACATTCGAATATTGGTTAAATACCTGAGCAATAGGATGAAAAGTATATGAATTACAAATACATTTGAAGACGATACGAAACGCCTCACAGATAAATTGATTTCAAACAGTTTCACACCAGAGTTTGCAAATACGTAAATTGAATGTTAAGACAACAGCCTCTGTTTTATTCTATGCGAAAGAAAAGTGTTTGCATCTCGCTGACATTTAGAGGAGAATCACAGGGTTCAATCTCGACACGTAGACTAAAAGCTGTCACAAAGAAACAATCCCATGCTGCGTAATGGATCAAAATTGCAAGGAGAAAGCTCATCATTTCATATAGGTTTAGACGATATTCGAAGGATCGCATCGAAAACAAATGCATTCATCAAATTGAAATGAATGCAATAGCAAGGATGATATTATTTGAAGAGAGACAAACATAATCCTAATAATATGAGGTTGTTTGATTGCAATAACAGCACGTTTAATGAAAATAGTCTTTTAATCCGGCCTACATACAAATGATTTTGCTAACCCCAAGTACCACGTGGTTGCAATTTTTCATGAAGCCGGTAGCTTGAAATGCTCACGCAGTTTCTTAAAATAACGAACATTCCATGTGTGTTATATATTGTTAGATCGGATTCTGGTGGGTGTCGTCGATCTCGTTAACTCCGCAGAAACACGGCCGTCAGAAAAGAGCGAGAGAACTATTCTTTATAGGAAAACTCGAAAATGGTAGTCAGAGTGACTAAAATCCTAAAAATCATCATTTCATAAAACGTGTATCGATCAATGCAAGAAGGCGTAAAATTCGCGTGTGTTAAGGACGAAATTGTTACGACATCCTATACACCGTTTTCCTAGGTATCTTCAGACGACGGAATTTATACATAGGATATAGGCTTTAAAGATCCTGAACACATTCAGTTCCAGTCTTATATAAGATAAAACGATTTAATCCATAGGAACTTGCTGACCTTTCGCTGCCCACAACATATGACGAATCATAACGATGTCACTTTGTGAACATTGTGACGTGTAGATTTAAAAAAGTATCGATATATTCGACAACATAGTCCTCAAATTCTATGACATCGAAACCAGTGGATAGGTAATTAGGTAATAGCTGGTATGGAAGAATGATGCTCAGGTGAAACCGACCGTATCATAAATCAGCTTTTCAATTATTATTCGGGCGCCTAACAATATTACGCTTAATTATTACTCAGCTACCTACATGCTTGATCACTGATTCATCTAGTCAATAATGCACCTAATTTCCTAATTACTGATTCACCAACTTCAATGATAACACACTGCTCGATTAACTGCTCATACATTCAAATATTCACAAGATCGCTCACTTGGCCGCTCACAAAATAACCAAATAACCAGGAGACCTATAGTCGTTCTTATTCAGCAGCTCACCAGTTGAGTCCTTTGTGGACGAATGGTCGAGTATGGGATGAAATATATGTTCACTTCCACGTCACTATTTTATAGTTAGTCTGACACCTTTTCTTCTACAGTGGTAGAAGGATAACATACTGCTCAATTGCCTACTTGGCGGCTGACTAAATAACGAAACAACAAAGTGACTTATGGACTGACTTTATTATTCACTTCATTCATCACACGGTTAGGTGGACATGCATATCTTGAGAGGAGCATGGGATTCAAAATCAGTCAAGTTCAGATGATCTGACGAGAGCGAGAGATAGAAGACAGTGTCAATTGATAACAAAACAAGTAAGTGAGTCGAAAAATACTAAAAGCAGTAGAGCAGCCAGCACAGAATTCGTAAACAAAGTTGAATTACTAATTCTGAGATGTATGCGACGCATGGACAGTAATAAGTTGGTGAATTACAGTAGGTGAGGTGAGGATTGCCTAATCACGAAAATTTTAATTCGTAAAGCTCAAAAATTCCACACATTAGAAATGTATCAAAACTTGCCAATCATTCAAACAATGTAACCATTTTGGGTATAAATTTGAGATTGCCTAACTCAATTGTTTTGGATTGAGATATTGTTGAGGCAGACCCAGAACATCGTATTCACTCGTTTTCTTTCTAAGAGCAACAACCTCTAGTTGAATATGATAGGTATCGAAATAAAATATTCATAATCAGCAAGATTTTGATTTCCTAATGAGCGATTTTTCAAAGAAAAAGCGTGGTGAGCTTATCCAGCGTTGATTCACATCGTGATAAACTGTGCAAACAGCATGCTATGATTGATTGTCCGACACTATCGAGCGACTTAGTGCTAGGGCAGTGTGTAATGGAGGGAACACACCACCAACAAAATAGTCATCTCACATGAATTACACATTCGCGTCGACTGATCCTATCAAATCGCGACGATTCGCGTGTGAACACGTGTGAGAGTGTGTGCACGTGCAATGACCGACGTCCACTATAAATACAACTGTGCAGTGTGAACAGTCAACAAACGACAAAGCAATCAATCAAACAACACTCACTTCCACAGTAGACCACAACAATGCAATTCTTCACTGTATGTCACAATTGCCTTGTGTGATATTGTTTGCCTAATCCGTCTTCTCATTTCAGCTCATCATGGTTGTACTGGTCGTATCGTTCGAATGTCAGAATTCAGGTGAGTGTCAGCTTTCTCGATGCTGTTCGATTCCACTTGACCACTTGACCAGTTGACCACATGACAATGTGACATGAAGCTGGTACATGTTGACTAGTTATTGGAGAATATATTGTGCACACATTGCGCACACTGATCAGTGTGTTAGTTGTCTGATGTTTGCGTTGGTGAAATGTGTGATTGGTTATGTTTGTGTTCGTGATTCTCCATATGATGTGTAACATTGTGATGTTGTGTTGTGTTGTTACTTGGTTTTCAGCGATTGCAGCTCCAGCTCCTGAACCACAACCACAACGGTGTCCTTGCTGTTCCGGTGCATGCCCTCAATGCCCTCGTTGTTGTGGATGTGGTGGATGTCGAGGTGGAGACTGTTGTGGAGGATGTTGCAGTAGACGTGGCGGAAGTTGCTCATGTCAATAAGCGCTGACAGGTGGTCAATTCGACATGTGAACCTATGAATTGTATGTCACATACGTCTCCACCGAATACATCTTATTAATAAATCATAGTTTTCGTTGTTTCTGTGTTCGCTTTGCATCGACGTATAATAATGACAACAGTAATATTACCAATTGTATATTATTAGTAATTGCATTATTAGGAGTTTACCATCCTTCGGTTTACTAATCGCAATAATCTCAAATCTGAACATATTGAATTGCTTACTTGAAAATAGTGCTGTTTTAACATTGAATTGAGTGCATTAGTAATTAGAGGAAAATATGCGAGACAAAGTCACTGAGATGCTGATTGAATTACTGATTCTGTCGTTAGGTGGATAATAATTATAGGTACTGTTGTAAGGCGCCGGAATATTGTTTGAACTGCTGACTTGTTATACGACCGGTTTTACCTGAGCATCATTATTCGATGCCAGCTACTGCCTAATTACTTATCCACTGGTTTCTATATCATGGACATTGAGACGTATGTTGTTGAACATACCACCACATATTCCAATCCACTCATCCCAATGTTGACATTGTGACATCATGTAGATTCGTTGTATGTTGTAAGGAGTGAAAGTTTATCTGGATCGGATTGATCAGGTTATCTGAGACCTAAGCAAAGAGTGATTGGCATGTTTACATTTGATATCTCCTCTATTGTATATATTTGTCCGTATATATTGTGTCGACTGAGAATGATCTCGATTGTTATATCTTCGAAAGATGATGTCGGTAAGGTTAGAAGATTTTGTTATGAACCGAATTATATTCAGATATTATGATATCGACCGATATGTAAAATATCGTTCTGAATAATGTGAATTTCTCAAATGGCCAAGAACATTATGGGGGAGCAATAGCAAACAGTGTAATGATCGTTTTGAGAATTACACAGTGGAATATCGATTTATCTGTAGGACCATGTAAACATGGTGAATTTAGTAATCATTGAAATCTTAAGTCAACCAGTTTTCAACCACCATTGCAAATCTGAGCGCACCAGACTTCCGTTTCCTCTCTTATTATGGGACCGATTAAATGTGAGCATCTCGACACTCACTAGTCTCGGGAATCGAGCACAGGATCATCGGTGTTGCAAGCAGGCGTTCAAACGCCAGATCACTGAATCGCCGTTACTTCCCAATTCGTATCAAGCATTTATGATTTCTGTGAATATCAGACAACTTCGAAAAGCCTATCATTGGCGACATTGGATAAATATGCTCATTGGTTTATTGTGAAGTCAGGGCAATCACCGTGGCTCAACATAATAGTTTCAAAACTAAAAGTTTAAAAATGATTTAACAATTTGCAGGACAATTCATTGCATCGTTCATCTAGTAGCATGTTAGAGATGGAATTGAGAACCTTCAACTCTATTTGTCGGTGTTTAAACCTAAAACACTCGGTCAATATTCAAAACACAATTCATGACAGTTTATGTGAACAGTCATCTTCATATAGAAATAAATATTTGATATGCGTCCTCGTTCGGCAACTCCGCCAGTAGAACCTTAGGGGCTACTGCCGTTCCAAGCCCGGATAAAGGAGGAGGGTTGGACATGGGTTTGGCGACCCCCGCTGACGTATAAACTTGAATCACTCACTCATTCACTCAATAAATTGTTTTTCTTACCTATTCACTTGCATCACATACTTGATCACTTGATTAAATACCAAATTTAACGACTACGCCTCATCTGGCTGAGGACGCCGACCGGCGACTTTCATCGTACAAGTGACTGCTTGCATTAGTATGCAGTTTGACGATTCGCATGTTAACAACAGGGTCACAAAGTTCTCATCATGCAGCACATATACAAAGCATGTATTGTCTCCGAAACATTCTGATTTCACTGAACATATGCAGTCAAAACGGAGACATGTTAATTAATTACAAATCAAACGAACACAGAATAGCTATTAGACATTCAATAAAGTCACGTATCTAAGGAAAATCCATCAATTGATTCACGCGAAACAACAACTCATTGAAAGAAGACAAGCGATTCCCAACTGAATTTGAGCAATTTTTCAAGGAAAAAGCGTAATGAGCTTATCGAGTGTTGATTCACATCGTGATGAACTGTGCAAACAGCATGCTATGATTGATTGTGCGACAGTATCGAGCAACTTAGTGCTAGGGCAGTGTGTAATGGAGGGAACACACCACCAACAAAATAGTGATCTCACATGAATTACACATTCGCGTCGACTGATCCTATCAGATCGCGACCATTCGCGTGTGAACACGTGTGAGCGTGTGTGCACGTGCAATGACCAACGTCCACTATAAATACAACGGTGCAATGTGAACAGTCAACAAACGACAAAGCAATCAAGCAAACAACACCCACTTCTACAGTAGATCACCACAATGCAATTCTTCACTGTATGTCACAATTGCCTTGTGTGATATAGTTCGCCTAATCCGTCTTCTCATTTCAGCTCATCATGGTTGTACTGGTCGTCTCGTTCGAATGTCAGAATTCAGGTGAGTGTCAGCTTTCTCAATGCTGGTCGATTCCACTTGACCACTTGACCAGTTGACCACATGACAATGTGACATGAAGCTGGTACATGTTGACTAGTTATTGGAGAATATATTGTGCACACATTGCGCACACTGATCAGTGTGTTAGTTGGCTGATGTTTGCGTTGGTGAAATGTGTGATTGGTTTTGTTTGTGTTCGTGATTCTCCATATGATGTGTAACATTGTGATGTTGTGTTGTGTTGTTACTTGGTTTTCAGCGATTGCAGCTCCAGCTCCTGAACCACAACCACAACGGTGTCCTTGCTGTTCCGGTGCATGCCCTCAATGCCCTCGTTGTTGTGGATGTGGTGGATGTCGAGGTGGAGACTGTTGTGGAGGATGTTGCAGTAGACGTGGCGGAAGTTGCTCATGCCAATAAGCGCAGACAGGTGGTCAATTCGACATGTGAACCTATGAATTGTATGTCACATACATCTCCACCAAATACATCTTATTAATAATTCATAGTTTTCGTTGTTTCTGTGTTCGCTTTGCATCGACGTATAATAATGACAACAGTAATATTACCAATTGTATATTATTAGTAATTGCATTATTGTTAGTTGACTATCGTTCGGTTCACTTATCGCAATAATCTCAAATCCGAACAAATTGAATTACTTACTTGAAAATAGTGCTGTTTTAACATTGAATTGAGTGCATTAGTATTTAGAGGAAAATATGCGAGACAAAGTCACTGAGATGCTGATTGAATTCCTGATTCTGTTGTTCGGTGGATAATCATTATACGTACTGTTGTAAGGCGCCGGAATATTGTTTGAACTGCTCACTGGTTACATGATCGGTTTCACCTGAGCATCATTATTCAATACCAGCTACTGCCTAATTACTTATCCACTGGTTTCCATTTCATGGACATTGAGACGTATGTTGTTGTACATACCACCACATTTTCCAATCCACTTGTGACAGCATGTAGATTCGTTGTATGTTGTGAGGAGTGGAAGTTTATCTGGATCGGATTGATCAGGTAATCTGAGACCTAAGGAAAGTGTGGTTGACATGATCACACCTGATATCTCCTCTATTGAATATATTTGTCCGTATATCTTGTGTCGACTGAGGATGATCTCGATTGTTATATCTTCGAAAGATGATGTCGGTAAGGTTAGAAGATTTTGTTATGAACCGAATTATATTCAGATATTATGATATCGACCGATATGTAAAATATCATTCTGAATAATGTGAATTTCTCAAATGGCCAAGAACATTATGGGGGAGCAATAGCAAACAGTGTAATGATCGTTTTGAGAATTACACAGTGGAATATCAATTTATCTGTAGGACCATGTAAACATGGTGAATTTAGTAATCATTGAAATCTTAAGTCAACCAGTTTTCAACCACCATTGCGATACTGAGCGCACCAGACTTCCGTTTCCTCTCTTATCATGGGACCGATTAACTGTGAGCATCTCGACACTCACTAGTCTCAGGAATCGAGCACAGGATCATCGGTGTTGCAAGCAAGCGTTCAAACGCCAGATCACTGAACCGCCGTTACTGCCCAATTCGTATCAAGCATTTTCGATTTCTGTGAATATCAGACACCTTCGAAAAGACTATCATTGGCGACATAGGATAAATGTGCTCATTGGTTTATTGTGAAGCCAGGACAATCACTGTGGCTCTACAGCACAAGCTTAAAAATCATTTGACAATTTGCAGGACAATTCATTGCATCGTTCATCTCGTAGCATATTACAGATGGAATTGAGAACCTTCAACTCTATTTGTCGGTGTTTAAACCTAAAACACTCGGTCAATATTCAAAACACAATTCATGACAGTTTATGTGCACAGTCATCTTCATATAGAAATAAATATTTGATATGCGTTCTCGTTCGGGAATTTTCCAGGTAGTACATATCCGCGTCTCTAAATGTAAGGAAACGCATCAGCCCGGAACTAAAATTTCTTCCTAGATGCACATACTGTTCCTCTAAGAACGATAATTTAGGCGTCATTTTCAGTATGATAACGCATACGTTATACCCATCTGCAGGCGGAGCAAATTAAACAGAAACAGAAATGACCGAGAAACCAGAGCAATATAAATGATAGGTCAGCAAATACTCTTACCTATATCATGAATCAGACAAAAAATTATTTTCTGTTATAAATTTGAAGAAAAATACCATTCAAAATAGTTATTTAGGCGAAGACACATCGTAGTTGAAATTTCTATGAATTTCCTTTTAAACTACCGCCAGTATTGAACAGAAATACCCAAGTATTCGAGCATATTTCTCTAGTTTTACTATTCGGTCAAAATTATCGACAGAAATTATTACACAATGTATGGAAAAATTCATTGCACGTTTGAAGCTGAGTGTTATAATGCTGCTATGTAGCCATTTTAAATCCTGTCTATGGACTTTATTCAGATACTGCAATACGATCCCAATTACTGTTTCCGAATCTCCAATATATCATACCACCACACTGTTAAGTGAAGTTGTTTATGGGGTCGAGTACAGAATGAATGAATGAATATAAGGCTTTACAGATAATTCATATATATACAGTTATGTCGAATAGGCAACCACACTCAGGTATGTGACAGTGATAGTGAGGACGACACAAAGTAAACAACATTGACTTTTGTGATACTGACAGTTCGGACAACCACAATATTGACTGGTTGGAATTGACCAACAGAATTAGTCCTACGAAAATAATTCCCTTAGGATATTTGATGACTATGCTCACACTGAACTCATTCAACAATTTGATACCGTTTGTATGTCTAGAACTTTTGGAATCAGACTTCGCTATTGTGTAAATTGCATAAGTCTCAAATATGTCGAGCGGTCGCATCAGTGAGGCTTCCTTGTATAAGAGATTTAGGATGATGTATTTGTTATATTTGATAAAGTCTGCAGTGATTCGCAGTAACATCATTACTTTGATAGTCTTCGGAATGATATTGTTCTGTCGTAAAAATGTGAAGGTGTTGACCAATCGCTTTTTCAGACATGCTGTTAAGTCGAAGGGATGATGGACCAATAATGCTCCTAAATTATATGAAGGCAACCTGAACTAGACAATATTCACGTTTCATCAGTTTTAGTCCACCTCAACACATTCGAATATTGGTTAAATGCCTGAGCAATAGGATGAAAAGTATATGAATTACAAATACATTTGAAGACGATACGAAACGCCTCACAGATAAATTGATTTCAAACAGTTTCACACCAGAGTTTGCAAATACGTAAATTGAATGTCAAGACAACGGTCTCTTTATTATTCTATGCGAAAGAAAAGTGTTTGCATCTCGTTGACATTTAGAGGAGAATCATAGGGTTCAATCTCGACACGTAGACTAAAAGCTGTCACAAAGAAAAAATCCCATGCTGCGTAATGGATCATAATTGCAAGGACAAAGCTCATCATTTCATATGGGTTTAGACAATATTCGAAGGATCGCATCGAAAACAAATGCATTCATCAAATTCAAATGAATGCAATACACCGTTTTCCTAGGTATCTTCAGACGACGGAATTTATACATAGGATATAGGCTTTAAAGATCTCGAACACATTCACTTCCAGTCTCATATAAGATAAAACGATTTAATCCATGGGAACTTGCTGACCTTTCGCTGCCCACAACATATGATGAATCATAACGATGTCACATTGTGAACATTGGGACGTGTAGATTTTAAAAATGTATCCATATATTCGACAACATGGTTCTCAAATTCTCTGACATCGAAACCAGTGGATAGGTAATTAGGTAATAGCTGATATGGAAGAATGATGCTCAGGTAAAACCGACCGTATCATAAATCAGCTCTTCAAATATTATTCGGGCGCCTAACAATATTACGCTTAATTATTACTCAGCTACCTACATGCTTGATCACTGATTCATCTGGTCAATAATGCACCTAATTTCCTAATTACTGATTCACCAACTTCAATGATAACACACTGCTCGATTAACTGCTCATACATTCAAATATTCACAAGATTACTCACTTGGCCGCTCACTTGTTGGCTAACTAAATAACGAAACAACAAAGTGACTTATAGACTTACTTTATTATTCACTTCATTCATCACATGGTTAGGTGGACATGCATATCTTAGGAATAGTATGGGACACAGCAGCCATTCGCTATAGAATAGGTAATGAATAGGATTCGAAATCAGTCAAGATCAGATGATCTGTCGAACGTGGGAGATAGAAGACAGTGTGATTTTTTGATAACAAAACAAATAGGTGAAACGATAAATACTAAAAGCAGTGGAGTAACCAGCACAGAATTCGAAAGAATAGATGAATGACAAATTCTGAGGTCTATGCAACGCATGGATAGTAGTAAGTTCGTGAATTCCAGTACTTGAGTAGAGGATTTCCTAATCACGAAAATATAAATGGGTGAAGTTGAGAAATTCAATAACCTAGAAATGTCTCGAAACTTGCCAATGGTTCAAATCATGTAAAGGTTTTGACTTTATATTTAAAATTGTCTAATTCAATTTGTTCGGATTTGAGATTGTTGCGATAAGTGAACCGAAGGATTGTCAACTAACAATAGTGCAATTACTAATAATATACAATTGGTAATATTACTGTTGTCATTATTATACGTCGATGCAAAGCGAACACAGAAACAAAGAAAACTATGAATTATTAATAAGATGTATTTGGTGGAGATGTATGTGACATACAATTCATAGGTTCACATGTCGAATTGACCACCTGTCTGCGCTTATTGGCATGAGCAACTTCCGCCACGTCTACTGCAACATCCTCCACAACAGTCTCCACCTCGACATCCACCACATCCACAACAACGAGGGCATTGAGGGCATGCACCGGAACAGCAAGGACACCGTTGTGGTTGTGGTTCAGGAGCTGGAGCTGCAATCGCTGAAAACCAAGTAACAACACAACACAACATCACAATGTTACACATCATATGGAGAATCACGAACACAAACATAACCAATCACACATTTCACCAACGCAAACATCAGCCAACTAACACACTGATCAGTGTGCGCAATATGTGCACAATATATTCTCCAATAACTAGTCAACATGTACCAGCTTCATGTCACATTGTCATGTGGTCAACTGGTCAAGTGGTCAAGTGGAATCGACCAGCATTGAGAAAGCTGACACTCACCTGACTTCTCACATTCGAACGAGACGACCAGTACAACCATGATGAGCTGAAATGAGAAGACGGATTAGGCAAACAATATCACACACAAGGCAATTGTGACATACAGTGAAGAATTGCATTGTGGTGATCTACTGTGGAAGTGAGTGTTGTTCGCTTGATTGCTTTGATGTTTGTTGACTGTTCACATTGCACCGTTGTATTTATAGTGGACGTTGGTCATTGCACGTGCACACACGCTCACACGTGTTCACACGCGAAACGTTGCGATTTGGTAGAGTCTGTAGACACGAATGTGTTATTCATGTGTGATCTTCAATTTTTTCCTTTGCACTCACGTGTTTGATTCTGTCTATCAATCAATCATAGCATGCTGTTTGCACAGATCATCATAGTTTGAATCAATTTTCTTTAAACTACCAACACTTTCCCGTTGAATACTTCCTCACAAGTATCTAATATTAATTAGTTTTGTAAATTACTGATTATTATTTTCAATTTTTCTCGACGCTGAACTTTTTGTTTCTTTGATTAGCTTGTGGGATCCTTAAGGCCAGTCAATTTTTGTCTTTGAACGAGATTTGAATTCATCGTCTATCCCTCATCGTTCTATTAATTTCAGGATAAAAATGTCTTTACAATGTTGACTTGATTCTTAGGAGCGCTTCATTATCTATAAGGCGTTTAAATTGTCAATCTGTCCACAGATGCTTTGACAAATAATAAGAATATTTGTCACCAGAATCGTCATTTTGCCGGCGTTTGTAGTGAGTTTTGAAGTGTCAGCAATCCATTTTCAGTGACTAGTCAATCTATAATAATAATTTCAAATAATGAACATATTACATGATGCATGCAAATTTACAGGCAAAATCAAAATTTTAAGTTCGGCAACATATTACTTTTAAAATGGTGTACAGTCACTGAAACATTTCAGAACAAACATTGGCCCCATTTAGATGGTCTACCATGTACAACGCGAATAATTGGCGCGAGTTACGGCGGTTGCGTTACGACGAGCTTCTTAATGACCGTGAAACAATGCAAGGTAGAGCCAGGTCTGCATATAACAAGAATTGATGAGGTTAATGTGCCAAGAACTGGTTGATAAATTAACAGGCCTTTGGGTAAAGTGACCAGGTCTTCAGAGTGACCAAATTAATAGCCACAATCTTGATTTATAGAATATACTAATGAGGCTCAGTGATCTTATAATTTTATTTTGCTTTATTTAATCTTTTTATTTTTAAATCTGTGGCTCATGAAGTTATGAATGAGCTCTTTTTCTGTATAATTGTCCAGATCTGCTCGTAATAGGATTTCTTGGTGGGAAGTTAAAACCAGTGCAAGGTTATGGACATGGGTCGTAGACAAGTTTAACAAGGAAAAGTACCATCAATATCACTGATTTGTTACAGAATGCTATATCGTCAGGAGCAGTAAGCAGACAAAACGTTCCGAGACATAGACATGCGTAGATTGAGGTTATCGGCCCATCGTCATGAATGCTGGTCAGATACAGCACCCTCCCTCCATTTGTGATGTTTGGCTCTCTTACGTTTAATGGTTGATTGTAACTAATGTTTTCTGGTGTACTCTCTATTTTTGCACCCGTTATCGGAATTCACTCTCTCTAATAGTTTCACATTACAAGTAATCCAGACATCTTTGCCTTTTCTTATGAAAGAAAAATATCCACGTAGCATACCAGACTGTTTTTAAGTAAACTCATGGTCTAAATTGTAAGATATGTATCAGTTAATAGGTAGTTTGGAGATAGGAAGGAAGGTGAGCAGGAAAAAGAAGAAGGATAAAAAGAGCTGGAATAATGTTAAAAATTACTGAGAAGAGCGATATGCTGGCAAGCAGGCAAGGTGTTTGGATGTTAATGAATTGGGGAAATAAAAATTAGTTAAACTGTTAATACTTAAAGCAGAAGGAACTCACAATGCTACATAGAGTTTGAGTTCCTTGTAATTAACAGTAGTTGATCAGCATCTACAGGCTTTAAAGATATGAAAATAATGATTGGAATTGAAATTTAGAGAAAAGTGACGGGTAGCATCTTAACGGCGTAACCTATTACTGTTAGTAGAAGCAGGGGGGTTTGTCTATCATTTCGTGAAACCTATAAGGATGGTAATGCGGGCACCATTTGTTCATAGTCTGTAATTCGTTTCTAAGGTTGATCTAAATATTTAGTGAACAATAAAAGAGTGCATGGGGACTTGATTGTGAGTTCCGGGAATAGTCGATAAATCTCTTTAGATCCTAACAACAGCACAACTAGTTTCTTGAACTAAGTAATTGTGTCACAGATACGAATAATAATTGGTAACCAGTCCAACAATAGACTGAATCAACTTCATAGAATGGACCTTCTTGTGTTTTGTCGTCATCAAACCCTGCCACAAATGTAAGGTTGATTGAGGATTCACAGGTTTATGTAACTGTAGCTGTTTCTTATCCCATTGACAGTCAGCTTGGTGAGGATGAGAAGGCAGTGTCTGTAGGTGGCCGCCAGTCTTTAGTGTTGCATGATAATGATACTACTGATGTGCAGATGACATGTGTTTCTGAAATGGAACTTGAAGAATCACAAGTGAGTTTCAAAACAGTTGTTCACTCTGATAAATTTGAACAGAGAAATGAGAAGACGTATTTTATGAGATAGTACCGTTTCGTGCTTTCTCAGCAGTCACATACAAGCAACATGTTATTTATGTAGATAGAGTTTTGAAGATAAGGTCAAAATTTCTTAATTAGCATGACATTCACTCACCAGAACCATGGTAAACAAAGGTCAACATACAGTTGTTTTTGAATACATAAAGCTGGACTTTTCCGACCGATCAAGACAGCTTCGAGTAGTTTCAGTGTGTGTGGGTTTTGGTGACATGTCACAAATCTAAGGGCTGATTTTGAGTAAATTTTATGACAACTTATCATTAGATGTTTTCCCATGGACCAGGCTGGGTTTCTTGAGCGATTTTGAGATTTTAAGAATGGACGTCGCTATTTGGAACTACCGAATTTTTACTTTGCGCATCGTTTTATAGTATTTTGTAGGCTGTTTTGCAACCAATGTTTGGCCGTGTTTTAGCCATCAGTTCTTTATCGATGAACATGATTTTTGATTTCCTGAATTCATCGTGTCTTATAACGTCAGTTGATTCTATGAGTACGTTGGAAATTTCAATTCACTTCTTAAGATAGATCTTTTCATCAAGTTGTTTGCGTTTGTTTCGCGCAGTTCTTTGGGACCTATTTTGATTGCTGGAAATATGGAATACATCGAAGTTAAGTTGAGGGATCGCAACTGATTTGCTGAAATACATTGGGAATATTATATGGTTATTATGTTTCCTAAATTCGATAAAGACACCAATGTTTTGCAGTAAATAGATAACTTAAATAGTTTTCAGTAAAATGACGTACTGCCTTACGTAATGGAAAATAATAACTGATTTGCTTTTGGGACATGCCGTTGAGTCGAAGGGGGGTTGATCGATAAATAACTGAGTGAATCGGACAACATCTAACTTTATACAGCTTCTGTCCACTTAAGCACAAGTTAAGCTTAATGAGCGGCGATTGAAATTGGGCGAACACAATATGAATGGCACACACATACGAAGACGATGTGAAACTGTTAACTGAATCAGCGATTCTGAAAGGTTTTTTTTCAGAGTTAACAAATAGGTGTACCGAAAAAGTTAAGACAACAACCCTTGTTTTATTCTGGGGCAACGAAAAGTGTTTATATCACAATATCATTTAGAGGTTTGCGAAACAGATTGTTCTGAAGACAGAGACAAAAAGCAGCCTCAGAGAAAGCATATTGTGCTGCCAAACTGATTATGAATGAAAGGAATAAGCCCGTGATTACAAACAGGCCTAGAGATTGCCGCTGACATTGCAGCAAATACCACTCAATTTATCAACCTTAACCGAAAGAAATGTAAATAGTAATTTACATTTGAATTATTCTTTTCTATTTTTATGAAAAGAGTGAAACAAAAGCTTGTTATCAAAATTATGTAATATTATATTAACAGTATTTCTTCTGAAACTAGTCTCATTTGTCCACCCCGCTTTCGAAGTGTTTTGATGGTTTCGAATGCAGACCCATATCCCACGATTCGCTTTTATCCGCTCTGAAGACCTGCAGTATTCCGAGAAGGAATTCATATGAAGTTTAAACTTACACCGTCATTTGTAAATTCAACCAATTTGAATAGCATCACACACGAACGTTGGAATACAAAATAAACTTGTGCCTGAATCAAGAAAGATCTCACAGACCTGACTGACCTGTAGTTTGATCATTATTTTCTTAGTTGCATATGATTATAACTGAAGTATAGCAAACTGACATTTTGATTTGAAGCATATGCATTTGAAGATCTTGGAAATCAACTTAATTTTTTTTTCTTTGGTGTTGTGGTTGTTGCTACCAATCTAGATTACGCGTAAAATTCACCACACATTAAAAAACATGGAAGACTATGAAGCGTTTGACTGAGGGTTTCGTTTTATCAATTTGTTCGTGCATAGCGTACATCCACTATCGTTAGATAAACCAGAGTCACTTAATTTTCGCTTCATTCAGCCACTTGTTTTTCACACCACTGATTGTGAATTCGATGTCTAATACAACTTAAACAAGAATAAGAACTAAACTCCTCTGATAAACTCACAAGGCAATGATTCCGTTAGGTGGTTCATTCAGTTTAGGCGAGAAACTATGATCAGTTGTACACAGACAATGTTGAATTTTGTTTGCCCAATATCTGAAAACGAGCGTAAACAAATCGCAGAATCCTTAGGGTATGACAAACACAAACAGACTTAAAGAGTTCTCGTGTTTTGTGCCTTATACGATAGTAGATGAACAATGGAATGGAGAACGATAGTTGGATGATATAATGCATTCTGTCAGGGTAATGGTGAGATAGCTGAACATATAATTTCTTTCTGTTATTCAAAGACTGTTTTTCATGGATCAGTCCATCATCAGCTTCTGCAAATCCGCAGTAACATATTATGTCTTGCTTTCCTATTGTTTACAAACTTCATTAGTAATTTTTCATAAAATGTTACTGTCCTAATTGTATTTGATTGATATTCCGATAAATTCAGCACCATATTCATCCAGATTTAGTTTCATATTAATATGATAACATATTTCTGTCCCTGTGTTGTTAAAAATAATTAGCATACTTCACCCACAGTAAAATTCGTCATTGGTTCATTATATAAACAACTATTCTACAGTTATTTATATCATGGAAAATATTAACAATGATGCATTGATATTATTTACAACATGTAGTTTATAATGACAGTGCTTGTAATACTGTATCAGGATGACCACCTTTTTGTTGATGTTTTTACTAACTGTTCGCTCAAATCTAGTATGTTTATAGTCGAGTATGCATAAGCATTGGTAATTCACTTACGTCCAAACTATTTTATAACAGTGTCAGATCACGTGCAATTAATCGTGCTGTAGAATCGAGAGTTGTTCCCGAAAACAAATACAGAAGACAAGAATATCTAATTCGTTCATCTGCATTCCGTTATCAACTGAAAATGATGGGTAAAATGATTGGGATTTCACCGAATATGTGACTTGATTGAAGGAACATTGATGAAGTTTGTTTGTGTGTGTGTTAAACAACGTCCTTTTTCTATTCAAGATATGAAGCACAAACTAAATGAAAAGTTGTAAATACTACAGTGGTGACACCCAAAATACAACGAAAGTCAAAGTCAAATTGGTTCAGTCGGCAGATATTTTCAGATTTAAGCAAAC
The DNA here is from genome assembly GCA_944470395.2 of Schistosoma turkestanicum. NCBI lineage: Eukaryota > Metazoa > Platyhelminthes > Trematoda > Strigeidida > Schistosomatidae > Schistosoma > Schistosoma turkestanicum. The sequence goes on from OX103979.1 coordinate 71,405,903, forward strand.
CATGTAGTCTGATGGGTAAATATTGATCAACAATATTTCATTTGCAATGGTTTTAAGCATGCATTTGAGTGTCCGTTAAGTACCTAACAATTTTTTGACACTCCAGAATACCGTTCTCTCAGTGATGCTAGAAATGAAGCATTAAAAATCGAATCGAGCTACACAGAAATTCCGTGAATTGCTGATCCCTAATAACTACCATTTGAAGTGTTAAGTTCGAAAAATAATTTGAATCTTCGTGAAAAATCAGTGGACATATACACAACAAAATGTTTATGTGGTTGTACTTTAACTATTGAATAATTCATACGATTAGGATTTCAGTTCAGGTTTGTGCGATCAGCCTTAAATTGATGTCAGAGAACTCGCTTTCGTCCCAGAGAAACTCTTCAAAGTCATCATGACAGATTATATTCCTGAACACGAGATCAGTTGAGAATGTGCTTGCAGATTAATTCGGATACGCTGACATGTATGAGATGAATATCCTATGTCGCCGCGTTGTAAATTATTTCGTCAAGGATAGTTATGTGACACCGAAAAGATGCCGAAGTCGAAAATTTTGAATATATATATATTTTAAAATCTTGGTTAGTACAGATGTTGAGTAACAACTGACTCATCAGTTCGTATTTTAGTGTTGCCGTGAATATATATACTCGAGATATTTGAAACACAGGAATTGTGCCTGTCCGTTCTCAAGTGGTTTTCGTCGAATGCGAAGGATATATAAGAAAAGAGGTATGCCATCCATACCAAAAAATATTTACACATTACTGTGCACGAACATCCGACGAATGCATGACTTTTTTAAAAAAATGCAAAGCCTTTTATAATAAGAATATATTTGATTTGTTACAAACCTGAATCTAATCCGATAATTGTTGGGTGACTAACTGCCTATCGAAATGCGACAATTTGAAATTATTTCAATAAAATTCTAATTATCCCTCTTCCTCGTTGAAAAATAACACTTTGTATAAGTCGGTATCGACGTAAAGCTATAACATGACCGAATATCCAATATACAATATTGGATATTGGATAAAAGTAAATTTTGACTAATTGTAACATTACTGCCTGAGGAAGTGTAACAGTTTCCTGCTGTTTTAACATTACGATAGTTCTGCTTTCCTTTATTCACAGTTATCAATTTATGTCCACTTGAAAATTGAGCTTGTAAGAAAAGCAAACTAGAGTATGGTTAACTACAGGTATTATTATTACAATTATTATTTGATGTGCAGGTAACACAGAAACAACGAAAACTATGGAATAATGAGATGTATTTGGTGGAGAAATATGTGACATACAATTCATAGGTTCACATGTCGAATTGACCACCTGTCAGCGCTTATTGACATGAGCAACTTCCGCCACGTCTACTGCAACATCCTCCACAACAGTCTCCACCTCGACATCCACCACATCCACAACAACGAGGGCATTGAGGGCATGCACCGGAACAGCAAGGACACCGTTGTGGTTGTGGTTCAGGAGCTGGAGCTGGAGCTGCAATCGCTGAAAACCAAGTAACAACACAACACAACATCACAATGTTACACATCATATGGAGAATCACGAACACAAACAAAACCAATCACACATTTCACCAACGCAAACATCAGCCAACTAACACACTGATCAGTGTGCGCAATGTGTGCACAATATATTCTCCAATAACTAGTCAACATGTACCAGCTTCATGTCACATTGTCATGTGGTCAAGTGGTCAAGTGGAATCGACCAACATCGAGTAAGCTGACACTCACCTGAATTTCGACATTCGAACGATACGACCAGTACAACCATGATGAGCTGAAATGAGAAGACGGATTAGGCAAACAATATCACACACAAGGCAATTGTGACATACAGTGAAGAATTGCATTGTGGTTGTCTAGTGTTGAAGTGAGTGTTGTTTGCTTGATTGCTTTGTCGTTTGTTGACTGTTCACATTGCACCGTTGTATTTATAGTGGACGTTGTTCACTGCCTTTGCACACAAATACACATATCTTCACGTGTTAACACTCGAATCCTCGTGATTTCCTAGAATTAGTCGACACGCATTTGTTTTTCTTTTTAGGTCACTACGTCCCCTCCGCGTTTTTCTTTTCATTACATACGGTTCATGAAACACCCTGCTGAATAATGTCTCACAATCAATCGTAACATGCCGGTAGTCCATTTCATCACAGTGTTAAGCAACACTCGATAAACTACCAACACTTTCTCACGCATTACTTACTTACATGAACCTAATAACAAGTAATTTTTAATATAATGTTAATTCATGTTTTGTTTATTGCAGTCATCAGGAACCAAACTATTGTGTAGATTGTCTGGGAAACATCATTGCATGATTTTTTGAGGGCGTCTCACCAATCGATGAACAAGTACACTCACTACTCTTTAGTGTTACCTAAAGACAACTTTCATTCTGTTTTTTTACATATCCTCATAACATTCTGATTTCCATTTCTTTTGTTTGTATTGTAGTGCCTCCACATAGATTTCAGTTCGCCCATATTTCATTTCGATGATCTATTTGGTTAACTTGTTTAGTTAAGACCTTGGTATAGCAACAGTTTATATTTATCAATAGATTGTACTATCGTCAGGTTTGTATGAGCAGGTATGCCTGAAAATCGCCTACCGCATAGGTTAATATTCATCCTGTTCGCTTTTGTGTTAATCTCTCAAATATTTACACTCAAACATTTTATAACATATATATACGTGCATTTCAATCTTAGTAGTTCATTCGCCAAACTCCGCCAGTAGAGACTTCGTGGCTATTGCCGGTCCCAAGCCCGGATAAAGGAGGATTGTTGGGCATGGGGATGGCGCCCCTATTCCAAATATAAACTTACTTGCCAAAAAAACGCTAACCAGAAAAAATAATTCAAACCATTTTAACTCTGCCGTCGGAGTTCGAAGAAGGATTATGACGTCGCGTGATGAAAGCCGACTTCCTTCGGAAGTCACGGGGCCGATGCCTCTTCTGTCAACCAGAGCAACCGGTTTTTTAGGTACAAGGAACGTTCGTACATTGTCGGAGGCTGAGAGACTATTTCAAGTTGCAGCGAAAATGAAAAGATACAACCTCGAGGTGCTCGGCATCAGTGAAACGGATTGGACACAGGTAGGAAAACTGAGACTAGCTTCAGGAGAACTGCTGTTATAATCTTTTCATGAAAAGGAAAATGCTTCACATACACAAGGAGTTGCACTGATGCTGTCCAAACATTCACAAAAGGCACTGATGTAATGAGAATCTCGTGGACCAAGGATCATTAAAGCATCCTTCAAAACAAAGAAAGAGGACATTACAAAGAACGTCATCCAATGTTATGCACCTAACAATGACTACAATGACGACGTTAAAGATCAATTCTACGAAAGGGTGCAGTCAATCGTCGAGAAATGTTCACTAAAGGATTTGACGACTCTTATGGGAGACCTGAATGCCAAGGTTGGAATGGACAACACTGGATATCAAGACATCATAGGACGACATGGACTGGGAGAAGAGAATGAAAACGGTGAGAGATTCGCCAACCTATGTGCCTTCAACAAACTCGTCATCGATGGCACAATATTCCCGCACAAACGCATACACAAAGCCACATGGATTTCACCGAACCACACTACTCAAAACCAAATTGACCATATCTGTATCAACAAAACGTTCAGAAGGACCATTGAGGATGTGAGAACCAGAAGAAGAGCTGACATAGCCTCACATCACCACTTGCTGGTCGCCAAAATGAAACTGAAGCTAAAGAAGCACTGGACAACGGGGCAGACAACATCACACAAGTTTAATACAGTCTTTCTTCGGAATACCGTAAAACTCAACGAGTTCAAGATAACCCTCACCAATAGGTTCCAGGCCTTTCACGATCTACTCAATGGAGAGGAAGCAACATCGGAGAACAATTGGAAAGGGATCAAGGAGGCAATCACTCCAACATGTCACGAAGTGCTGGATCGCAGGAAGTACCATCACAAGGAATAGATGTCTGTTGATACTCTTGAAAAAGTTGAAGAAAGGAGGAACAAGAAGGCAGCAGTGAATGTCAGCCGAACAAGAACAGAGAAAGTTCCGGCACAATCTGCATACACAGAAGCAAATAGGGAAGTGAAGAAGAGCATCAAAGCTTACAAACGAAAATATGTGGACGATCTAGCAATGACGGCGGAAAAGGCAGCAAGAGACAGAATCTTGAGACAATTGTACAAAACAACAAAGAAGCTGGCCGGAAACTATCGTAAACCAGAACGACCAGTGAAAAGTAAGGAAGGCAAAGTAATCAACAAGACTGAAGAATAGAGAAATAGGTGGGTAGAGCACTTTAAGGAACTCCTGAATCGACCAGCTCCACTGAACCCACCCAACATCGAAGCAGCATCCACGGACCTCCCAATTACTATTAGCGCACCTACAATTGAGGAGATCAGTATAGCCATCAGACAAATCAAGAGCGGCAAAGCAGCAGGACCAGACAACATTCCAGCAGAGTCAGTGGAAGCAGACGTGGAAGCAACTGTGGAAATATTTCAACTCCTCTTCAAGAAGATTTGGGATGAGGAACAGGTTCCATCATATTGGTATCGCTAAACAGAATGAAGGATTTCGTAGACGCCCAACTTCGAGATCAACAGGCCGGATTTCGTAAGGATCGATCGTTTACTGACCAAATCGCTACATTACGTATCATTGTGGAACAATCAATTGAATGGAACTCACCACTCTACATCAACTTCATCGACTACGAGAAAGCATTCGAAAGCGTGGATAGGAAAACACTGTGGAGCCTTCTTCGACACTCCGGTGGGCCTGACAAAACAGTCAACATCATACGGAACTCTTACGATGCATTCAACTGCAAAATCGTACACGTAGGACAGCTAACAAACTCTTTCGAGGTGAAGACCGGTGTCAGGCAGGGTTGCTTACTCTCACCCTTTCTCTTTCTCCTGGTCATCGACTGGATTATGAAAACGTCAACATCTGGAGGGAAGCACGGTATCCAGTGGACAGCTAGGATACAGCTGGACGATCCGGACTTCGCAGATGACTTGGCTCTTCTATCGCACACTCAACAACAAATGCAAGAGAAGACGACCAGTGTAGCAGCAGCCTCTGCAGCAGTAGGTCTCAACATACATGAAGGAAAAAGCAAAATTCTCCGATGCAACACAACATGCACCAACCAAATCACTCTTGATGGAGATGCTTTCGAGGACGTTAACACCTTTACATATATGAGCAGCATCATCGACAATCAAGGTGGATCCGATGCAGATGTGAGGGCGCGGATCGACAAAGCAAGGGCTGCAGTTCTACAGTTGAAAAGTATCTGGAACTCCAAGCAACTGTCAGCCAAAACCAAAATCAGCATTTTCAATACAAATGTGAAGACATTTCTACTGTATGGAGCGGAATATTAGAGAAATACCACAGCCATCATCTAGAAGATACAAGTGTTTATTAACAGTTGTCTACTTAAAATATTTCGGATTCGTTGGCCAGACACGATCAGCAACAACGTACTGTGGGAGAAAACAAACCAGATTCCAGTGGACGAGGAAATTAGGAAGAGGCGGTGGAAGTGGATAGGGCACACACTATGAAAAGCACCTAACTGCGTCACAAGACAAGCCATCACATGGAACCCTGAAAGCAAAAGTAAAAGAGGAAGGCCAAGTAACGCATTACGCCGAGAAATAGAGAAAGATATGAGAAGAATGAACAAACATTGAACAAAACTGTAGAGGGAAGCCCAGGACAGAGTTGGTTGGAGAAAACTGATGGGCGGCCTATGCTCCATTCGGGGTAACAGGCGTAAGTAAGTAAGTAATCAATTCGCCAGTTCATCGATGCAACAGTTTGCTCACTGACTAGCGTGCTTGTCCTCCTCTGTGTGCCTGTGTTCTGGTGGTCCATTTGTGGTGTGCCTAAATGAACGTGTTTTACACTTCATATTCACCTGTTTGATTCATAAACCGTCAGGCTATTTAGTAACGATTGTCCGGACGAGCAAATTACGAAGTGTAAGAATATGTTGGATACCGACGTCACGAAACTAGTGTCATATTGCCCGCCATAGTATTAAATTAATTTTATCGGCACTGAAAAATCTCAATAAGTCCTTTGATTTTCATTGTGCATAGGATGTTTATAATTGGTGTAACTGATAATATCCGCACTTGTTTTATGTCACGTATCTGTTTGGTTATGTGTGATTCGTAGTGTTTTGTCACAATTTTAAACAGTTTATGACGTCTCGGGATGAAAGCCTTGTTTATTCTCACTTCAGAGGGCGGAAATCCCTTCTGGAAACCAGGGTAATCAATGATCTACGTGTTCGGATGTTCGTACATTTTAGGAGATGCTTTCCATACAAGCACGAGAAGCACTTATAGGATAAGAATCTGACGGACCAAGATCATCAGAGCATCCTTCAAAATAAGGAAAAGGGACATCACAACGAACGTCTTGCAATGCTAAAGACCCACCAGCGACAACTGCGAAAACGCTTTAGTTCGAGTCAACCGAGGGCTGCAGCCAATGGTCGAGAAATAAATGGCAATGGATTTGACTATTCTGATGGGAAGCACAAATGCCAATGGACAACACCAGATGTACAGAAATTGTGGAACGACATGGTCTGATCGAAAGGAATAAAGACGATGAAAGATTTGCGAGCCTATGTGCCTTCAACAAACTGGTCATAGGTGGCACCATATTCCCACACAAAGAAAAACACAAAACCACATAGATTTCAACTGATTACATTACGCAGAAACAAATCGACCATATAATAAAACAATCGAAAGGACTATGGAAAAGTAAAGAATGGCGAGAGGAACTAGCATAGCTTCAAATCATTACCTAGAGACAGCCAAATTTATTCTGAAACTAAAGAAAATCTAGACAGCTGGGCGAACATCATCAAAATACTTTATGATGATCTTCCTTCAGCATGTTGTCAAACTCAATGAACTCAAGATGATTTTAGCAAGAGGTTCCAGGCTTTTCACGATCTACTGAGTGGAGAGGATAATACCATGAAGAAGAACTAGAACGGGATCAGGGAAGCACTAACATCAACATATGATAAGGTTCTAGTCCACAAGAAATGCCATCACGGCAAGTGAATCTCAGTGAATACTCTGGATACGATTCAAGAAAGGAGGAACAAAACGGCGGTAATCAATATGAGTTGAGCAAGAGCAGAGAAAGCAAAGTCACAAACTGAGTACACAGAAGCAAACAAGAAAGTGAAGTAAAAAACAGAGCTAACAATGTAAATGGAAAAAGTTGTAGGAGGATAAAATCATGAGACATGGTTTAATGAAGAAGCTCGCTGAAAATTATTGACAAACAGAACAACCAGTGAAAAGCATGCAGGGCTCAGTATCCACCAACAACGAAGAACAACCAAACAGGTGTATACAGCGATGAGCCGACAACACTGAAACTACCAAGGAATTATGCAACGCAGAAGACTTTGACACCTGGATGTCTGTTTAGATATTTTCTGTGAGTAGGAAAAATTATGGAAGAACTTGAGTTCTAATTCACCTATTGTATGAAGCTTCGATAACACCTTATTATTATTAGTTGGTTCGAGGCTGAGAAATCGATTGTCAAAGTGAATGCATCGCATTCGGTAGTGTTCAGCTACAATCTGCACTTTCATCCTCACTAGATCACCTGGTTAGGCTCCTTATCGACTCCGTTTAGCATGCGGCTAGGCTGATGAGTGGAGAATCGATACACACCTTTAAGATCACCTGTATATGGAAAAGGCTCACCTGCAAAGAGGCAATCGCAAAACCCATTTGTCTGAGCTAATATGAGCAACAGGCCTAAAGCGATACTTTGCATTACCAACTTTTGACTGGGACGAAATCTAACAAAACGAAGTTTATTTGGCCGATTGGTATTGGTGACTTGGGAAAACAATCAACCTAACGAGGTACAGCGTTTGTAATCCGGTGGAACAGTCAAATGGACTGCACAAATAAACTTGTAAAACTACCCGTAAACATTTCTTACTACCGATTTATTCGATCAGAACATTAGAAAGTACCACGGAACAATATTACATGCGAAAATCAACACTACACACAACATACACACATACAAAGAAATCAAAACACATATACACGTCATACAACGTACAGCATGCAGCATACTAAATGCAACACATATATTTCAGAAAGTATCGAAATCATCATTGTTTGCGACTGAATTCTGAATATCCACTTTGTTCAATATCACTGCATCACCACTTCTACGTATACATATATAGAGATATATACAAATATAATTGTAAATTGTGTACATGAATTATTCACAATGCATTTAACTTCCAAAGTTGCTGTGACTGCAGGAGTCACGACGTTTTTACAACAGAATGAAATATATAACGGTTCAGTTAGAATGAAATAATGTAAAGCATGCAGGTAACTGTAGAATATAGTCTAGATATTTTGAAAGCAACATTGTTGGCTATCAGTCAACACACTTCAAAAACATGGTGTGAAGATCAGTAGTTTAAATCCTTTTGAGAAGCATATTCCGTCACTCACATATACATATAATCTACATGCTGCCATCGATTTCTCACACGTAAACTTTGTCGCGTTTCACACATATGCGTATGATATCATGTGAGCCTAAAAAATGATTCACGATGATTCGTGCATAAACAAGTGTCGGTAGTGTCGTTTATGTGTACGCTCATTTACCAAAGCCCACTATAAATACAACGGTGCAATGTGAACAGTCAACAAACGACAAAGCAATCAAGCAAACAACACTCACTTCTACACTAGACCACCACAATGCAATTCTTCACTGTATGTCACAATTACCTTGTATGATATTGTTTGCCTAATCGGTCTTCTTATTTCAGCTCATCATGGTTGTTCTGGTCGTATCGTTCGAATGTCAAAATTCAGGTGAGTGTCAGTTTACTCGATGCTGGTCGATTCCACTTGACCACTTGACCAGATGTCCTGAGATGATACATGTTGACTAGTTATTAGAAAATATATTGTGAATTGCACACTCATCAGTATGTGAGTTGTCTGATGTTTGCATAGCTGGAATGAGTGATGGTTATTGTTTGTTTTCGTAATTCTCCATATGATGTGTAACATTGTGATGTTGTGTTGTGTTGTTACTTGGTTTTCAGCGATTGCAGCTCCAGCTCCAGCTCCTGAACCACAACCACAACGGTGTCCTTGCTGTTCCGGTGCATGCCCTCAATGCCCTCGGTGTTGTGGATGTGGTGGATGTCGAGGTGGAGACTGTTGTGGAGGATGTTGCAGTAGACGTGGCGGAAGTTGCTCATGTCAATAAATGCTGACAGAAGGACAATTTGACATGTGAACCTATGAATTGTATGTCACATATTTCTCGACTAAATACATCTCATTATTATTACATAGTTTTCGTTGTTTCTGTGTTCGCTGCACATCAAATAATAATAGTATTTGCTTTTCTTACAAGCTCAGTTTTCAAGTGGACATAAATTGATAACTGTGAATAAAGGAAAGCAGAACTATCGTAATGTTAAAACAGCAGGAAACGGTTACACTTCCTTAGGCAGTAATGTGTCTCACGAATTATCAGGTTAGATACAAGTTTACAACAAAGTACCTGTTTCCTACGCATAAGTAGCTTCAAACTTACGACTAGCAATGGCATCTATCGACCACAGCATTCTTCATTGTACGTTTCTGGACAATGTTTTGAAGGCCTGTTGTCTGTCAACTATTTGCCTGATTTCGATTGTTTGATTCGCCATGGATGAATAGGGGTTTCTACTCTACACGTTCATCAGATGGGCTGACGCTGGCTGATTCTCGAGCTATTTTGTTGCACCACACATAACCCTTGATTGCAATGTCCGAGTTAATTTCTCTAGATATTCCTCTCCACCTAAACGTGGTAATTGAATGGTGCAATGATATTCGATGCACACGAGCTTGGCTGAGGCTTTGGGAGTTAATGAGTTTTTGTTAGAGTTTGATTTTGAGTGACCGCGTAGTGAACTTTTGTACAAATTACTTAGTTTATGGTTCTGCCAGTTGCTTAGTTAGTTTGTAATTAAGCAGCCTATTTATTCTGAGTATATTTCAGTGAGTGTGGAAATAATTGTATGGTTTGGTGATAATTAAGTTTGTGAATGTGTGATTAGGTGAGTGAACAAGTAAGTGCGTTAGTTAGTGAGTGAGTAGGAGTGAGATTTTGTAGCTAGGTAGTCTGAGTTAGGTAAGACTGAGCATTACAACCAGACAAATTTATGCTAGACATGCAGAAAGAGGCGTACCAACGCATAAGCTATATGCGAACAGTGTTCCTGACAGACTGAAAAACGAGAAAATGAACTGCTATTTAACTGTAGTATGGGAATCCTCAGTTGTTCTTTACGTTGAATTCAGAATCTTCAAGGATCATGTTTAAAGCCTAACGATTCGACTTGTAAATTGTCTTTCAAATGTTGAATGTTTCTGACTTCAATCTACTCACGATATAGCATGATTACAATCAGTCGACATTCATGATGACTTGCGCGATCCATTTTTGTACATGGATTAATTTCTCATTGTGTCAGATCAGAAGAATCATTCAATTTGCGGTGAAAATGAAAAAATACAACTTGGTGAGACGCATTATATAAAGAGTAGAAAAAAAAGTTAGCCCCTAAAGAGTTGCCATTCTAATCCGGTCATGTAGGCTAAAATGCCCCTCGTACAAATGGAGTTGCATTGTTGCTTTCAAAACGCCCGTAAAACAAAGTAAGAGTGCATTAGAATGAACGTAATCTACTGTTATGCGCCTAACAACGATAATTTTGAAGACGTTGCAGCTTATATTCTATGAGATGCTGCGGTCGATCTTGGACTACATAGTATGCTTCAATTTTGATACTGTAACACAATTAGACCGATGTCGATTTGTGTTTCGACGCCTGTTCAAGATACCAAAGAAAAGAGATCCAAAAAAGTGTGAGAACTGCAAAGGCATCATTCCTCTCTCAGTATCGAGAAAAATCGTCAACAGAGTGTTGTTAGACAGGATGAAGGACTGCATGGACGCCAAAGTTCCACGTAAATAGGCTAGATTCTGAATCGCAACACCGCGGATAATTGCGGAACTATCAAGTGAATGGAACGCACCACTCTACATCAATTTCACTGACTATGAGAAAGCAATTAACACCATCAACAGATTGAAACTATTGAGGATTCCTTGACACTACAGCTCGATAGTGAGGAATGACAAAATTGTACGGAATTCTTATGATGTACCAAACTGCGAAATGGTGCATGAAGCACAGATTATAGACTGGTTTAAAATGAGGACTGGTGTCGGACAATAATACTTACACACGCACTTGCCTTAACTCCAGGATATCATTTGAATTTTGATAACGTCGACAAACAGATGGAAGAAGGGGATACAGTAGATGTAGCTGGGAGAATCGAACTTCGCAAATGATCGATCTCTTCCTTTTCTACACACAACTACATATGCAGTAAATGCTGACCGATTTTTCAGCAGCCTTTACGGCAGTTTGTTTCAACAGACACAAGCGGATAAGCAAGATCACCCGATATAGCACAATATGCGTCAATCAAATTACACCTGATGAAGAAGCTTTGTGGTTGTAGTGTCATGCTTGATGTGCTGATTGGATACGATGCAGATGTGCAGGCGCCAACTGACAAAACAAGATCAGTATTTTTAAACTGAAGAACATCTGCAACTCGAAACAACTGTCAACCGACACATGGGTCACAACTATCGATCCCCTTATCCATACGATACAAGTGGTTGGTAACGGTTGTCTGGATTTTTACAAACAACCTCCTGTGTGAGATAATAAACCTAGACACATCTAGAAGTGGTTAGGAAACACCCGGAGTAAACCAACCATCTGCATCACAATGCAAGCGCGAGTTAGAATCCCAAATGCCAGAGGGACAGGGGTAGACCATGGATTATATAATTCCTAGAATGGAGACAAATATGAATAGAATGAATAGCCATTAGGAAGTAATGCTGAAGACAGAAGAGGTTGAAGAGTGCTGGTCAGCGACACGTGTCCTATATGTGGGGTGACAGTAGTAAGTACGTATATAACTAAGTAGTATGGATATAATCTATCTGTCTTCACCTATTTCTCACACGTAATCTTGATCTCGTTTCACTCATGTGTATGTTAGGACATGTGTTTAACCATTTCCTTTATCTCAAACACATAAAAACCGAATAACTTTATTATCTTTGAGTTCAGTGTACTGCCATAGTCGAATGCTTTCTGCATTCACTTGATCATTTGTTATTTGTCTATCGTTCAATGCTGGCATGTCTGAAATTCTCGTGTACGAAATAAGATTTGTATTTTACTCTTCTTAACGTTTTTCATTGGCAGGATATTTACGAACAAATATATACATTACAAGAGAATAATTTGAACAGCCTCGATCACTGGTAAATGATAAATAGAGATAAAATGATAAATACAGTCCTTAGGGAACTAGCTGCCCTTTCAATCCTGACAAATCTTAACGGACCTACATGGTGAAACATTATCAACAATGAGATGAGTAAGCTGACAGGTTTTTCGGAATATCCAACAGAATATCCTACAGAACGTCCTGAACGTGGAAACCAGTTGATGATTTATACGGCAGTACTATATTAGATCAACTGAAAAAAGTACGTTATAATATTATCAAACCTCTCACTCATACAATAACTTCATAACACACTAGCACATGCGCACATTACTTACCTAACAACTAATTTACCAAATAAATTTCAAATAAATCAGGCAGCGGATGCTCACTGATGTATTTACGCGCAAGAATGCTCACTCGGCACTTAAATAAATTACTAAAAACCCAACTCACCTAATAAAGTATTTCTTAATATAAACTCGAAAACACCTAAAAACATGGGCACACACACACTCAGACTGGTTTATGTGCATCAAATATCATTGCACCATTCAATTACCACGTTTAGGTGGAGAGGAATATCTAGAGAAATTAACTCGGACATTGCAATCAAGGGTTATGTGTGGTGTAACAAAATAGCTCGAGAATCAGCCAGCGTCAGCCCATCTGATGAACGTGTAGAGTAGAAACCCCTATTCATCCATGGCGAATCAAACAATCGAAATCAGGCAAATAGTTGACAGACAACAGGCCTTCAAAACATTGTCCAGAAACGTACAATGAAGAATGCTGTGGTCGATAGATGCCATTGCTAGTCGTAAGTTTGAAGCTACTTATGCGTAGGAAACAGGTACTTTGTTGTAAACTTGTATCTAACCTGATAATTCGTGAGACACATTACTGCCTAAGGAAGTGTAACCGTTTCCTGCTGTTTTAACATTACGATAGTTCTGCTTTCCTTTATTCACAGTTATCAATTTATGTCCACTTGAAAACTGAGCTTGTAAGAAAAGCGAACTAAAGTATGGTTAACTACAGGTATTATTATTACAATTATTATTTGATGTGCAGCGAACACAGAAACAACAAAAACTATGGAATAATGAGATGTATTTGGTGGAGAAATATGTGACATACAATTCATAGGTTCACATGTCAAACTGACCACCTGTAAGCTTTTATTGGCATGAGCAACTTCCGCCACGTCTACTGCAACATCCTCCACAACAGTCTCCACCTCGACATCCACCACATCCACAACACCGAGGGCATTGAGGGCATGCACCGGAACAGCAAGGACACCGTTGTGGTTGTGGTTCAGGAGCTGGAGCTGGAGCTGCAATCGCTGAAAACCAAGTAACAACACAACACAACATCACAATGTTACACATCATATGGAGAATTACGAAAACAAACAATAACCATCACTCATTCCAGCTATGCAAACATCAGACAACTCACATACTGATGAGTGTGCAATTCACAATATATTTTCTAATAACTAGTCAACATGTATCATCTCAGGACATCTGGTCAAGTGGTCAAGTGGAATCGACCAGCATCGAGTAAACTGACACTCACCTGAATTTTGACATTCGAACGATACGACCAGAACAACCATGATGAGCTGAAATAAGAAGACCGATTAGGCAAACAATATCATACAAGGTAATTGTGACATACAGTGAAGAATTGCATTGTGGTGGTCTAGTGTAGAAGTGAGTGTTGTTTGCTTGATTGCTTTGTCGTTTGTTGACTGTTCACATTGCACCGTTGTATTTATAGTGGGCTTTGGTAAATGAGCGTACACATAAACGACACTACCGACACTTGTTTATGCACGAATCATCGTGAATCATTTTTTAGGCTCACATGATATCATACGCATATGTGTGAAACGCGACAAAGTTTACGTGTGAGAAATCGATGGCAGCATGTAGATTATATGTATATGTGAGTGACGGAATATGCTTCTCAAAAGGATTTAAACTACTGATCTTCACACCATGTTTTTGAAGTGTGTTGACTGATAGCCAACAATGTTGCTTTCAAAATATCTAGACTATATTCTACAGTTACCTGCATGCTTCACATAATTTCATTCCAACTGAACCGTTATATATTTCATTCTATTGCAAAAAGGTCGTGACTCCTGCAGTCACAGCAACTTTGGAAGTTAAATGCATTGTGAATAAATCATGTAGCTGAACACTACCGAATGCGACGCATTTACTTTGATAATCGATTTCTCAGCCTCGAACCAACTTATAATGATTAGTTGTTATCGAATCTTCATATAGTCGGCAAATGAAAAATTGGCGAACTGAAATCTTTGTGGAGGCACTACAATACAAACAAAAGAAATGGAAATCATAATGTTATGAGGATATGTAAAAGAACAGAACTAAAGTTGTCTTTAGGTAATACGAAAATGTGGTGAGCGTACTTGTTCATCGATTGGTGAGACGCCTCCAGAAAATCATGCAATGCTGTTTCTCAGACAATCTACACAATAGTTTGGTTCCTGATGACTGCAATAAATAAAACATGAATTATTATTGTATTAAAAATTATTTGTTACTAGGTTCATGGAAGTAAGTAATGCGTAAGAAATTGTTGGTAGTTTATCGAGCGTTGATTAACACTGTGATGAAATGGACAACCAGCATGTTACGATTGATTGTCAGACAGTGTTGAGCATGGTATTGCATGAACTGTGTGTAATGAAAAGAAAAAAACGAGGAGGAGACGTAGTGAACTCACATGAGAAACACATTCCTCTCGACCGATTTTACGAAATCACGAGGATTCAAGTGTTAACACGTGAAGATGTGTGTATTTGTGTGTACGTACAGTGACCAAAGCTCACTATAAATACAACGGTGCAATGTGAACAGTCAACAAACGACAAAGCAATCAAGCAAACAACACTCACTTCAACACTAGACCAACACAATGCAATTCTTCACTGTATGTCTCAATTGCCTTGTATGATATTGTTTGCCTAATCGT
This sequence comes from Schistosoma turkestanicum, assembly GCA_944470395.2. Lineage (NCBI taxonomy): Eukaryota > Metazoa > Platyhelminthes > Trematoda > Strigeidida > Schistosomatidae > Schistosoma > Schistosoma turkestanicum. The sequence continues at coordinate 71,421,409 of OX103979.1, forward strand.
TACTCTCATTTCAGCTCATCATGGTTGTTCTGGTCGTATCGTTCGAATGTCAGAATTCAGGTGAGTGTCAGCTTTCTCGATGCTGGTCGATTCCACTTGACCACTTGACCAGTTGACCACATGAAAATGTGACATGAAGCTGGTACATGTTGACTAGTCATTAGAGAATATATTGTGCACATATTGCGCACACTGATCAGTGCGTTAGTTGGCTGATGTTTGCGTTGGTGAAATGTGTGATTGGTTTTGTTTGTGTTCGTGATTCTCCATATGATGTGTAACATTGTGATGTTGTGTTGTTACTTGGTTTTCAGCGATTGCAGCTCCAGCTCCAGCTCCTGAACCACAACCACAACGGTGTCCTTGCTGTTCCGGTGCATGCCCTCAATGCCCCCGGTGTTGTGGATGTGGTGGATGTCGAGGTGGAGACTGTTGTGGAGGATGTTGCAGTAGACGTGGCGGAAGTTGCTCATGCCAATAAAAGCTTACAGGTGGTCAGTTTGACATGTGAACCTATGAATTGTATGTCACATATTTCTCCACCAAATACATCTCATTATTTCATATTTACTTTATTTTCTTTGTCTAAGTTACAACAATTAGTCCAAATTTAGTTTTATCCAATATACAATATTTGATATTGGATATTCGGTCATGTTATAACTTTACGTCGATACCGAGTTATACAAAGTGTTATTTTTCAACGAGGAAGAGTGATAATTAGAATTTTATTGAAATAATTCCAAATTGTCGCATTTGGATAGGCAATTAGTAACTCAACAATTATCGGATTAGATTCAAGTTTGTAACAAACCAAATAAATTCGTATTTTAAAAGGCTTTGCATTTTTTAAAAATGTCATGCATTCGTCGGACGTTCGTGCGCAATAATGTGTAAATATTTTTGGTATTGATAGCATACTTCTTTTCCTATATTTCCTTCGCATTCGAAGAAAACCACTTGAGAACTGACAGGCACTATTCCTGTGTTTCAAATATCTCAAGTAAATATATTCACGGCATCACTAAAATACGAACTGATGAGCTAGTTGTTACTCAACATCTGTACTAACCAAGATTTTAAAATATATATATATATATATATATATATATATATATATATATATATATATATATATATAATCTGTCATGATGACATTTAAGAGTTTCTCTTGGACGAAAGCGAGTTCTCTGACATCAATTTAAAGCTGATCGCACAAACCTGAACTGAAATCCTAATTGTATGAATTATTCAATAGTTAAAGAACAACCACATAAACATTTTGTTGTGTATATGTCCACTGATTTTTCACGAAGATTCAAACTATGTTTCAAACTTTACACTTCAAATGGTAGTTATATGAGATCAGCAATTGACGGAAATTGTGTTAAGCTCGATTCGATTTTAAATTCTTCCTTTCAAGCATCACCGAGGGAACGGTATTCTGGAGTGTTGAAAAATTGTTGTTCTTTCCTGTACTCAAATAACTGGAGATATCTGCCTACTAACACTCATTTTGAATCGACAAATTCAGTAGTGTCATCTTCAATATTTACCGTTTATACTCTAGAATTAATAATAATAATAATAATAATAATAATAATTTATTCTCAAATAACAAACATGTTACAAGAGACATGCCAATTTACAGGCAAGATCTGGTAGTTTGCACATTAGGTACTAAACAGACACTCAAATGCATGCTTTAAACCATTGGAAATGAAATATTGTTGAGCAATATTTACCCATCAGACTACAGGGTTTGCTTTAATCTGAAAATATCTCCCGACCGAACCAATATTACTTTGACTTTCGTTGTATTTGAGGTGTCACCACTGTGGTATTCACAACGTTTCATTTAGTTTGTGCTTCAGATCTTGAGTAGAAAAAGGACGTTGTTTCACACACACAAACAAACTTCATCCATGTTCCTTCAATCAAGTCACATATTCGGTGAAATCCGAATCATTTTACCCATCATTTGCAGTTGATAACAGAATTCAGATGAACGAATTAGATATTCTTGTCTTTTGTATTTGTTTTCGGGAATAACTATCGATTCGACAGCACGATTTAATGCACGTGATCTGGCACTGTTAGAAAATTGTTTGGACGTAAGTGAATTGCCGATGCCCATGCATACTCGACTACAAACATACTAGATTTGAGCGAACAGTTAGTAAAAGTATCAACAAAAATGTGTTCATCCTGATATAGTAATACAAACACTGCCATAATAAACTGCATGTTGTAAATAATATCAATGCATCATTGTTAATCATTTTCATGATATAAATAACTCCAAAATGTTTGTTTATATAATAAACCATTGACGAATTTTACTGTGGTTGAAGTATGCTAAATATTTTTAACAACACAGGAACAGAAAAATGTCATCATATTTATATGAAACTAAATGTGGATGAATATGGTGCTGAATTTATCGGAATATCAATCAAATACAATTAGGACAGTAAGATTTTATGAAAAATTACTACTGAAGTTTGTAAACAAAAGCAAATCAAGACATAGTATGTTACTGCGGACTTGCAGAATTTGCTGATGTTTTGATCCATGAAAAACAGTCTTTGAATAACAGAATGAAATTATTTGTTCAGCTATCTCACCATTACCATGACAGAGTGCATTATATCATCCAACTATCGTTCTCCATTCCATTGTTCATCTAATATCATATAAGGCACAAAACACGAGAACTCTTTAAGTCTGTTTGTGTTTTTTAAACCCTGAGGATTCTGAGATTTGTTTACGCTCGTTTTCAGATATTGAGCAAACAAAGTTGAACATTGTGTGTGTACAACTTATCATAGTTTCTTGCCTAAACTGAATGAACCACCTCACAGAATCGGTGCCTTGTGAGTTTATCAGGAGATATTTGTTCCTATTCTTGTTTAAGATGTGTCAGACATCGAATTCGCAACCAGTGGTGTGAAAAATAATTGGGAGAATGAAGCCGAAAATATGTGACTTTAGTTTATTTGACGATAGTGAAGGTACGCTATGTACGAACAAATTGATAAAACGAAACCATCAGTCCAGTGCTTCCTAGTCTTCAATGGTTTTTAATGTGTGGTGAATTTTCCGCGTAAACTAGAATGATAGCAACAACAACAAACAAACATGTGGTGTTTGAATGAACTAGTGACTTCTTGTTGTTGTTGAATGCTAGATTTCGAATTCTAAATATAGTACATTCGTTCGTGCTTATCTCGTAGTTCTTGATTCACATACTTCTAATCATCAAACTGGCGTCGCGATGGAGCTTGTAATGGAACAGTTAGATATTAATTCTACTTCTGAAGCTTTTGAAGATTATTTGGAAAGGTTTGAAATCTGGAGTATGACGAGGAAAGATGTCAAAGATGATAAAATTGTGGCTCATTTCCTGACATTCATCGGAAAAGAAGCGTATAGCTTATTAAAAACTTTGGCATATCCATAAAAACCTATCTCTCTTCCTTATGCAATGCTTAAGGAGTTATTGTTGAATCATGTAAAGTGCCCTGGTTTTGAATGCCATGAAAGGGCGAAATTTCATACGATGATTCGTCAAAATGACCAAAAGGTTAAGGAATTCATTCTTGAATTACAGAAACAAGCTGTCAAATGTAATTTCGGTGATCAGTCAGTTAGTCAGTCAGATGCAACGTAGAACTTTGTACATAAGTACATCAGTTCATGTTGCCATACCACATCAGCACAGAGAAGTAATCGTCAATTCAAATCCAATAGTAGAAGAGGTAGTTAAGTTATTATAAGTAATCGGAGTGGTTAGTGTTAGATGATATTATTCAAGAAGTATGATTCAGTGAGAAAATTTTCAGAGAGTCGAAACTGGAGGGGTTGGAGAATCCAGAAGATTAACGTTTGAGAGAACACAAAGAATAAATGCACCGGCGCCATTGCGAACGATTTTGAGCCATGTCATTCAAGGTCTCTAACCATCGATTATTATCATCTCGCGGACTCCAACGAGGTAGTCGACAATTACCGACATGGCTAAGTCCACTCGTCAATGACTTCATGGATTTCTGCCATGTTTTGGTTTGGCCGCCCCTAGCTTTCTTCCAACCTACTCATACACTACAAAACAAAGCTCGACGAGGCAGTCGGTGGTTAGGCATACGCAACACATGTCCCAAACACCTCAACTAATGAAGTTTCATTACTTCATCTATTGATCTGCCATCCCTGCCTAGTACTCGCTTCCTAACGACAGCATTACTTACTCGGTTGTCCCACGGTATACGAGCAATGCTTCGAAGACACCTATGATCGTAAAGCAGTAACCTACGAATATCTTCTACTCTCACTGGCCATGTTTCACAGCCATAAAGTAAGACGGAGCGAACCACTGCGCAGTACACTCGCAAATGGATATCTTGCCTACGCCATAAATGACGCAGGTTGGCAAAACCCAATCGGGCCTTCTGTATCCGAGCTGAGATTTCGTCAGTCACCAGGCCATCGGCACTGATGAGACTCCCAAGATAAGTGAAGCGGTCTACACGTTCGACTACTTCACTCCCTATCACTAGTTCAGGTGCCGATGCAACCCAGTCTTGAAGCAACATTTTGCATTTCGAGGGGGAAAACCGCATCCCGAACATGCTTGCATTGTTGCTTAGGGTAGTCAGAAGACTCTGCATTTTGTCAGCGTCTTCACCAAGTAGGAATATGTCATCAATAACCGAGCCACCTGGTAGAAGGTCTACTCCTGAAAATTCAGACGAGGACAATGTTATGTCTAGGAGCATGTCTATGATAAAATTAAACAAGAATGGGGAGAGTGGACATCCCTGACGGACACCACTTGAAGTAGAGAATTCCGATGACAGTTCGCCATAAGCCCTCACTCGACCAGTGGTGTATAAGGTTAATGTAATTCTTTGGTACACCTTTCAATGACAGACACTGCCACAGAACCTCACGATCCACAGAGTCAAATGCCGCCTTAAGGTGTAGGAAAACAACTATTGTAGGTCGCCTAAATGTGTGTCTATGTTCCAGGACCTGTCTGAGTGTGAAGACATGGTCTATACAGCCACCTCCAGGTCGAAAACCAGACTGGTTTTCTCGAGTCTGCTCTTCACGAGCTTTCGTTAAGCGTCGAAGTATTATTGAGGCCAGTATTTTAGATACTATATTAGTTAGACGTATTCCCCTGTGATTATCACAAGAAGACTTTTGTCCTTTCTTATAGATTGGGACAATCAAGGATTGAGACCAGTCGGATGGGATTGCGTCCAGTTTCCAGATTCGAGCTCGCACTAGAGCATGATCTGAATCCAAACATGTGCCCCAGAACGAGCGACAGTCTTCTATCGAACCCCTCTATCGGTGGCTGATGGCGATGTGATCTAGTTGAGTCTAACGTTGAGACGACTTCGCGGGTCGCCAGGTCAACAGATGCTTTTCCTTATGCCTAAAGTTGGTGTTCGCTAAGAATAGGCGGTTATCTGAGCATAGTTGCAACAGACGGTCGCCATTGTCTGTTCTCTCAGTCGCTACACCATAACATCCACCTAGATCTCTATCATTTTCACCTAGTCTACCTACTTGAGCATTAAAGTCACCAGCCATTATTACTATATCAGAGCGCCTAGCTTATTGGAGGAGGTCCGAAAGCTTTCTGTAAAACTCATCTTTAACCTCGTCTGCACTGCAGTCAGTGGGGGCATAGGCAGATATGACGAAGAGGCAACGGCGAGTGTCCCTATCCTTACGAGTCCTTACTGTCCCGTTTAGTCGGACAGCGCACAAACGACTATCTACTGGTATCCAGTCTAGGAGAGATAATTCTGCCCTAGGACTCAACGCTATGCCTACGCCAGCAAGCAGCATCAGGGCTACCGGATAAACGAAGAGTGAATCGGGCTGCTCCTTCGTTTTGACAAGGTGGAATCAGGATCCTGTATGCGCGTTTCCGAGACGCAGCATACATCGACGGCACGAGTTTCTAAAGTCCTAGCTAATGATGCCTGTTGCCCTATTTGACTCAATGTCCGTACATTAAAAGCTCCAACATGTAGTCTAGAACGGGGTTTCAAGAGACCAGGAACGACGTTTCGCGAACTCGCTTCGTCTGCATTAACGGTGCAGTGAGAAAAGGGGGTGTGAGTAGAGTTAGTCGTAGAGATAAGAGTGACATTAGGGGGTGTAGGAAGGATTTGATTTTGACCAATTTCGGTGATCAACTTCATGTGTAGCTGAGAGACCGATTAATAGCAGGAATTAACATACCTAGTTTGGAAAGAGAGCTGTTAAGAATGTCAAACTGTTCCTTTCAAGATGTTAGAACTGCGTGCATTAACTACGAGGCGTTGAATGAACTTGATATTCAGTCGATGAAGATTTCCAATACTTCGTTTAGTTGTCATGACGAAAAACATTCTCAGGGACAATCAAAATTGTGTTTGTTTAACAGAGGTTCCTATTCTCGTGTAAATATGAACGGTGTTTCAATAAAGAATTACAAAGGAAATCACAAACGTGAGACCAAGTTTGGCAAATGTTTATCATGTGGAAAACTTCATTCTCGTCATTCATGTACATTTCGTAATGCTAAATGTTTTAGATGTGGTAAGATAGGACACATTCAAACAGTTTGCGAAGCTACTGTTCATTTTGCCTCAAGTAGTACTAAATCTTGTAATTTACATCCCAATAATTCAGCTGATCCTAATGATCATTTATCTTTGTCTACCATTTCGAAAGGTAATGCTCATATTCAAAAGCGATTATATTCATCGCTTGGTTCATGTCATGACATTATTGTGGACACAGGCAGTATAGAGTCCATTATTTTGATTCAAGAACTTGAAATCGTTAGATCCTAACGTTGCGGTTCGACCTACTGAAGTATCAGTATTGGGGATTACTGGACACAGACTGCCTATACGAGGATGTTGTGAATTGCTAATAAGAGATGATAATTCCTCATACATACCTTGTGAATTCTTAGTTAGCGAAACAGGACTGTCAATACTGGGTTTAAAGAATTTGAAAAGGCTTAGAGTGTAGTTGTCTTTCCTAGTTTCTAAAGAAAATTCTGATCCTTTACTGAAAGATTTGATAGCCACGGTTGCTAGGTGCAATGGAGGTATGAAAACGGTTGTGCACAGGAGTACCAAACGAATTCAACATGTTGACTGCATTTCTCGACAGTCATTACAAGATAAACCTGTTAATTCTTCAGACTGTTTGTTGGTGCAACCTTTACCAGTGAAACGTCCAGATCTCATTAGAGAAACTCGTAGAAACTTTGGATGTATAATTAATGCTATACGGATAGGTTGGAATGCTAATCTGAAACGTAGATTCCCTATCTATTTTTCTAAGCGGGATGAGCGATCCACTACTCCTGATGGTATTTTGTGCGTAAATGATCGGGTTGTTATTACTCCTTCATTGCGTAAATCTGTCCTGGAAGATCTTCATAGTTGACATTTAAGTGTTGAGAAAATAAAGTCCTCGGCGAGGCTCACCTGTTGGTGGCCAGAGAAAAATGCAGATATTTGTCGTACAGCAAAAAATTGAGAAAAGTGTCATAAGCTGAAAAATCAGCATTCGAAGTGGATTGATTCTATTGCCGCCTCAACATTTATTGAGCTGGAGAGGGGAGTAGATACCTTTCTACTGCAATATAGAAATGCCAGACATTCGGTGACGAAAGAGACTCCATCAAAACTATTAAAAGGAAGAATTCTTCGGTCGAATATGAGATGTTTGGAGTCTGCAGAAGTTACACATTATCGTGGCGATGATCTTCAAACATCCACGGGCATTTTTCTGAAGAATGTCGGGAAATCTATGGTGCGACTTCTAGATATCAGTGACTTAATTACACACAATCGACATTTTGATCAAATACAATTCCAGGAACCAGATGAGTTTGTTCCAATTTCGGTTGTTAATTCTAATACTAATGAGAGCATTCTAGATAATACGGAGTCTTTATCCAATACACTGTCGGAAAGACGCAGAATGAATTTGAGAAGAAGACGCACAGTTGATTACAGACACCTGGATTTCAATTTAAGCTGTGGCGGATGTGGTGTTTGAATGAACTAGTGACTTCTTGTTGTTGTTGAATGCTTGATTTCGAATTCTAAATACAGTACATTCGTTCGTGCTTATCCCGTAGTTCTTGATTCACATACTTCTAATCATCATAAAACACTTAGTTGATTTCAGTGAAGTTCAATGAAATGCATATGCTTCAAATCAAAATGTAAGTTTGCTATACATCAGTTATAATCATATGCAACTAAGAAAATAATGGTCAAACTACAGGTCAGTCAGGTCTGTGAGATATTTCTTAATTCAGGCACATTCGTGTGGGATACTATTCAAATTGGTTAAATTTACAAATGATGGTGTAAGTTTAAACTTCATACGAATTCCTTCTCGGGCTACTGCTGGTCTTTAGACAGGATAATATAGAAGCGCGGGACATGAGTCTGCATTTGAAACCATCGAAACACTTCGAACTCAGGGTGGACAAATGAGACTAGTTTCAGAAGAAATACTGTTATTAGAATATTGAAAACTTTTGATAACGAGCTTTTGTTTCACTCTTTTCACAAAAATAGGGAAGAATAACTCAAATATAAATTACTATTTACATTTCTTTCACTTAAGATTGGTAAATTCATTGGTACTTGATGTAATGTGGGCTGCAATGTCTAGGCCTATTTGTAATCATGGGTTTATCCCTTTCATTTATTATCAGTTTTGTCTCCGTCTTCAAGACAGGCTGTTTCGTAGACCTTCAAATGATAACGAGATATAAACACTTTTTGTTGCCTCAGAATAAAACAAGGGTTGTTGTCCTAACTTTTTCGGTACACCAATATGTTAACTCTGGAAAAAAACCTTTCAAAATCGTTACTTTAGTTAACAGTTTCATATAGTCTTCATATGTGTGTGCCATTCATATTGTGTTCGCCCAATTTCAATGGCCGCTCATGAAGCCTAACCTGTGCTTAATGGTCAGAAGCTGTGTAAAGTTAAATGTTGTCCAGTCGAGTCGACTTCCGATACACTCAGCTATTCATCTTTCAAACCCCTTCGACTAAACGGCATGTCCTAAAAGGAAATCAGTCATTATTTTCTATTACGCAGGGCAGTACTGCATCATCCTACAGACTATTTAAGTTATCTATTTACTAAGAAACATTGGTGTCTTTATCGAATTTGAGGAACATAATAACCATGTAATATTCCCAATGGATTTTAGCAAATTAGATGAGATCCCTCAACATAATTTCGATGTATGCCATGTTCACAACAAACAAAATAGGTCACAAAGAACTGCGCAAAACAAACTGCATCAAGTGATGAAAAGATCTATCTTAAGAAGTGAATTGAAATTTCCCACGTACTAATAGAATCAACTGGCGTTATAAGACAGGAGGAATTCAGGAAACTGAAAATCATGTTCATCGATAAAGAACTGATAACTAAAACACGGCCAAATATTGGCTGCAAAACAGCCTACAAAATACTGTAAAACAATGTACAAAGAATTTGGTAGTGCAAAAAAGCAACGTCCATTCCTAAAATTTTAAGGTCATTGAGAGCACAAATAAAATCCGTTATAAACTTGCAACCAATATGTCAATACGTGATCTAAACAATTGCTTAGCGAAGTTTCTCCATTTGCAACTATTTCAATACATTGTTAACTATATTTATACACCGTTTATAATGCTCGCCTCGAAATAATTTGAAATAGGAATATTTGTGAAAACTCATACAGAAGAATGTCAGAAAGATAATAGTTTATTTCCTGATATCACCATTATTATTTTATTGCGATTTTTAACACTATCAGACTGTGTAAGCTAAAACAGGAACAACGAAAACTATGGAATAATAATGCTATGTATTTGGTAGGGAAATCAGTGACATACAATGCATACGTTCAGATGTCAAACTGACCACCTGTCAGCGCTTATTGACATGAGCAACTTCCGCCACGTCTACTGCAACATCCTCCACAACAGTCTCCACCTCGACATCCACCACATCCACAACACCGAGGGCATTGAGGGCATGCACCGGAACAGCAAGGACACCGTTGTGGTTGTGGTTCAGGAGCTGGAGCTGGAGCTGCAATCGCTGAAAACCAAGTAACAACACAACACAACATCACAATGTTACACATCATATGGAGAATCACGAACACAAACAAATCCCATCACACATTTCGCAATTTCAAACATCAAATCACTACCACACTGATCAGTGTGTGGCCAAGTGGTCAAGTGGAATCGACCAGCATCGAGTCAGTTGACACTCACCTGAATTCTGACATTCGAACGATACGACCAGTACAACCATGATGAGCTGAAATGAGAGTAACGATTAGGCAAACAATATCACACAATTCAATTGTGACATACAGTGAAGAATTGCATTGTGGTGGTCTAGTGTTGAAGTGGGTGTTGTTTGCTTGATTGCTTTGTCGTTTGTTGACTGTTCACATTGCACCGTTGTTTTTATATTGGACGTTGGTCACTGTACGTACACACAAATACACACATCTTCACGTGTTCACACTCCAATCCTCGTGATTTTGGAGAATCAGTTCACGCGAATGTCTTATTCATGTGAGGTCGCTACGTCTAATCTTTGATTGATCTCTTCCTTACACACCGTTCATGCAATACCTTGCTCAACACTGTCTGAAAATCGGTCGTAGTATGATGCTAGCCCATTTAGTCATGGTGTGAATCAACGTTCGATATACTAACAACAATCTCATATCAAGTTCTCATTCACATGAAATTCACAATATTCATAGTGTGAAAATAATAATTGTTTCTATTTGTGATACTTATTATCAGCCATATCGTTGTTTCAATCGGAAAGAAAACTACCGAATAAGGTTTTCTGGATCTGTCTGAAAATTCTGTCAATCCGTACACTCAATACACTTTAGTTTCATCTAAGATCAGCTTTCCTTTGTGTTCGCGTGACATTCTGATTTCAATTTCCTTTATTTGTCTTTTATAAATGTTACGAGTACAGGAAAATCTCAATTTGTCGTTCCATGTTTATTCTGTACAAGGTGTTTACAATTGGTTTAATTGATGATGACGACACTTGACTTTGTATTTTAATGACATGTGTCTGTGAGGATACGTCTTGGTTTGTAGTGACGTTTCACCGTCGGTGATATCGACTTCGGGAATGTAGTTATGAAGTTCTTGTCTGATTTTAGTGGAAAGTTGTTTTGTGTAATTTACTTGATGGGCTTATCAGATTTATCACTATATTGACTGAATGGAAGATATTTCGCGTTCTGCTGACCAACAGGACGCAATCTGTCTGTGCGTTGGCTAGACATCACGAGCATAAATTTACTGAGGTGGAGAAGAAGCCATCCTTCAGTTGTGTGTGGGGACGAGTAGAACATGGTGAAAGAAGGTATGTCGAAGTGACTGAAATCACTCAATCACTCCCAAACTAGTTTGCTTGCATCAAATGCCATTGCACTTTAGTTTTTGAACATGCATACTTTTCGGGCAGTACCTTTAGTCCTTCCGCTACAAATGTTTACGTCATAATCGTGGACCTCTCTGTCTACTATTTACCTACAGTAACTGCTGTAATTTTGGGCGTATTATTGGAGGTCAATCCGGCCGCGTTCATCCGCCTTGTCTGAGCGTCCTTCTCCGGAACTGAATGTATGTTTGAAACAGCAGAATCCAGTACTCGCTTCCGAAGTCACTTTGGCGCGTCGTTTGGAAGATTCCTGATTAGTGCGACTTCTTTCATCTTCACAGGATCATGAGGTAGCTCGTGGGATGTGACATTAAGGAACAAAAAAGCCGTCTTAAAACTTGAGATGGCTATGTATGCGGCGATCCCGATCTTTTCATGCTTGGCAGCGACTGGCATAAAGGTCTACGTCTGTAGGTGACGTTGAGGCATTCATAGAGCTATCTCGCACGCTGGTCATCGCTGGAATTTTGTCTGGCATGAGGGCAACCTGTTTAGGCGGTGGGTCGTTGAGCAGAGCTGTGATCATATGCTCGGTATGAGCTAGCAGGGATTCAAGCCATATTTCTGTCACTCTCTCAGAGTCAGCTCTTGTAGGTCTTGCCAAAGTGTGCAGGCGCGTGAGGTGGTGGCTCGGCTTAGCATCACTCAGGGGTGATGTGCTAATCAAATCCTCAGTAGTTCCCCCCTCAATAGGAGGAAATGTCTAAGAATCGCTCACTTGAGACTATTGTAGACATCGGGTAAGTGAGAATTAAGAACGACCTTATGGGAAGGCAAAGGCTGCAGAGCAGAGGCATGGCTCGCAGAGCGACGGATCTTGAAATTAGCTTGCAGTTCCGCTAACCAGACCCACTATTTTGGAGAGTTGCTGCTAATATAGTATGTATGTATTGTAAATATCAAAATGGAATGATCTACAACGAAAAAGTTAACAAATTGACAGAATCATCGCAATTGACTTGCTGGCGATTTCGTGAAAACGAAAGAATATCGAGATCGTGCAAGGAAAACGGGGCGAAAATGTTGGCAACTCAAACGAAAAGTTTGCGCGCACAGATAGCAATAAACAAAGATGTTCAGTAAAACAACCACTGGTACAATTGGCTGTATTAATGAACGTTTCCATTTCACCATTTGCGTTCTCTTCATAAGAGCATTCCACTGCAGCAGCGTCTCGCTACAAAGGGTGTACACGTTTGATGGGTAGCGGATTCGTTCTTGGGACTGATAGGCAAAACGTGCGATTGTAAGACGGGAGGGTTAACGAACAGGAAGCTATACATGGTGCTCTGGTTGTCACTGATCTTTAAAGAGAACGGTATTAGTAGTAACGTGTCATGTTTACTGCCTAATTTGGCTTACCATACCAGTTTGACTCGTATCCAGTGTCTGAAGACTACATTCGTAGAGGTCCGGACAATAAAACACTGCGGACGTTGGACCAAACCAGAAATGACCATAAAAATCAAGTATACTAGATGCTACTACTATAATTTTCGACACAAATTTTGAAAGATCATAACTCGGAACTTGCAAATAATCCTCTGATATATATATATATATATATATACGCAGTGACAAAATTCGCTTTAGCTATACTAATTGTTCAAGTTAGTAGTTTCACGCATCATTATATGAAAATGAAATCCCGTATACGGCACCTTCAGAGATACTTCCAGTTTCATGCTTGGATAAAGGAGTTCGGTTGGGTGAGTGAGTATCGATCCGACTTCGAATGCCATAATTCCGCCACAAAAGTCGCTGATCAGGAAAATTGATTAATTTCTACTCTTTTCCCTATACAGAGGAGTTGTGACGAAATTTCTCAAAATTCAGGAGGGCATCATCACCCCTGGCAAACAGAGTAACAGTTACTTCTATTAAACTGAATGTCCTAACAAAGTGGGAGCTCATAAGGACCAGACAAAATAGACGCGATAAGCCAGTAACTGAGGGTCAAGAGAAACGCTCCACGTAAGTAGAAAACTTCAACGAGCACTTGTATAAACTACACGCATTGAGTACATTGGATATTTTAGCCTCACACAGACCCTCCTATGTTACGGGATCAAAAGTAAAAGGAAGGAGTAAGGCTATCCAACAAATCAAGAATGGCCAGTAACAGTATCAGGCCGCATACGAAGTTCAGCAATGCGGTTGATGCAAAAATAATCCACGATCCTTTTGAGAAATATTCGGTTGGAAAAACATGTACCTACAGCATGAAAAGAGGAATACCTCGTCATGACGACGAAGTATGATCTTGGTAAGTTGGTTATCACATGTCAGTGAAGTTTTCCTGTGATCGTTGATGATTATCAGGAGTCACGTTTTAATCTCGGGGATTAGGTCGTGAGAGAAGCTTGAAGGAAAAAGGTCTTTTCATTGATGAGATAATTAGTTGCATGAATTGAATGGGTAGGTATCCCATCTGCTGTCGAATTTGGAAGAAGTTTTACATATTAGTTTATAAAGTAAAAGCCTACCTCCAATCCATAGTACGTAGGAAGTCCTTCGAATGTTCATATGTCAGAGATAACAGATAGCGAACAAGAATAACCGTACACTTCGCATACTCTATAGTAAAATTTTCGTCTGTACTGCACTGTAACAAGATTTTGATCTGCGTCAAATCGGGCAAGAGTTAATAAAAAACAATGTTGCAGTCAAAATTTTAATCTATATGCACACCGCTTTACCGTCAAAATTAACAGTAGAATGCTGGCGAGTGCTGCTGATAATAATAAAGATAATAGCACCAAATGGCACCATATGTGCTCGTGAAACATCTAATAGACGATCGATGTTTACCACAGACTACTAGGTTGATTTTCTCATAATCAATATGGTAATTGAGATATTGTTTAGGTTACAGAATAAGAGTGTGTCTTCTCAAATTCCTTATTGAATATTACTTTATCTTACTGCTTACAATCTAAGAAAAGCAGGATATGATGCGTAATAAATAATATCGATCCTGATACGAAACTTCTCTGATGCCTATTTATTCTTTCGAACATCAATTCAGTAAGTTTAAATTATAGCTAACAGTAAATCAACTTGCGATATTTCATATATGTTTTACGAAATGGTTGCTGAATAAATGCAACAGAATGTTATTATTAGCAACAAGAAAATGGTACCATTTCGTGCTTTCTCGTCAGTCACATACAAGCAACATGTTATTTGTGTAAATACAGTTTTGAAGATAAGGTCAAAATTTCTTATTTAGCATGACATTCACACACTAGAACCATGGTAACTGCGGAGAAAGTTACTTAGGGAGGACAGATCGCCGATTAGAAGACAGGATAGGGGAACATATTCCAAAATGGCTAATCAAATCCATGATTCATCAACCTAGCCCATCATCTCAAAATCGATCAAGAAACCCAGCCTCGTCCATCTCAAAACATCTAATGATGAGTGGTCATCAAATTGACTCAAAATCAGCCTTTAGATTTGTGATATGTCATCAAAATCCACACACACTGAAACTACTCGAAGCTATCCTGATTGGTCGCAAAAGTTCAACTTTATGAGTTTAAAAACAACTGTATGTTGACCTTTGTTTACCATGGTTCTAGTGAGTGAATGTCATGCTAAATAATGAACTTTTGACCTTATCTTCAAAAACTGTATTTACACAAATTACATGTTGCTTGTATGTGACTGACGAGAAAGCACGAAATGGTACTATCTCACAAAATATGTCTTCTTATTTCTCTATTCAAATTTATCAAAGGGAACCACTGTTTTGAACAAGAAAATGGTTTTAGACTATATTCACTCAGTCAACGGTAAAACTCAGGATAGCGGGTTTTTAACATTAACTTTAACCTACGACAAATGTGGTGACTCATATTTTGTCTAACAAAGAATAACTTCATCACCTAAGTGAAAGAGTTTTCGATCACAAGATTTATGAATCTACTGTTCCTAAGAATCCATTCATATCATCCACAATTTTATATTTTATTAAAGTAGATACATTTATATGTTATTATGGATCAAACGTCATCATCATTCCGTTGGTTCCACTGGTTTAATGATAACCTAACTGAATTTTAAGCGAAAACTTTAAAATTAGAATGAATCTGTATGATTCATTGTTACACAAAAATTCCTGTCTGACAGTAAATGTACTTCATTTCTTCGCAAACATCTGATGTTTTATTTTCGATTAAAGTTATAGGATGACCAAAACAACAATAAAGGACAGAACGTT
>OX103979.1:71437671-71460988 GCA_944470395.2 Schistosoma turkestanicum
CAGCTATTAGGGGGAAATCGCGAAGAAGACACAAGAACAGAATACTACATCAGGCAGCCATAATCACCTAAACAACCAATAGAAAGAAAACAGTGAGTGGGAGATCTGAACGTACTGAACGAATGTTGAACTGATTCAACGAGATAAAATCAGAGGAGTAGAAAATTTTAAGGAAAACACATCAATTCGATTACAGTAAACAGTAATCAGTGTATTGATTGAGAGATTGCTCGGGCAGATCCGGAACATCCAATACTATCGTCACGTTGAATATCGCTACCACAATTTGGTTGATAAAAATCATCATCATATCAATTATTATTATTATTATTATTATTATTATTTTCATCGTGTAATTATTGTTAGTTTCATGTAAGTCAGTAATTGATGATTGAGTGTTGTTTGCTAATCGAGCGTTGATTCACTCTGTGGTGAACTGTGCAAACAGCAAGCTATGATTGATTTTCACACAGTGTCAAACACGTCAGTGCATGAGCCGTGTGTAAAGGAGGGAACACACCACCAACAAAATAGTGATCGCACATGAATAACACATTCGCGTCGATTGATTCTACGAAATCACGAGGATTGAAGTGCGAACATGCGTGTGTGAAGTGATCTTCGTCCATTATAAATACAACAGTGCAATGTGTGCAGTCAACAAACGGAAAAGCCACCGAGCAAACAACACTCACTTGAACAGTTGACCGACACAATGCAATTCTTCACTGTATGTTACAATTGCAATGTGTGATATTGTTTGCCTAATCGGTCTTCTTATTTCAGCTCATCATGGTTGTACTGGTCGTATCGTTTGAATGTCAGAATTCTGGTAAGTGTCAGTTTGCTCGATGCTGGTCGATTTAACTTGACCACATTACCATATGACATGAGTTGATACATGTTGACTGGTTGTTGGAGAATATATTGTGAAGCACACTGATCAGTGTGGTAGTGATTTGATGTTTGAAATTGCGAAATGTGTGATGGGATTTGTTTGTTTTCGTGATTCTCCATATGGTGTGTAACATTGTGATGTTGTGTTGTGTTGTTACTTGGTTTTCAGCGATTGCAGTTCCAGCTCCTGAACCACAACCACAACGGTGTCCTTGCTGTTCCGGTGCATGCCCTCAATGCCCTCGGTGTTGTGGATGTGGTGGATGTCGAGGTGGAGACTGTTGTGGAGGATGTTGCAGTAGACGTGGCGGAAGTTGCTCATGTCAATAAGCGCTGACAAGTGGTCAGTTTGACATCTGAACGCATGCATTGTATGTCACTTATTTCCCTACCAAATACATCTCATTATTCCATAGTTTCCGTTGTTTCTGTGTTCGCTACACATCAACTCATAATAATGATAATTGTGCTGACTATATTTTGCTTCGCTTATCGGAATAATTCACATTTCAAATGGAAATAATTTGATAGGTACAAATAAGGGAGAGGAAATATTCAAATAACATTGAAAGATTGAAATATTGTCACACGTCTTGAGGCCATTACGGCCCCAAATATTTACTCGTTTCCATACAAGTTTTTAAAAATCTCTCCCATAACGCCTAATCGACTTCGAATTTGTGAACAGTCATGGCTTCTATGAACGACAGAATTTGTCCCGAAACATTTCTAGACAATTTCCCAAACTCCTCACCACATGTGCGTGTCCTCGTAAACGTGTGAATTGATAAGTGCAATGGTATTCGATGCACAGAAACTAGGCACTTGAGTGAGTGAGTGAGTGAGTGAATGAGTTTGTGGGTGAGTCAGAATGTGAGTAATGAACTAAGTCCATAAGTCACTTAGTTATCCGGTTATTCAGTGGGCGGCCGAATGAACGAGCTTGTGAATAATTAAACTAGTGAGAAGTTGATTGTGTTGTTTGTTATCAGTGAAGTTGGTGGGTGGGTAATTAATTGAGTATGTGCGTTATTCAGTGAGTGCGTGAGTGAGTTAGTGAGTGATTGAGTAAGTAGGTGGGTAATATTACAGCATTCTTTGTTCAGGCGACCGCATATCATTCGAACAACCGACATATTATCAGATCGGTCTGACCTGAGGACGCCATTGTTCTACACCAGATACTGACTGCATCATCACACATCCACTAGTGTAAATGGATTTCTACGGTGGCAGTTCCAATGGGTTCCAATAGGTGCACTCCTGTACTCGTTTCTCCCAAACCTAGGTCCAAAGAAATCAAAAAAGAACAAAAATTCTAGGAGAAAGCGGTCTTTTATAATAAAAACATCGAAATACAAAGCATTACCTGGAATTAATGCTCCTTCCAGGTTACAATTACTCCGAAGAGTATCAGAAACAACGATTGAGTAAGTGATTGAGTAAGTAGGTGGGTAATATTACAGCATTCTTTTTTCAGGCGACCGCATATCATTCGAACAACCGACATATTATCAGATCGGTCTGACCTGAGGACGCCATTGTTCTAGACCAGATACTGACTGCATCATCAAACATCCACTAGTTTTGATATTGTGGACCTTCGGAAGGATGTGTTGAATACATCGATACATTTATCAATCTACTCATCCCAATGTTGACAATGTGACACCGTGCAGATTCGTTGTACGTTGTGTGGAGTGAAAAGTCAGCTAGTTCCTATGGATTAAATTTCTCATCTTATCTGAAACCAAAGCCACAATCCTGGGCTTTCCTCTCCGGGACTTCACAATGTTTGCTGATTCCTTTCACATCTTTCTCTATTTTTCGGCGTAGTGTGTTTCTTGGACTTCTTGTTTTCCTATCGCCTTGTGGGTTCCGTTTGAGGGCTTTTCTCGTTACACAGTTAGGTACTTTCCGCAATTTGTGTCCTATCCACTTCCACCACTTCTTCCTG
Source organism: Schistosoma turkestanicum (assembly GCA_944470395.2). Lineage (NCBI taxonomy): Eukaryota > Metazoa > Platyhelminthes > Trematoda > Strigeidida > Schistosomatidae > Schistosoma > Schistosoma turkestanicum. Next base: position 71,440,526 of record OX103979.1, read on the forward strand.
ATTTCCTCCTCCACTGGAGTCTGGTTTGTTTTCTCCCACAGTTCGTTGTTGCTGATGGAGTCTTGCCAACGAATACGAAATGTTTTTCGTAGACAACTGTTAATAAACACTTGTATCTTCTGGCTGATGGCTTTCGTAGTTCTCCAAGTTTCCGCTCTATACAGTGGAACTGTCTTGACATTTGTATTGAAAATCCTGATTTTGTTTCAGTTGAAAGTTGTTTGGAGTTGCAGATATTTTTCAACTGTAGAAATGCAGCCCTCGCTTTGCCAATCCGCGCCCTCACATCTGCATCCGATCCACCTCGAATGTTGATGATGCTGCTCAGATATGTAAAGGTCTTAACGTCCTCCAAGGCATCTCAATCAAGAGTGATTTGGTTGATGCATGTTGTGTTGCATCGAAGAATTTTGCATTTTTCCTTTATGTATGTTGAGAACTGCTGCTGCAGAGGCTGCCGCTACACTGGTCGTCTTCTCTTGCATTTGTTGTTGAGTGTGCGATAGAAGAGCCAGGTCATCTGCGAAGTCCAGATCGTCCAGCTGCGTCCTAACTGTCCAGTTGATACCGTGCTTCCCTCCAGACGTCAACGTCTTCATAATCCAGTCGATGAATGAGCAGGAGAGTGAGAAAGGGTGAGAGTAAGCAACCTTGCCTGACACCGGTCTTCACCTCGAAAGAGTCTGTCAGCTGACCTCCATGCACGATTTTGCAGTTGAATCCATCATAAGAATTCCGTATGATGTTGACTATTTTCTCAGGCACACCGTAGTGTCGAAGAAACCTCCACAGTGTTTTCCTATCCACGCTATCAAATGTAGCAATTTGGTCAGTACACGATCGATCCTTACGAAATCCGGCCTGTTGATCTCGAAGTTGGGCGTCTACGAAGTCCTTCATTCTGTTTAACAATACTCTGCTGAAGAATTTGCCTAGTATTGTAAGAAGAGTGATGCCTGTGTAGTTCTCACACTTGCTCAGGTAGCCTTTATTTGGTATTTTGATCAGGTATCCTTCTTTCCAATCTGATGGTACTTGTTCCTCATCCCAAATCTTCTTGAAGAGGATGTGAAATATTTTCGCTGTTGCTGATACATCTGCTTTGATTGCCACTGCTGGAATGTTGTCTGGTCCTGCTGATTTGCCGCTCTTGATTGGTCTGATGGCCGTACCGATCTCTTGAATTTTTGGTGAGCCAACGTTAATTGGTAGGTTGATGTATGCTGCTTTAAGGTTACATGGGTTCAGTGGAGCTGGTCGATTCAGGAGTTCCTTAAAGTGCTCTACCCACCTATTTCTCTGTTCTTCAGTGTTGCTGATTACTTTGCCTTCCTTGCTTTTCACTAGTCTTTCTGGTTTACTATAGTTTCCGGCCAGCTTCTTTGTAGTTTCGTACAATTGTCTCAATATTCCTTCTCTTGCAGCCTTTTCCGCCGTCATTGCTAGATCTTCCACATATTTTCGTTTGTCAGCTCTGATGCTCTTCTTCACTTCCCTGTTTGCTTCCGTGTATTCAGCTTGTCCCTTAACTTTCTCTGCTCTTGTTCGGCTGACATTCACTGCTGCCTTCTTGTTCATCCTTTCTTCAATTTTTTCAAGAGTATCAACAGAGATCCATTCCTTGTGATGGTGCTTCTTGCGACCAAGGACCTCCTGATATGTTGAAGTGATTGCCTCCTTAATCCCTCTCCAATTGTAATCCAATGTTGTTTCCTCTCCATTGTGTAGATCATGAAAGGCCTGGAACCCATTGCTGAGGGCTATCTTGAATTCGTTGAGCTTTACAGTATCCCGTAAAAGGCCGTATTAAACTTGTGGGATGTTGTCTGCCCCGTTGTCCAGTGCTTCTTTAGTTTCAGTTTCATTTTGGCGACCAGCGAATGGTGATCTGAAGCTATATCAGCTCCTCTCTTAATTCTCACATCCTCCATGGTCCTTCTGAACGTTTTGTTGATACAGATATGGTCAATTTGGTTTTGAGTAGTGTGGTCCGGTGAAATCCATAAGGCTTTGTGAATGCGTTTGTGCGTGAATATTGTGCCATCGATGACGAGTTTGTTGTAGGCACATAGGTTTGCAAATCTCTCACTGTTTTCGTTCCTTTCTCCCAGTCCATGTCGTCCCATGATGTCTTCATATCCAGTGTTGTCCATGCCAACCTTGGCATTCAGGTCTCCCATAAGAATCGTCAAATCCTTTGGTGAGCATTTCTCGACGATTGACTGCAGCATTTCGCAGGAATGATCTTTAACGTCGTCATTGTAGTCATTGGTAGGTGCATAACATTGGATGACGTTCATTGTAATGTCCTCTTTCTTTGTTTTGAAGGATGCTTTAATGGTCCTCGGTCCATGAGATTCCCATCCTATCAGTGTCTTTTGTGCATGTTTGGACAGCATCAGTACAACTCCTTGTGTATGTGAAGCGTTTTCCTCTTCATGACCAGAGTATAACAGCAGTTTCCCTGAAGCTAGTCTCAGTTGTCCTACCTGTGTCCAATGAGTTTCACTGATGCCGAGCACCTCGAGGTTGTATCTTTTCATTTCTGCTGCAACTTGAAATAGTCTTCCAGTCTCCCACAATGTACGAACGTTCCATGTCCCTAAAAGAATAGTTACTCTGGTTGTAAGAAGAGGCATCGGCACCGTGACTTCCGAGGGAACTCGGCGTAATAATTCTTCTTCCAACTCTCACGGCAGAGTAAAAATGGTTTGAATTATTTTTTCTGGTGAGCATTTTTTCGGCAAGTGAGATTTCGAAGGAAAGGGGTCGTCAACCCCATGTCCAACTCACCTTCTTTATCCGGGCTTGAGACCGGCAGTAGTCCCTGAAGGAGGAGGAGTTTCATCCGATCCTGCTCGACAGATATTGATTGCTACTGTCTGGTTCGTGTTTTATCGGATCTTATCCACAGTCATCTTGATCACAGTGATCCATTATTTTTGATGGTGCTCATTGAGGCCTGGGAGCTTATCACATGTTGAAATTTTTGCTGACATGATCCCTCCACAGTTGTTCTGAATGATAGTATTGTCTCCATTGATAAGACGGTGAAAGACCTCAAAGTTTATATTGAGCGCTAAACTGATTTCGTTGTTCGTTTCGAAATTTCCGAAGATTGGCTGCAGCCTCATTTACAATTCCTTTATAAACGTCTTCATAGTTATTGTTAGTAGGTGCATAGCACTTGACAGCGTTCACTCTAATGCCTGCCCTCTTACTTTGATATAAGGGATTGATTTTTATATCATTAGTGCAAATCCATCGGTATGAGTAGAATTATCTTATTGATAGTCGGAGTATAACGGCAAATGTTCTGAGTCTAGCAGTTGTTGTCTGGCCTGCATGTATTGCCTTTCCCAGGGTTGTACCTTCTCATTTTCACAGCGTTTTGGATGATTCTTCTGGTATCGCACAATGAAAAACCATTCCATGTAACAAAATTAGTGGTTGCTCCACTTTTGAGAAGGTGAATCGGCCTCGAGTATTACGAAGAATCTTGGTTACCATACGGGTTTTTGAAAATCTTTCTCGTAACGCATAATCAGTTTCCTGTTTGTGAACAGTCATGGCTTCTATGAACAGCAGAATTTCTCCTGCAACATTTCTTCTCATTTGATATAACTGAAGTCTTTAAACATTATATTTCATATATCGATCTATATCATAATATCTGAATACATTGTCGTTCAAAACAAAATCTTTTAACATGAATTACAGAGAAACTGATCCGAAGTTTGATTATAGAGTTCACTGCAACATAACGTGAACAGCAGCTGTAATATCAACATATGAAGAAAGGTCTAAGCAACGGAAGACCAGTCGATTGTTTGCAAGACTTAATCTTAGAGCGAATGACAAGATTTCCACCTAATTAATGTTAAATACAATAGATCAAAACTGGATAGTTAGTTACACTTGATCACAAGACAGTTTTATTGCAAACTGACAGTATGCTCACCCTTTAGAATGCCACTTACAATTTGTTAAGTTCGTTTACTTTTGTTGTCGTTTTTCTCTGCCCACAACTGGTTTCTTGTGCATTGCTTATACTACTTAATTACTAACATTCAGTAAACAGTTTTATGTTTAATAATTTCTCTGTGTGTCATGTATCGCCAATCATCTTGGATTGTTGTGTGATATGAAAAATTATTTGCAAGTACTAGTCGCGTCTATTGTATTTCCGATTAGAATGAGATTCTTTTGACTGTTGCAACGATTAACTGTACTTTTTGTTTATAACGCATTTTCTATGCGCAACTTTCTGTTTAGTGTTGCAGCCAATCTTCAATTTCGCCCACATTCCTGGTGTAATTTCGACAACACGAAATCACCAGCAAATACATTCTTTACCCTTGATTTATTCTTCCTCTCAGTGACGGGCTAGTAATTAGTATTTAGTGGTGATCACAGTTAATCTCGACTTGATCATTTGCGGAAAACCATGCTTATTTTTGTGACAGAATAGTGGGATGGAATGATTCATTCAAATACATGGATAACCAGGCGGAACGAACATCTGATGCAGCAAGCTTCGCTGCAATGCCGATTCTATATTCAATACTATACTGCCGTGAAGACGGCAGCTTCAAAAATATCTAATGGTAGTCTAACAATGATCGATTCGTCAAAAGTGTGCAACGTTACCCAGATAAATCACTCTTACATAAACAAAAGAACATATTTTGCAAATAACCAGTAACTACACTATGAATTTAGTCAACAAAGAGTGCATTTTTCATTAATTTCATATACATATAGTTGATTAATCCTAATTAGCTACATTTTACAAATCCTGATTCGAACACGAATCCACAATAGACTATATACAGTTAATATTTTATTTACATATTACTCATTTGTTTTCATCGATCGAAAAGAGCATTGGTATCGCACAATGAAAAACCATTCCATGTAACAAAATTAGTGGTTGCTCCAATTTTGAGAAGGTGAATCGGCCTCGAGTATTACGAAGAATCTTGGTTACCATACAGGTATTTGAAAATCTTTGTCATCGTCTGTTGTTTTGGTCTCAGATAAGATGAGAAATTTAATCCATAGGAACTAGCTGACTTTTCACTCCACACAACGTATAACGAATCTGCACGGTGTCACATTGTCAACATTGGGATGAGTAGATTGATAAATGTATCGATGTATTCAACACATCCTTCCGAAGGTCCACAATATCAAAACTAGTGGATGTTGGATGATGCAGTCAGTATCTGGTGTAGAACAATGACGCCCTCAGGTCAGACCGATCTGATAATATGTCGGTTGTTCGAATGATATGCGGTCGCCTGAAAAAAGAATGCTGTAATATTACCCACCTACTTACTCAATCACTCACTAACTCACTCACGCACTCACTGAATAACGCACATACTCAATTAATTACCCACCCACCAACTTCACTGATAACAAACAACACAATCAACTTCTCACTAATTTAATTATTCACAAGCTCGTTCACTTCGGCCGCCCACTGAATAACCGGATAACTAAGTGACTTATGGACTTAGTTCATTACTCACATTCTGACTCACTCACAAACTCATTCACACTCTCACTCACTCACACACTCACTCACTCACTCACTCACTCACTCACTCTCTCAAGTGCCTAGTTTCTGTGCATCGAATACCATTGCACTTATCAATTCACACGTTTACGAGGACACGCACATGTGGTGAGGAGTTTGGGAAATTGTCTAGAAATGTTTCGGGACGAATTCTGTCGTTCATAGAAGCCATGACTGTTCACAAATTCGAAGTCGATTAGGCGTTATGGGAGAGATTTTTAAAAACTTGTATGGAAACGAGTAAATATTTGGGGCCGTAATGGCCTCAAGACGTGTGACAATATTTCAATCTTTCAATGTTATTTGAATATTTCCTCTCCCTTATTTGAACCTATCAAATTATTTCCATTTGAAATGTGAATTATTCCGATAAGCGAAGCAAAATATAGTCAGCACAATTATCATTATTATGAGTTGATGTGTAGCGAACACAGAAACAACGGAAACTATGGAATAATGAGATGTATTTGGTAGGGAAATAAGTGACATACAATGCATGCGTTCAGATGTCAAACTGACCACCTGTCAGCGCTTATTGACATGAGCAACTTCCGCCACGTCTACTGCAACATCCTCCACAACAGTCTCCACCTCGACATCCACCACATCCACAACACCGAGGGCATTGAGGGCATGCACCGGAACAGCAAGGACACCGTTGTGGTTGTGGTTCAGGAGCTGGAGCTGCAATCGCTGAAAACCAAGTAACAACACAACACAACATCACAATGTTACACACCATATAAATAATCACGAAAACAAACAAATCCCATCACACATTTCGCAATTTCAAACATCAAATCACTACCACACTGATCAGTGTGCTTCACAGTATATTCTCCAACAACCAGTCAACATGTATCAACTCATGTCATATGGTCATGTGGTCAAGTTGAATCGACCAGCATCGAGCAAACTGACACTTACCAGAATTCTGACATTCAAACGATACGACCAGTACAACCATGATGAGCTGAAATAAGAAGACCGATTAGGCAAACAATATCACACATTGCAATTGTAACATACAGTGAAGAATTGCATTGTGTCGGTCAACTGTTCAAGTGAGTGTTGTTTGCTCGGTGGCTTTTCCGTTTGTTGACTGCACACATTGCACTGTTGTATTTATAATGGACGAAGATCACTTCACACACGCATGTTCGCACTTCAATCCTCGTGATTTCGTAGAATCAATCGACGCGAATGTGTTATTCATGTGCGATCACTATTTTGTTGGTGGTGTGTTCCCTCCTTTACACACGGCTCATGCACTGACGTGTTTGACACTGTGTGAAAATCAATCATAGCTTGCTGTTTGCACAGTTCACCACAGAGTGAATCAACGCTCGATTAGCAAACAACACTCCATCACCAATTACTGACTTACATGAAACTAACAATAATTATACGATGAAAATAGTAATAATAATAATAATAATAATAATAATTGATATGATGATGATTTTTATCAACCGAATTGTGGTAGCGATATTCAACGTGACGATAGTATTGGATGTTCCGGATCTGCTTCAAAATTCGCTTGATCATTTTTGCCTTGATCATTTTTATTTTCAACATATCCTCATAATATTCTGATTACTTTGAATGATTCTGGTATTACTGCTTAGCAGTGGATAATCTCAATTCACGTCTGCATGTTTATTTTGTTTCTGCTTGTAACCTCTTGTCTGCATTCGCTGCTGTTCGATGCGTAGCATTTCTAGGGGGTTATTTCGCACTGGAACAAATAATTTGCCGATTGAATAAGTGAGTGAATGTGTGAGTGAATGAGTGAGTGAGTGATGTATATGATTTATATAGATAGAATAATAACAATAAATAAGGTATCCGTTTGTGTATATGATTTAGTGAGAGATAATATGAGCAAGTGAGTTATGTAATGCAGAAATTATTTATGGAGTGTGTCAGACTAGGAGACTGACTGGGAGAAAGGAACGAAAATGGTGAAAGTTTCGTAAACCCATGCTCCTGTTACCAGTAGGTACTATGTGGAACCATATTTTCACATAAACACATACAAAACGCCACATGAATTTCACTGAATCATGCAACACAGAACAAAATTGACCATATTTGCATCTGAAGATGTTCAGAATGAGAATGGAGGATGCGAAAACCAAGAGAGGAACTGAAATAGTCTTATATCATCACTTGCTGGTCGCCAAAGTGAAACTCAAGTACTAGACAACAGGGCGGACAACATCATAAAATTTCAATATTTTCAGGATACTGACAAACCTAACGAATTCAAGATAGCCCTCAGCAATAGGTTCGAAGGCAGGAGACACACATGAAAAAACAAACAGCTATTAGGGGAAATAGCGACGAAGACACAAGAACAAAATACTAAATCAGGCAGCCATAATCACCTAAACAACAAATAGAAAGAAAACAGTGAGTGGGAGATCTGAACGTACTGAACGAATGTTGAAGTGATTCAACGAGATAAAATCAGAGGAGTAGAAAATTTTAAGGAAAACACATCAATTCGATTACAGTAAACAGTAATCAGTGTATTAATTGAGAGATTGTTTTCGTGATTATTTATATGGTGTGTAACATTGTGATGTTGTGTTGTTACTTAGTTTTCAGCGATTGCAGCTCCAGCTCCTGAACCACAACCACAACGGTTTCCTTGCTGTTACGGTGCATGCCCTCAATGCCCTCGGTGTTGTGGCCATTACGGCCCCAAATATTTACTCGTTTCCATACAAGTTTTTAAAAATCTCTCTCATAACGCTTAATCAGCTTCGAATTCGTGAACAGTCATTGCCTCTATGAAAGACAGAATTCGTCCCGAAACATTTCCAGACAATTTCGCAAACTCCTCACCACATGTGCGTGTCCTCGTAAACGTGTGAATCGATAAGTGCAATGGTTTTCGATGCACAGAAACTAGGCACTTGAGTGAGTGAGTGAGTGAGTGAATGAGTTTGTGGGTGAGTCAGAATGTGAGTAATGAACTAAGTCCATAAGTCACTTAGTTATCCGGTTATTCAGTGGGCGTCCAAGTGAACGAGCTTGTGAATAATTAAATTAGTGAGAAGTTGATTGTGTTGTTTGTTATCAGTGAAGTTAGTGGGTGGGTAATTAATTGAGTATGTGCGTTATTCAGTGAGTGCTTGAGTGAGTTAGTGAGTGATTGAGTAAGTAGGTGGATAATATTACAGCATTCTTTTTTCAGGCGACCGCATATCATTCGAACAACCGACATATTATCAGATCTGTCTGACCTGAGGACGCCATTGTTCTACACCAGATACTGACTGCATCATCCAACATCCACTAGTTTTGATATCGTGGACCTTCGGAAGGATGTGTTGAATACATCGATACATTTATCAATCTACTCATCCCAATGTTGACAATGTGACACCGTGCAGATTCGTTATACGTTGTGTGGAGTGAAAAGTCAGCTAGTTCCTATGGATTAAATTTCTCATCTTATCTCAGACCAAATCAACAGACGATGCAAATATTTTGAAATACCTGTATGGTAACCAAGATTCTTCGTAATACTTGAGGCCGATTCACCTTCTCAAAATTGGAGCAACTACTAATTTTGTTACATGGAATGGTTTTTCATTGTGCGATACCAATGCTCTTTTCGATCGATGAAAACAAATGAGTAATATGTAAATAAAATATTAACTGTATATAGTCTATTGTGGATTCGTGTTCGAATCAGAATTTGTAAAACGTAACTAATTAGGATTAATCAACTATATGTATATGAAATTAATGAAAAATGCACTCTTTGTTAACTAACTTCGTGGCGTAGTTACTGATATTTTGCAAAATATGTTCTTTTGTTTATGTAAGAGTGATTTATCTGGGTAACGTTGCACACTTTTGACGAATCGATCATTGTTAGACTACCATTGGATATTTTTGAAGCTGCGGTCTTCACGGCAGTATAGTATTGAATATAGAATCGGCAATGCAGCGAAGCTTGCTGCATCAGATGTTCGTTCCGCCTGGTTATCCATGTATTTGAATGAATCATTCCACTCCACCATTCTGTCACAAAAATAAGCATGGCTTTCCGCAACTGATCAAGTCGAGATCAACTGTGATCACCACTAAATACTAATTACTAGGCCATCACTGAGCGGAAGAATAAATCAAGGGTAAAGAATGTATTTGCTGGTGATTTCGTGTTGTCGAAATTACACCAGGAATGTGGGCGAAATTTAAGATTGGTTGCAACACTAAACAGAAAGTTGCGCATAGAAAATACGTTATAAACAAAAAGTACAGTTAATCGTTGCAACAGTCAAAAGAATCTCATTCTAATCGGAAATACAATAGACGCGACTAGTACTTGCAAATAATTTTTCATATCACACAACAATCCAAGATGATTGGCGATACATGACACACAGAGAAATTATTAAACATAAAACTGTTTACTGAATGTTAGTAATTAAGTAGTATAACCAATGCACAAGAAACAAGTTGTGGGCAGAGAATAACGACAACAAAAGTAAACGAACTTAACAAATTGTAAGTGGCATTCTAAAGGGTGAGCATACTGTCAGTTTGCAATAAAACTGTCTTGTGATCAAGTGTAACTAACTATCCAGTTTTGATCTATTGTATTTAACATTAATTAGGTGGAAATCTTGTCATTCGCTCTAAGATTAAGTCGTGCAATCGATCAACTGGTCTTTCGTTGGTTAAACCTTCCTTCACATGTTGATATTACAGCTACTGTTCACGTTATGTTGCAGTGAACTCTATAATCAAACTTCGGATCAGTTTCTCTGTAATTCATGTTAAAAGATTTTGTTTTGAACGACAATGTATTCAGATATTATGATATAGATCGATATATGAAATATAATGTTTAAAGACTTCAGTTGTATCAAATGAGAAGAAATGTTGCAGGAGAAATTCTGCTGTTAATAGAAGCCATGACTGTTCACAAACTGGAAACTGATTATGCGATATGAGAAAGATTTTCAAAAACCCGTATGGTAACCAAGATTCCTCGTAATACTCGAGGCCGATTCACCTTCTCAAAATTGGAGCAACCACTAATTTTGTTACATGAAATGGTTTTTCATTGTGCGATACCAGAAGATTCATCCAAAACGCTGTGAAAATGAGAAGGTACAACACTGGGATGGCAATACATGCAGGCCAGACAACAACTGCTAGACTCAGAACATTTGCCGTTATACTCCGGCTATGAATAAGATAATGCTACTCATACCGATGGATTTGCACTAATGCTATAAAAAATAATCCCTAACATCAAAGTAAGAGGGCAGGCATTAGAGTGAACGCTGTCAAGTGCTATGCACCTACTAACAATAACTATGAAGACGTTTATAAATCAATTCTAAATGAGGCTGCAGCCAATCTTCGGGAATTTCGAAACGAAGAACGAAATCAGTTTAGCGCTCAATATAAACTTTGAGGTCCTTCACCGTCTACTCAATGGAGACAATACTATCATTCAGAACAACTGGGGAGGGATTATGTCAGCAAAAAATTAACGTGTGATGAGGTCCCAGGCCTCAATGAGCACCATCAAAAATAATGGATCACTGTGATCAAGATTACTGTGGATAAGATCCGATAAAACACGAACCAGACGGTAGCAATCAATATCTGTCGAGCAGGATCGGATGAAACTCCTCCAGTTGAACCTCAGGGGCTACTGCCGGTCTCAAGCCCGGATAAAGGGGGAGGGTTGGACATGGGGTTGGCGAACCCTTTCCGTCAAAAACTAACTTGCCAAAAAAACGCTAACCTGAAAAATAATTCAAACCATTTTAACTCTGCCGTCGGAGTTGGAAGAAGAATTATTACGTCGCGTGTTGAAAGCCGAGTTCCCTCGGAAGTCACGGTGCCGATGCCTCTCCTTACAACCACAGTAACTATTCTTTTAGGGACATGGAACGTTCGTACATTGTGAGAGGCTGGAAGACTATTTCAAGTTGCAGCAGAAATGAAAAGATACAACCTCGAGGTGCTCGGCATCAGTGAAACTCATTGAACACAGGTAGGACAACTGAGACTAGCTTCAGGGGAACTGCTGTTATACTCTGGTCATGAAGAGGAAAACGCTTCACATACACAAGGAGTTGTACTGATGCTGTCCAAACATGCACAAAAGACACTGATAGGATGGGAATCTCATGGACCGAGGATCATTAAAGCATCCTTCAAAACAAAGAAAGCGGACATTACAATGAACGTCATCCAATGTTATGCACCTACCAATGACTACAATGACCACAATGACGACGTTGAAGATCAGTTCTACGAAAGGCTGCATTCAATCGTCGAGAAATGTTCACCAAAGGATTTGACGATTCTTATGGGAGACCTGAATGCCAAGGTTGGAATGGACAACACTGGATATGAAGACATCATGGGACGACATTGACTGGGAGAAAGAAACGAATACGGTGAGAGAACTGCAAACCTATGTGCCTACAACAAACTGGTCATCGATGGCACAATATTCCCGCACAAACGCATTCACAAAGCCATATGGATATCACCGGACCACACTACTCAAAACCAAATTGACCATATCTGTATCAATAAAAAGTTCAGAAGGACCATGGAGGATGTGAGAACCAGGAGAGGAGCTGATATAGCTTCAGATCACCACTTGCTGATCGCCAAAATGAAACTGAAACTAAAGAAGCACTGGACAACGGGACAGACAACATCACACAAGTTTAAAACGAACTTTTACGGGATCTCTGTTGATACTCTTGAAAAAATTAAGTACTAGTCGCGTCTATTGTATTTCCGATTAGAATGAGATTCTTTTGACTGTTGCAACGATTAACTGTACTTTTTGTTTATAACGTATTTTCTATGCGCAACTTTCTGTTTAGTGTTGCAACCAATCTTAAATTTCGCCCACATTCCTGGTGTAATTTCGACAACACGAAATCACCAGCAAATACATTCTTTACCCTTGATTTATTCTTCCGCTCAGTGATGGCCTAGTAATTAGTATTTAGTGGTGATCACAGTTAATGTCGACTCGGTCAATTACGTCTTCTCACTGTTCTATCAAAATAACAATAATAACAAAAACAATAAAAACAATAATAATGAAAATAGATATTATGCAATCATGCCACGATTGCACTAGTCATCATGAATGTCGACTGATCGTAATCATGCTATATCATGGATTGGTTGGAGTCAGAAACCTGAAACAATTCGATCGTAGAGGTATACGTGTGCCACTTGAAGATGCTGAATTCGACGTTAGGTAGGAGTTTACATAGGTGATACTGAGGATTTTCACAGTGCAGTGAAATACCTGTTCACTACTTCGTGGTTTGCAATAATAATGTTCCAGCTTATTTAAGTCTGTGATGAACACTATTCACATGACATCAATATGTTTAGATCTAATTTAGGCGAATAGTATATTCCAACTGAAAACAAAATCAGGATTTTCAATGCGAATGTCAAGACAGTTCCAATGTATAGAGTGGAAACTTGGAGAACTACGAAAGGCATCCTCCAGAAGATACAAGTGTTTATTAACAGTTGTCTACGAAAAATACTTCTGATTCGTTGGCCAGACACCATCAACAACAACGTACTGTAGGAGAAAACAAACCAGATTCCAGTGGAGGAGGAAGACAGGAAGAAGCGGTGGAAGTGGATAGGACACAAATTGCGGATAGCACTCAACTGTGTCAACTCCGCCCGTAGAACCTTCGGGGCTACTGCCGGTCTTAAGCCCGGGTAAAGGAGGAGGGTTGGACATAGGGTTGGCGACCCCTTTCCGTCAAAAACTAACTTGCCAAAAAAACGCTATCCCGAAAAATAATTCAAACCATTTTAACTTTTACGGGATCTCTGTTGATACTCTTGAAAAAATTGAAGAAAGGAGGAACAAGAAGGCAGCAGTGAATGTCAGCCGAACAAGAGCAGAGAAAGTTACCGCACAAGCTGCATACACAGAAGCAAACAGGGAAGTGAAGAAGAGCATCAGAGCTGACAAACGAAAATATGTGGAAGATCTAGCAATGACGGCGGAAAAGGCTGCAAGAGAAGCAAACATGAGAAAATTGTACGAAACAACAAAGAAGCTCGCCGGGAACTATCGTAAACCAGAGCGACCAGTGAAAAGCAAGGAAGGTAAAATAATCAGCAACACTGAAGAACAGAGAAGTAGGTGGGTAGAGCACTTTAAGGAACTCCTGAATCGACCAGCTCCACTGAACACACCCAACATCGAAGCAGCATCCACGGACCTCCCAATTAATATTGGTGAACCAACGATTGAGGAGATCAGTATGGCCATCAGACAAATCAAGAGCGGCAAATCAGCAGGACCAGACAACATTCCAGCAGAGGCAATGAAAGCAGATGTAGGAGCAACAGCGAAAACATTTCACATCCTGTTCAAGAAGATTTGGGATGAGGAACAAGTATCATCAGATTGGAAAGAAGGATACCTGATCAAAATACCAAAGAAAGGCGATCTGAGCAAGTGTGAGAACTACAGAGGCATCACTCTTCTTACAATACCAGGCAAAGTCTTCAGCAGAGTATTGTTAAACAGAATGAAGGACTTCGTAGACGTCCAACTTCGAGATCAACAGGCCGGATTTCGTAAGGATCGATCGTGTACTGACCAAATTGCTACATTACGGATCATTGTGGAACAATCAATTGAATGGAACTCACCACTCTACATCAACTTCATCAACTACGAGATAGCATTCGATAGCGTGGATAGGAAAACACTGTTTAGGCTTCTTCGACACTACGGGGTGCCTGAGAAAATAGTCAACATCATACGGAATTCTTATGATGGATTCAACTACAAAAACGTGCATAGAGCTCAGCTGACAGACTCTTTTGAGGTGAAGACCGGTGTCAGGCAAGGTTGCTTACTCTCACCCTTTCTCTTTCTCCTGCTCATCAATCGACTGGATTATGAAGACGTCGACGTCTGGAGGGAAGCACGGTATCAACTGGACAGTTAGGACGCAGCTGGACGATCTGGACTTCGCAGATGACCTGGCTCTTCTATCGCACACTCAACAACAAATGGAAGAGAAGACGACCAGTGTAGCAGCAGCATCTGCAGCAGCAGGTCTCAACATACATAAAGGAAAAATGCAAAATTCTCCGATGCAACACAACATGCACCAACCAAATCACGCTTGATGGAGATGCTTTCGAGGACGTTAAGACCTTTACATATCTAAGCAGCATCATCGACGAGAAAGGTGGATCCGATGCAGATGTGAGAGCACGCATCGGCAAAGCGAGGGCTGCATTTCTACAGTTGAAAAATATCTGCAACTCCAAACAACTTTCAACTGAAACCAAAATCAGGATTTTCAATACAAATGTCAAGACAGTTCCAATGTATAGAGCGGAAACTTGGAGAACTACGAAAGGCATCCTCCGGAAGATACAAGTGTTTATTAACAGTTGTCTACGAAAAATACTTCGGATTCGTTGGCCAGACACCATCAGCAACAACGAACTGTGGGAGAAAACAAACCAGATTCCAGTGGAGGAGGAAATCAGGAAGAAGCGGTGGAAGTGGATAGGACACAAATTGCGGATAGCACCTAACTGTGTCACGAAACAAGCCCTCACATGGAACCCTCAAAGCAAAAGGAAAAGAGGAAGTCCAAGGAACACACTACGTCGAGAAATAGAGAAAGATATGAGAGGAAAAAGCAACCATTGGACAGACCTGGAGAGGGAAGCCCAGGACAGAGTTGGTTGGAGAAAACTGGTGAGCGGCCTATGCTCCATTGGGTGGAACAGGCGTAAGTAAGTAAGTAAGGAGCGAATGAAGCCAAGGCACAAGCTAAACACAATGAAGCAAACAGACTAGCAAATAAGCTCGTCAGATACAACAATGAAGCTCTATAATAATTATCATAAACCAGACTGAACTGTGAAAAGTGACGAAGAGACAATAATCACAATCACTGAAGAACAGCGAAACAGGTGAGTAGAGTAGTTTGAAGAACTCTCGAAACAACCAGCCACACTGAATGCAATCAACAACAATCAACAACAAGCTAGACATTGGATCGCTTGAAATTACCGTGTACTAAGTGCAATTTTTATTCAACTTTCCATGCACCGTTCTTCTGAACATATTCCGTCGACAGAGTATATACGGACAAATATGTGCATTTCACAACAGATTAAATGTGAAGATCTCAATCGTCTGTTGTTTTGGTCTCAGATAAGATGAGAAATTTAATCCATAGGAACTAGCTGACTTTTCACTCCACACAACGTATAACGAATCTGCACGGTGTCACATTGTCAACATTGGGATGAGTAGATTGATAAATGTATCGATGTATTCAACACATCCTTCCGAAGGTCCACAATATCAAAACTAGTGGATGTTTGATGATGCAGTCAGTATCTGGTGTAGAACAATGACGCCCTCAGGTCAGACCGATCTGATAATATGTCGGTTGTTCGAATGATATGCGGTCGCCTGAAAAAAGAATGCTGTAATATTACCCACCTACTTACTCAATCACTCACTAACTCACTCACGCACTCACTGAATAACGCACATACTCAATTAATTACCCACCCACCAACTTCACTGATAACAAACAACACAATCAACTTCTCACTAATTTAATTATTCACAAGCTCGTTCACTTGGCCGCCCACTGAATAACCGGATAACTAAGTGACTTATGGACTTAGTTCATTACTCACATTCTGACTCACCCACAAACTCATTCACTCACTCACCCACTCAATCACTCACTCACTCAAGTGCCTAGTTTCTGTGCATCGAATACCATTGCACTTATCAATTCACACGTTTACGAGGACACGCACATGTAGTGAGGAGTTTGGGAAATTGTCTAGAAATGTTTCGGGACGAATTCTGTCGTTCATAGAAGCCATGACTGTTCACAAATTCGAAGCTGATTAAGCGTTATGAGAGAGATTTTTAAAAACCTGTATGGAAACGAGTAAATATTTGGGGCCGTAATGGCCTCAAGACGTGTGACAAGATTTCAATCTTTCAATGTTATTTGAATATTTCCTCTCCCTTATTTGAACCTATCAAATTATTTCCATTTGAAATGTGAATCATTCCGATAAGCGAAGCAAAATTTAGTCAGCACAATTATCATTATTATGAGTTGATGTGTAGCGAACACAGAAACAACGGAAACTATGGAATAATGAGATGTATTTGGTAGGGAAATCAGTGACATACAATGCATACGTTCAGATGTCAAACTGACCACCTGTCAGCGCTTATTGACATGAGCAACTTCCGCCACGTCTACTGCAACATCCTCCACAACAGTCTCCACCTCGACATCCACCACATCCACAACACCGAGGGCATTGAGGGCATGCACCGGAACAGCAAGGACACCGTTGTGGTTGTGGTTCAGGAGCTGGAGCTGCAATCGCTGAAAACCAAGTAACAACACAACACAACATCACAATGTTACACACCATATAAATAATCACGAAAACAAACAAATCCCATCACACATTTCGCAATTTCAAACATCAAATCACTACCACACTGATCAGTGTGCACCTCACAATATATTCTCCAACAACCAGTCAACATGTATCAACTCATGTCATATGGTCATGTGGTCAAGTTGAATCGACCAGCATCGAGCAAACTGACACTTACCAGAATTCTGACATTCAAACGATACGACCAGTACAACCATGATGAGCTGAAATAAGAAGACCGATTAGGCAAACAATATCACACATTGCAATTGTAACATACAGTGAAGAATTGCATTGTGTCGGTCAACTGTTCAAGTGAGTGTTGTTTGCTCGGTGGCTTTTCCGTTTGTTGACTGCACACATTGCACTGTTGTATTTATAATGGACGAAGATCACTTCACACACGCATGTTCGCACTTCAATCCTCGTGATTTCGTAGAATCAATCGACGCGAATGTGTTATTCATGTGCGATCACTATTTTGTTGGTGGTGTGTTCCCTCCTTTACACACGGCTCATGCACTGACGTGTTTGACACTGCGTGAAAATCAATCATAGCTTGCTGTTTGCACAGTTCACCACAGAGTGAATCAACGCTCGATTAGCAAACAACACTCCATCACCAATTACTGACTTACATGAAACTAACAATAATTATACGATGAAAATAATAATAATAATAATAATAATAATAACAATAATAGTAATAATGATAATTGATATGATGATGATTATTATCAACCGAATTGTTGTAGCGATATTCAACGTGACGATAGTATTGGATGTTCCAGATCTGCTTCAAAATTCGCTTGATCATTTTTGCCATGCATCTCAAAGATTACTTTTTTTATTTTCAACATATCCTCATAATATTCTGATTAAATTGATTGGTTCTGGTATTAATTCTTAGCAGTGGATAATCTCAATTCACGTCTTCATGTTTATTTTGTTTCTGCTTGTAAACTCTTGTCCGCATTCGCTGCTGTTCGACGCGTAGCATTTCTAGCGGGTTATTTTGCACTGGAACAAATAATTTGCCAATCGAATAAGTGAGTGAATGTATGAGTGAATGAGTGAGTGAGTGATGTCTATGATTTATATAGATAGAATAATAACAATAAATAAGGTATCCGTTTGAGTTTATGATTTAGTGAGAGATAATATGAGCGAGTGAGTTATGTAATGCAGAAATTATTAATGGAGTGCGTCTGACTAGGGAACGGACTATGAGAAAGTGACGAAAATGGTGAGAGTTTCGCAAACCCATGCTCCTGTTACCACTAGGTAACAGGTGGAACCATATTTTCACATAAACACATACAAAACGCCACATGTATTTCACTGAATCATGCAACACAGAACAAAATTGACCATATTTGCATCTGAAGATGTTCAGAAGGAGAATGGAGGATGTGAAAACCAAGAGAGGAACTGAAATAGTCTCATATCATCACTTGCTGGTCGCCAAAGTGAAACTCAAGTACTAGACAACAGTGCGGACAACATCATAAAATTTCAATATTTTCAGGATACTGACAAACCTAACGAATTCAAGATAGCCCTCAGCAATAGGTTCCAAGCTTTTCGCGATCTACTCTGTTGAAAGGTAACAGTCATAGAGAACAGCTGAACAGGGATCAAGTAGGCAATCAGATCAACAGGTAGTGAGGTTCTGAGCCATAAGAAGCATTATCACAAGGAATGGACTACTGTTGATACACTGCATAAAAATCAGTAAAACAGGAACAAGAAGCAGTGATCAATAACATTTGGACAAGAGCAGAGAAAACTAAGGCATAAGCAGTAAACACAGAAGCAAACTAACAAAAAAGAGGAGCATAGAAGCTGATTAGCGAAAATATTTGGAGGATCTATAAGTGACAGCAGAAGGAGCCGCAACAGAAGGAAAAATGGAACAATTAAACGATGCGATGAAGCTCGCTGGAAAACGCAGTAAACCAGAATGGACAACCAAGAACAAGGAATGCAGTGCAATCACCAACGCTGAAGAACATCGAAACAAGTAAGTTTAGCAATTCGAAAAAATATTAAATAGACTCACCTCACCGAACCGACTCAACATTGAAGCAGTAGTCACATATCTCCTAATCAGGGATGACATGCTTACAATCATGGCAAATGGGTAGATTGAGAGACGGATACCGAATCAAGATATCTAAAACGAAAGCCTCATTGAGAGATTGCTCGGGCAGGTCCGGAACATCCAATACTATCGTCACGTTGAATATCGCTACCACAATTTGGTTGATAAAAATCATCATCATATCAATTATTATTATTATTATTATTATTTTCATCGTGTAATTATTGTTAGTTTCATGTAAGTCAGTAATTGATGATTGAATGTTGTTTGCTAATCGAGCGTTGATTCACTCTGTGGTGAACTGTGCAAACAGCAAGCTATGATTGATTTTCACACAGTGTCAAACACGTCAGTGCATGAGCCGTGTGTAAAGGAGGGAACACACCACCAACAAAATAGTGATCGCACATGAATAACACATTCGCGTCGATTGATTCTACGAAATCACGAGGATTGAAGTGCGAACATGCGTGTGTGAAGTGATCTTCGTCCATTATAAATACAACAGTGCAATGTGTGCAGTCAACAAACGGAAAAGCCACCGAGCAAACAACACTCACTTGAACAGTTGACCGACACAATGCAATTCTTCACTGTATGTTACAATTGCAATGTGTGATATTGTTTGCCTAATCGGTCTTCTTATTTCAGCTCATCATGGTTGTACTGGTCGTATCGTTTGAATGTCAGAATTCTGGTAAGTGTCAGTTTGCTCGATGCTGGTCGATTCAACTTGACCACATGACCATATGACATGAGTTGATACATGTTGACTGGTTGTTGGAGAATGTATTGTGAAGCACACTGATCAGTGTGGTAGTGAGTTGATGTTTGAAATTGTGAAATGTGTGATGGGATTTGTTTGTTTTCGTGATTATTTATATGGTGTGTAACATTGTGATGTTGTGTTGTTACTTGGTTTTCAGCGATTGCAGCTCCAGCTCCTGAACCACAACCACAACGGTGTCCTTGCTGTTCCGGTGCATGCCCTCAATGCCCTCGGTGTTGTGGATGTCGTGGATGTCGAGGTGGAGACTGTTGTGGAGGATGTTGCAGTAGACGTGGCGGAAGTTGCTCATGTCAATAAGCGCTGACAGGTGGTCAGTTTGACATGTGAACGCATGCATTGTATGTCACTTATTTCCCTAATAAATACATCTCATTATTCCATAGTTTCCGTTGTTTCTGTGTTCGCTACACATCAACTCATAATAATGATAATTGTGCTGACTGCATTTTGCTTCGCTTATCGGAATGATTCACATTTCAA
>OX103979.1:71461485-71476753 GCA_944470395.2 Schistosoma turkestanicum
AAGCTGAAACTACCTCGGCTGGGAGAGCATTCCAAGTTGCGACGACTCGCAATGAGAAAACGTGTGCACGAATCTGAGTATTTGCTCTTTGATGTGCAATATTTCAAGGATTGCCTCGAGGGGAGTGGTGGTGATGCATCGGTAAGCTGCTCCCGTTGGGATGGTTTGGTGTGTTTAATATGGTGTACGCCATAATCAGGTCACCTCTGATTCTCCTGTAGCTCAGTGGGAATAATCCCAAGAGCTGGAGTCTATCGTCGTACGGTTTATTTTTCAACCCTATCACCCATTTGGTTGCTCGTCTCTGCACTCGATCCAAGAGATTAATGTCTCTTTTAAGCAGAGTGGTGCGATGACGTTGTGAACCTCCAAGTGTGGGCGCGCGTACGTCTTAAAGAGGGTTAAAAATAATTTCGGGGTTATAGCACCAAGCTGTCTTCGCATAAAGTGAAGAGTCGCATTTGCCTTGGCTGCACCCTCTACATAGTTCGGACTCGTGCGGAGGCTTTCTGTGGTTATTAAACCAAGATCGCGCTCTGAGGAGACATTAGGGAGCGGACTTCCATTGAGAGTGTAGGTGGTTTGCGTCATATGAGGCCGGAGATGCATGCCGTGGCACTTCGGTTGGTTGAGTTTTAAACCGTTTTTCACTGCCCATTTCTCAATAGATGCAAGGTCCTTTTGAAGCTCAGTCGAATCCTCTTCGCTTCTAATGGACCTCCAGATCTTCGCATCGTCTGCGTAGATCAGTGCCGGTGAGCTTACTAAGCCTAGCAGGTCATTCATAAATATCAGGAAGAGGATTGGGCCTAGGATAGTTCCCTGTGAAACTCCTGAAGTGGATACTCTCCAACCCGCGTGCACCCTGTTTACCTTGGTGCGAAACTTTCTATTATCAAGGTAGTTTCTGATCCAAGATACGAGTGGGTCAGTGAAGCCCATTTCCACAACCTTTTCGATTAGGCGTGCGTGGGGCACTGTGTCAAAGGCTTTTGCGAAGTCGAGAAATACTATGTGCACTGGTATTTTACGGTCCAAGCAGGATGTCTAACTGTCCCATGCGATGAGAAGATTAGATGCACACGACCTGCCTTTCCGAAACCCGTGTTGGGCTTCATGGAGTATTTTATTCTTATCCATGTACTCCTTCATTCGTTCGTCTACCAGTCCTTCCATAACGTTTGATAATATAGGTAGTAGTGCGACTGGTCTGTAACAGGCCGGGTCCTTTCTATCTCCTCCTTTGAAGTTTGGAGAGAGAGTAGCTTGTTTCCATTCCGCTGGAAATTGGTGTGACTCCAGTGAATGCCTGAACAGGTTGCATAACGGTGAACAGAGGGCTTCAGCGCACTGTTGCAAGACTATAGGGCGGATGTTGTCACAACCTGGTGACTTACCTGGGCGTAAGGATTTTAGTTTCCTTAATACTAGGTCAGGAGTGATACGGATGTTCCCTAAGCCGTCAGCTGGCATTGGGTTGGCGTAATACTCCGAACATGTAGGCGCCTGCTTTATTTGATCAGAAAAATGGGTGTTGAAGATCTCGGCCATCTCTAAGTTGGTGAGATCTTCTCCGTAGGGCCATTTAAGGGAACACAAACCTTGATTAGTAGGCTTTCTTTTGGACATGAACCTAAACAGATGTTTCGGGTTTGCCTCTATTCTGGCGGTAAGCTTCGTCTGGAATTGTCTCCTGTCGCTTCGAACTTTGGTATCGTATCTGTTTCTCAATGCCAAGTAAGAACTGCGATCGGAATCCTTCAAGCAGAACTTCCACTTGTGCCAGGCTTTCCTCCTCTCCTGTAGCAAGTGTTCCGTGCCGCGCCAAACCCAGGTTCTTCTGTTCTGGCGTTTTGGGTGCGATTGAGGTACGTTGTGTACGACAGCGTTTAGGATGATATCTATCACTGCTTGCAAGTGATCATCTACTGTCAGCCTCCACCACTACCGTGGCCATGCGGCATGTACGAGCACCGATCTCATGCGTGTGTAGTTTACCCTACTGTAGCGAACGTAAGGATCGTTAACGTCCGGTGTCAGCTCTTGGTATGTGACCATGATAAACAGGACTGTGCCATGGTCAATACTCCATTATGTGGCGCGGATGTGAACATCCTCAACAAGGAGCTGGAGGTTCGTTAACAGATAATATAGGTTTGAGGACATAACTACCTTAGTCTATGTAGTTCATGTAAATCAGTAATTGGTGATGGAGTGTTGTTTGCCAATAGAGCGTTGATTCACTCTGTGGTGAACTGTGCAAACAGCAAGCTATCATTGATTTTCACACAGTGTCAAACACGTCAGTGCATGAGCCGTGTGTAAAGGAGGGAACACACCACCAACAAAATTATGATCGCACATGAATAACACATTCGCGTCGATTGATTCTACGAAATCACGAGGATTGAAGTGTGAACATGCGTGTGTGAAGTGATCTTCGTCCATTATAAATACAACAGTGCAATGTGTGCAGTCAACAAACGGAAAAGCCACCGAGCAAACAACACTCACTTGAACAGTTGACCGACACAATGCAATTCTTCACTGTATGTTACAATTGCAATGTGTGATATTGTTTGCCTAATCGGTCTTCTTATTTCAGCTCATCATGGTTGTACTGGTCGTATCGTTTGAATGTCAGAATTCTGGTAAGTGTCAGTTTGCTCGATGCTGGTCGATTCAACTTGACCACATGACCATATGACATGAGTTGATACATGTTGACTGGTTGTTGGAGAATATATTGTGAGGTGCACACTGATCAGTGTGGTAGTGATTTGATGTTTGAAATTGCGAAATGTGTGATGGGATTTGTTTGTTTTCGTGATTATTTATATGGTGTGTAACATTGTGATGTTGTGTTGTTACTTGGTTTTCAGCAATTGCAGCTCCAGCTCCTGAACCACAACCACAACGGTGTCCTTGCTGTTCCGGTGCATGCCCTCAATGCCCTCGTTGTTGTGGATGTCGTGGATGTCGAGGTGGAGACTGTTGTGGAGGATGTTGCAGTAGACGTGGCGGAAGTTGCTCATGTCAATAAGCGCTGACAGGTGGTCAGTTTGACATCTGAACGTATGCATTGTATGTCACTTATTTCCCTACCAAATACATCTCATTATTCCATAGTTTCCGTTGTTTCTGTGTTCGCTACACATCAACTCATAATAATGATAATTGTGCTGACTGCATTTTGCTTCGCTTATCGGAATGATTCACATTTCAAATGGAAATAATTTGATAGGTTCAAATAAGGGAGAGGAAATATTCAAATAACATTGAAAGATTGAAATCTTGTCACACGTCTTGAGGCCATTACGGCCCCAAATATTTACTCGTTTCCATACAAGTTTTTAAAAATCTCTCTCATAACGCTCAATCAGCTTCGAATTTGTGAACAGTCATGGCTTCTATGAACGACAGAATTCGTCCGAAACATTTCTAGACAATTTCCCAAACTCCTCACTACATGTGCGTGTCCTCGTAAACGTGTGAATTGATAAGTGCAATGGTATTCGATGCACAGAAACTAGGCACTTGAGTGAGTGAGTGAGTGAATGAGTTTGTGGGTGAGTCAGAATGTGAGTAATGAACTAAGTCCGTAAGTCACTTAGTTATCCGGTTATTCAGTGGGCGGCCAAGTGAACGAGCTTGTGAATAATTAAATTAGTGAGAAGTTGATTGTGTTGTTTGTTATCAGTGAAGTTGGTGGGTGGGTAATTAATTGAGTATGTGCGTTATTCAGTGAGTGTGTGAGTGAGTTAGTGAGTGATTGAGTAAGTAGGTGGGTAATATTACAGCATTCTTTTTTTAGGCGACCGCATATCATTCGAACAACCGACATATTATCAGATCGGTCTGACCTGAGGGCGTCATTGTTCTACACCAGATACTGACTGCATCATCAAACATCCACTAGTTTTGATATTGTGGACCTTCGGAAGGATGTGTTGAATACATCGATACATTTATCAATCTACTCATCCCAATGTTGACAATGTGACACCGTGCAGATTCGTTATACGTTGTGCGGAGTGAAAAGTCAGCTAGTTCCTATGGATTAAATTTCTCATCTTATCTGAGACCAAAATAACGGACGATTGAGATATTCACATTTAATCTGTTGTGTAATGCATATATTTGTCCATATATACTCTGTCGACGGAATATGTTCAGAAGAACGGTGCATGGAAAGTTGAATAAAAATTGCACTTAGTACACGGTAATTTCAAGTGGTCAAATGTCTAGCTTGTTGTTGATTATTGTTGATTGCATTCAGTGTGGCTGGTGGTTTCGAGATTTCTTCAAACTACTCTACTCACCTGTTTCGCTGTTCTTCAGTGTTTGTGATTATTGTCTATTTGTCACTTTTCACAGTTCAGTCTGGTTTATGATAATTATTATAGAGCTTCACTGTTGTATCTGACGCGCTTATTTGCTAGTCTGTTTGCTTCATTGTGTTTAGCTTCTGGCTTGGCTTCATCCGCTGCTGCTCGACAGATATTGATTGCTACCGTCTGTTTTGTGTTTTATCGGATCTTATCCACAGTCATCTTGATCACAGTGATCCATTATTTTTGATGATGCTTATTGAGGCCCGGGAGCTTATCACATGTTGAACGTTTTGCTGACATGATCCCTCGCCAGTTGTTCTGAATGATAGTATTGTCTCCATTGAGTAGACGGTGAAAGACCTCAAAGTTTATATTGAGCGCTAAACTGATTTCGTTGTTCGTTTCGAAATTCCCGAAGATTGGCTGCAGCCTCATTTAGAATTCATTTATAAACGTCTTCATAGTTATTGTTAGTAGGTGCATAGCACTTGACAGCGTTCACTCTAATGCCTGCCCTCTTACTTTGATGTTAGGGATTATTTTTTATAGCATTAGTGCAAATCCATCGGTATGAGTAGCATTATCTTATTCATAACCGGAGTATAACGGCAAATGTTCTGAGTCTAGCAGTTGTTGTCTGGCCTGAATGTATTGCCTTTGTCAGGGTTGTACCTTCTCATTTTCACAGCGTTTTGGATGAATCTTCTGGTATCGCACAATGAAAAGCCATTCCATGTAATGAAATTAGTGGTTGCTCAACTTTTGAGAAGGTGAATCGGCCTCGAGTATTATGAAGATTCTTGGTTTCCATACAGGTTTTTGAAAATCTTTCTCATAACGCATAATCAGTTTCCAGTTTGTGAACAGTCATGGCTTCTATTAACAGCAGAATTTCTACTGCAACATTTCTTCTCATTTTATATAACTGGAGTCTTTAAAAATTATATTTCATATATCGGTCTATATCATAATATCTGAATACACTGTCGTTCAAAACAAAATCTTTTAACATGAATTACAGAGAAACTGATCCGAAGTTTGATTATAGAATTCACTGCAACATAACGTGAAGAGCAGCCGTAATATCAACATATGAAGAATGGTCCAAGCAACGGAAGACCAGCCGATTGTTTGCAAGACTTAATCTTAGAGCGAATGACAAGATTTCCACCTAATTAATGTTAAACACAATAGATTAAAACTGGATAGTTAGTTACACTTGATCACAAGACAGTTTTATTGCAAACTGACAGTATGCTCACCCTTTAGAATGCCACTTACAATTTGTTAAGTTCGTTTACTTTTGTTGTCGTTTTTCTCTGCCCACAACTGGTTTCTTGTGCATTGCTTATACTACTTAATTACTAACATTCAGTAAACAGTTTTATGTTTAATAATTTCTCTGTGTGTCATGTATCGCCAATCATCTTGGATTGTTGTGTGATATGAAAAATTATTTGCAAGTACTAGTCGCGTCTATTGTATTTCCGATTAGAATGAGATTCTTTTGACTGTTGCAACGATTAACTGTACTTTTTGTTTATAACGTATTTTCTATGCGCAACTTCCTGTTTAGTGTTGCAACCAATCTTAAATTTCGCCCACATTCCTGGTGTAATTTCGACAACACGAAATCACCAGCAAATACATTCTTTACCCTTGATTTATTCTTCCGCTCAGTGACGGGCTAGTAATTAGTATTTAGTGGTGATCACAGTTAATCTCGACTTGATCATTTGCGGAAAACCATGCTTATTTTTGTGACAGAATAGTGGAGTGGAATGATTCATTCAAATACATGGATAACCAGGCGGAACGAACATCTGATGCAGCAAGCTTCGCTGCAATGCCGATTCTATATTCAATACTATACTGCCGTGAAGACGGCAGCTTCAAAAATATCTAATGGTAGTCTAACAATGATCGATTCGTCAAAAGTGTGCAACGTTACCCAGATAAATCACTCTTACATAAACAAAAGAACATATTTTGCAAATAATCAGTAACTACACTACGAATTTAGTTAACACATACATATAGTTGATTAATCCTAATTAGTTACATTTTACAAATCCTGATTCGAACACGAATCCACAATAGACTATATACAGTTAATATTTTATTTACATATTACTTATTTGTTCTCATCGACCGAAAAGAGCATTGAAGCATCTACCATTCATGTTCAAGATACCTAATCGAAATTGATTCACAGTTTATGAGTAATCATGAATTGCTTCAGTTTACCCAATTCATGTACTGTTTCAGATAGATGTCCCTCTCATGGAAAATTTTATACGGTATTGATAGTAATATGAAACGGATACTCATCGAGCTTTGATTCTGTTTGTAGCCTTGAATTTGAGGTGAATAAACATGAGTCTTTTGCTTCCTGTAGTATGATTGAGCTTTTCATCTTCACATTTACCATGTTACTTCATGGATTTATGTGAGCATCCGTTGTTTTGTGAACACATTCCAATAACATTAACTGAACTGGCTCGGTCAGGTGCTCGACAGCTCTTTTATTTCTACTCAGTCTCTTAATTCGAAATTCGCTCATTCAGCCTCTACATAGTTCGTCTTCTTTCTGACCGACATGGTTATTGTACCAAGAAACAGTCACACATTGATGTAATCGAAATTGCAGAAGAATGAAAAACGCTGGTGACACTCTGCAGTATAGAACACTCGTCATTATTTGAATATAATCCCAATGTAAAAAATGTGACACCGTGCAGATTCGTTATACGTTGTGTGGAGTGAAAAGTCAGCTAGTTCCTATGGATTAAATTTCTCATCTTATCTGAGACCAAAACAACAGACGATTGAGATATTCACATTTAATCTGTTGTGTAATGCACATATTTGTCCGTATATACTCTGTCGACGGAATATGTTCAGAAGAACGGTGCATGGAAAGTTGAATAAAAATTGCACTTAGTACACGGTAATTTCAAGCGATCCAATGTCTAGCTTGTTGTTGATTGTTGTTGATTGCATTCGGTGTGGCTGGTTGTTTCGAGATTTCTTCAAAGTACTCTACCCACCTGTTTCGCTGTTCTTCAGTGATTGTCATTATTGTCTCTTCGTCACTTTTCACAGTTCAGTCTGGTTTATGATAATTATTATAGAGCTTCATTGTTGTATCTGACGCGCTTATTTGCTAGTCTGTTTGCTTTTATTTTCAACATATCCTCAAAATATTCTGATTACTTTGATTGATTCTGGAATTAATTCTTAGCAGTGGATAATCTCAATTCGCGTCTTCATGTTTATTTTGTTTCTGCTTGTAACCTCCTGTTACCTAGTGATAACAGGAGCGTGGGTTTGCGAAACTCTCACCATTTTCGTTTCTTTCTCCCAGTCAGTCTCCTAGTCAGACACACTTCATAAATAATTTCTGCATTACAAAAGTCACTTGCTCATATTATCTCTCACTAAATCATATACACAAACGGATACATTATTTATTGTTGCGGAAGAATGAAAAACGCTGGTGACACTCTGCAGTATAGAACATTCGTCATTATTTGAATATCATAAGTCGCTCATACTGTGTGTCAGTCGAGACAAGTTATCTACCAAGAGGAAACTAAAAGAAACAATGCCATATTCGCAATCAACTTAAAAATTCTGAAGTGATGTCTGCTTGTTCGACATAATTATACTCAATTTGGTCAATCATCATCCGTATTTGGATGATTTCTAACTAGAAACATCTCTAAATTACTGGAATATACTACTCGCCTAAATTAGATCTAAACATATTGATGTCATGTGAATAGTGTTCATCACAGACTTAACTAAGCTGGAAGATTATTATTGCAAACCACGAAGTTGTGAACAGGTATTTCACTGCAGTGTGGAAATCCTCAGTATCACCTAGGTAAACTCCTACCTAACGTCGAATTCAGCATCTTCAAGTGGCACAAGTAAACCTCTACGATCGAATTGTTTCAGGTTTCTGACTCCAACCAATACATGATATAGCATGATTACGATCAGTCGACATTCATGATGACTAGTGCAATCGTGGCATGATTGCATAATATCTATTTTCATTGTTATTGTTGTTGTGATTATTGTTATTATTTACTCAGCCTGTACACCCATTGCGACTACTGCTGGTCCGAAGCCAGGGTAAGTGATGAGTGTTACGCATATTGTTAGAAACTCAATTAAGTGGAACACTGTCTCATTAAAACGTAATTCGAACAATTTCTACTCTACCCCGTGAGTTTGAAAGTCTTCATTTGGAAGAGTTGTGACATCTCGTGATGAAATCGTAGATTCTTCGTAATACTCGAGGCCGATTCACCTTCTCAAAAGTGGAGCAACCACTAATTTGGTTACATGGAATGGTTTCTCATTGTGCGATTCCAGAAGATTCATCTAAAACGCAGTGAAAATGAGAAGGTACAACCCTGGGAAAGGCAATACACGCGGGCCAGACAACAACTGCTAGACTCAGAACATTTGCCGTTATACTCCGGCTATGAATAAGATAATACTACTCATACCGATGGATTTGCACTAATGCTATAGAAAATAATCCCTTACATCAAAGTAAGAGGGCAGGCATTAGAGTGAATGCTGTCAAGTGCTATGCACCTACTAACAATAACTATGAAGACGTTTATAAATGAATTCTAAATGAGGCTGCAGACAATCTTCGGGAATTTCGAAACGAACAACGAAATCAGTTTAGCGCTCAATATAAACATTGAGGTCTTTCAGCATCTACTCAACGAAGACAATACTATCATTCAGAACAACTGGGGAGGGATTATGTCAGCAAAAAATTCAACATGTGATAAGCTCCCGGGCCTCAATAAGCACCATCAAAAAAATGGATCACTGTGATCAAGATAACTGTGGATAAGATCCGATAAAACACGAACCAGATGGTAACAATCAATATCTGTCTAGCAGGAGTGAATGAAGCCAAGTCACAGGCTAAACACAATGAAGCAAACAGACTAGCAAATAAGCGCGTCAGATACAACAATGAAGCTCTATAATAATTATCATAAAACAGACTGAACAGTGACAAGTGACGAAGAGACAATAATCACAAACACTGAAGAACAGCGAAACAGGTGAGTAGAGTAGTTTGAAGAACTCACGAAACAACCAGCCACACCGAATGCAATCAATAACAATCAACAACAAGCTAGACATTGGATCGCTTGAAATTACCGTGTACTAAGTGCAATTTTTATTCAACTTTCCATGCACCGTTCTTCTGAACATATTCCGTCGACGGAGTATATACGGACAAATATGTGCATTACACAAAAGATTAATGTGAGGAACTCAATCGTCTGTTATTTTGGTCTCAGATAAGATGAGAAATTTAATCCATAGGAACTAGCTGACTTTTCACTCCACACAACGTATAACGAATCTGCACGGTGTCACATTGTCAACATGTGGATGAGTAGATTGATAAATGTATCAATGTATTCAACACATCCTTCCGAAGGTCCACAATATCAAAACTAGTGGATGTTTGATGATGCAGTCAGTATCTGGTGTAGAACAATGACGCCCTCAGGTCAGACCGATCTGATAATATGTCGGTCGTTCGAATGATATGCGGTCGCATCAAAAAAGAATGCTGTAATATTACCCACCTACTTACTCAATCACTCACTAACTCACTCACGCACTCACTGAATAACGCACATACTCAATTAATTACCCACCCACCAACTTCACTGATAACAAACAACACAATCAACTTCTCACTAATTTAATTATTCACAAGCTCGTTCACTTGGCCGCCCACTGAATAACCGGATAACTAAGTGACTTATGGACTTAGTTCATTACTCACATTCTGACTCACCCACAAACTCATTCACTCACTCACGCACTCAATCACTCAAGTGCCTAGTTTCTGTGCATCGAATACCATTGCGCTTATCAATTCACACGTTTACGAGGACACGCATACGTGGTGAGGAGTTTGGGAAATTGTCTAGAAATGTTTCGGGACGAATTCTGTCGTTCATAGAAGCCATGACTGTTCACAAATTCGAAGCTGATTGAGCGTTATGAGAGAGATTTTTAAAAACTTGTATGGAAACGAGTAAATATTTGGGGCCGTAATGGCCTCAAGACGTGTGACAATATTTCAATCTTTCAATGTTATTTGAATATTTCCTCTCCCTTATTTGAACCTATCAAATTATTTCCATTTGAAATGTGAATCATTCCGATAAGCGAAGCAAAATATAGTCAGCACAATTATCATTATTATGAGTTGATGTGTAGCGAACACAGAAACAACGGAAACTATGGAATAATGAGATGTATTTGGTAGGGAAATCAGTGACATACAATGCATGCGTTCACATGTCAAACTGACCACCTGTCAGCGCTTATTGACATGAGCAACTTCCGCCACGTCTACTGCAACATCCTCCACAACAGTCTCCACCTCGACATCCACCACATCCACAACACCGAGGGCATTGAGGGCATGCACCGGAACAGCAAGGACACCGTTGTGGTTGTGGTTCAGGAGCTGGAGCTGCAATCGCTGAAAACCAAGTAACAACACAACATCACAATGTTACACACCATATAAATAATCACGAAAACAAACAAATCCCATCACACATTTCGCAATTTCAAACATCAAATCACTACCACACTGATCAGTGTGCTTCACAATATATTCTCCAACAACCAGTCAACATGTATCAACTCATGTCATATGGTCATGTGGTCAAGTTGAATCGACCAGCATCGAGCAAACTGACACTTACCAGAATTCTGACATTCAAACGATACGACCAGTACAACCATGATGAGCTGAAATAAGAAGACCGATTAGGCAAACAATATCACACATTGCAATTGTAACATACAGTGAAGAATTGCATTGTGTCGGTCAACTGTTCAAGTGAGTGTTGTTTGCTCGGTGGCTTTTCCGTTTGTTGACTGCACACATTGCACTGTTGTATTTATAATGGACGAAGATCACTTCACACACGCATGTTCGCACTTCAATCCTCGTGATTTCGTAGAATCAATCGACGCGAATGTGTTATTCATGTGCGATCACTATTTTGTTGGTGGTGTGTTCCCTCCTTTACACACGGCTCATGCACTAACGTGTTTGACACTGTGTGAAAATCAATCACAGCTTGCTGTTTGCACAGTTCACCACAGAGTGAATCAACGCTCGATTAGCAAACAACACTCCATCACCAATTACTGACTTACATGAAACTAACAATAATTATACGATCAAAATAATAATAATAATAATAATAATAATAATAATAATAATAATTGATATGATGATGATTATTATCAACCGAATTGTGGTAGCGATATTCAACGTGACGATAGTATTGGATGTTCCGGATCTGCTTCAAAATTCGCTTGATCATTTTTGCCATGGATTTCAAAGTTTATTTTTTTTATTTTCAACATATCCTCATAATATTCTGATTACTTTGATTGATTCTGGTATTAATTCTTAGCAGTGGATAATCTCAATTCACGTCTTCATGTTTATTTTGTTTCTGCTTGTAACCTCTTGTCCGCATTCGCTGCTGTTCGATGCGTAGCATTTCTAGCGGGTTATTTTGCACTGGAACAAATAATTTGCCAATCGAATAAGTGAGTGAATGTATGAGTGAATGAGTGAGTGAGTGATGTATATGATTTATATAGATAGAATAATAACAATAAATAAGGTATCCGTTTGTGTATATGATTTAGTGAGAGATAATATGAGCAAGTGAGTTATGTAATGCAGAAATTATTAATGGAGTGTGTCTGACTAGGAGACTGACTGGGAGAAAGAAACGAAAATGGTGAGAGTTTCGCAAACCCACGCTCCTGTTACCACTAGGTAACAGGTGGAACCATATTTTCACATAAACACATACAAAACGCCACATGGATTTCACCGGATCATGCAACACAGAACAAAATTGACCATATTTGCATCTGAAGATGTTCAGAAGGAGAATGGAGGATGTGAAAACCAAGAGAGGAACTGAAATAGTCTCATATCATCACTTGCTGGTCGCCAAAGTGAAACTCAAGTACTAGACAACAGTGCGGACAACATCATAAAATTTCAATATTTTCAGGATACTGACAAACCTAACGAATTCAAGATAGCCCTCAGCAATAGGTTCCAAGCTTTTCGCGATCTACTCTGTTGAAAGGAAACAGTCATAGAGAACAGCTGAACAGGGATCAAGTAGGCAATCAGATCAACAGGTAATGAGGTTCTCAGCCATAAGAAGCATTATCACTAGGAATGGACTACTGTTGATACACTGCATAAAAATCAGTAAAACAGGAACAAGAAGCAGTGATCAATAACATTTGGACAAGAGCAGAGAAAACCAAGGCATAAGCAGTAAACACAGAAGCAAACAAACAAAAAAGAGGAGCATAGAAGCTGATTAGCGAAAATATTTAGAGGATCTATCAGTGACAGCAGAAGAAGCCGCAACAGAAGGAAAAATGGAACAATTAAACGATGCGATGAAGCTCGCTGGAAAATGCAGTAAATCAGAATGGACAACCAAGAACAAGGAATGCAGTGTAATCACCAATACTGAAGAACATCGAAACAAGTAAGTATAGCAATTCGAACAAATCTTAAATAGACTCACCTCACCGAACCCACTCAACATTGAAGCAGTAGTCACAGATCTCCCAATCAGTGATGACATGCTTACAATCACGGCGAATGGTCAAATTAAGAGAAGGACACACAAGAACAAAATACTAAATCAGGCAGCCATAATCACCTAAACAACAAATAGAAAGAAAAAAAGTGAGTGGGAGATCTGAACGTACTGTACGAATGTTGAAGTGATTCAACGAGATAAAATCAGAGGAGTAGAAAATTTTAAGGAAAACTCATCAATTCGATTACAGTAAACAGCAATCAGTGTATTGATTGAGAGATTGCTCGGGCAGATCCGGAACATCCAATACTATCGTCACGTTGAATATCGCTACCACAATTCGGTTGATAAAAATCATCATCATATCAATTATTATTATTATTATTATTATTATTATTATTATTTTGATCGTATAATTATTGTTAGTTTCATGTAAGTCAGTAATTGGTGATGGAGTGTTGTTTGCTAATCGAGCGTTGATTCACTCTGTGGTGAACTGTGCAAACAGCAAGCTGTGATTGATTTTCACACAGTGTCAAACACGTTAGTGCATGAGCCGTGTGTAAAGGAGGGAACACACCACCAACAAAATAGTGATCGCACATGAATAACACATTCGCGTCGATTGATTCTACGAAATCACGAGGATTGAAGTGCGAACATGCGTGTGTGAAGTGATCTTCGTCCATTATAAATACAACAGTACAATGTGTGCAGTCAACAAACGGAAAAGCCATCGAGCAAACAACACTCACTTGAACAGTTGACCGACACAATGCAATTCTTCACTGTATGTTACAATTGCAATGTGTGATATTGTTTGCCTAATCGGTCTTCTTATTTCAGCTCATCATGGTTGTACTGGTCGTATCGTTTGAATGTCAGAATTCTGGTAAGTGTCAGTTTGCTCGATGCTGGTCGATTCAACTTGACCACATGACCATATGACATGAGTTGATACATGTTGACTGGTTGTTGGAGAATATATTGTGAGGTGCACACTGATCAGTGTGGTAGTGATTTGATGTTTGAAATTGCGAAATGTGTGATGGGATTTGTTTGTTTTCGTGATTATTTATATGGTGTGTAACATTGTGATGTTGTGTTGTTACTTGGTTTTCAGCGATTGCAGCTCCAGCTCCTGAACCACAACCACAACGGTGTCCTTGCTGTTCCGGTGCATGCCCTCAATGCCCTCGGTGTTGTGGATGTGGTGGATGTCGAGGTGGAGACTGTTGTGGAGGATGTTGCAGTAGACGTGGCGGAAGTTGCTCATGTCAATAAGCGCTGACACGTGGTCAGTTTGACATCTGAACGCATGCATTGTATGTCACTGATTTCCCTACCAAATACATCTCATTATTCCATAGTTTCCGTTGTTTCTGTGTTCGCTACACATCAACTCATAATAATGATAATTGTGCTGACTATATTTTGCTTCGCTTATCGGAATGATTCACATTTCAAATGGAAATAATTTGATAGGTTCAAATAAGGGAGAGGAAATATTCAAATAACATTGAAAGATTGAAATCTTGTCACACGTCTTGAGGCCATTACGGCGCCAAATATTTACTCGTTTCCATACAAGTTTTTAAAAGTCTCTCTCATAACGCCTAATCAGCTTCGAATTTGTGAACAGTCATGGCTTCTATGAACGACAGAATTCGTCCCGAAACATTTCTAGACAATTTCCCAAACTCCTCACCACATGTGCGTGTCCTCGTAAACGTGTGAATTGATAAGTGCAATGGTATTCGATGCACAGAAACTAGGCACTTGAGTGAGTGAGTGAGTGAATGAGTTTGTGGGTGAGTCAGAATGTGAGTAATGAACTAAGTCCATAAGTCACTTAGTTATCCGGTTATTCAGTGGGCGGCCAAGTGAACGAGCTTGTGAATAATTAAATTAGTGAGAAGTTGATTGTGTTGTTCGTTATCAGTGAAGTTGGTGGGTGGGTAATTAATTGAGTATGTGCGTTATTCAGTGAGTGCGTGAGTGAGTTAGTGAGTGATTGAGTAAGTAGGTGGGTAATATTACAGCATTCTTTTTTCAGGCGACCGCATATCATTCGAACAACCGACATATTATCAGATCGGTCTGACCTGAGGGCGTCATTGTTCTACACCAGATACTGACTGCATCATCAAACATCCACTAGTTTTGATATTGTGGACCTTCGGAAGGATGTGTTGAATACGTCGATACATTTATCAATCTACTCATCCCAATGTTGACAATGTGACACCGTGCAGATTCGTT
>OX103979.1:71477253-71609677 GCA_944470395.2 Schistosoma turkestanicum
GTCAGAACCTAATTACCTGTTGATCTGATTGCCTACTTGATCCCTGTTCAGCTGTTCTCTATGACTGTTAGCTTTTAGCATAGTAGATCGCGAAAAGCTTGGAACCTATTGCTGAGGGCTATCTTGAATTTGTTAGGTTTGTCAGTATCCTGAATATATTGAAATTTTATGATGTTATCCGCCCTGTTTTCTGGTACTTGAGTTTCACCTTGGCGACCAGCAAGTGATGATATGAGACTATTTCAGTTCCTCTCTTGGTTTTCGCATCCTTCATTCTCCTTCTGAACATCTTCAGATGCAAATATGGTCAATTTTGTTCTGTGTTGCATGATCCGTTGAAATCCATGTGGCGTTTTGTGTGTGTTTATGTGAAAATATGGTTCCACCTGTTACCTAGTGATAACAGGAGCATGGGTTTGCGAAACTCTCACATTTTTCGTTCCTTTCTCCCAGTCAGTCTCCTAGTCAGACGCACTCCATTAATAATTTCTGCATTACATAACTCACTTGCTCATATTATCTCTCACTAAATCATATACACAAACGGATACCTTATTTATTGGTGTTATTCTATCTATATAAATCATAGACATCACTCACTCACTCATTCACTCATACATTCACTCGCTTATTCGATTGGCAAATGATTTGTTCCAGTGCAAAATAACTCGCTAGAAATGCTACGCATCGAACAGCGGCGAATGCGGACAAGCGGTTACAAGCAGAAACAAAATAAACATGAAGACGTGAATTGAGGTTATCCACTGCTAAGCAGTAATACCAGAATCATTCAAAGTAATCAGAATATTATGAGGATATGTTGAAAATAAAAACAATTAACTTTGAAATCCATGGCAAAAATGATCAAGCGAATTTTGAAGCAGATCCGGAACATCCAATACTATCGTCACGTTGAATATCGCTACCACAATTCCGTTGATAACAACAATAGACAAATCAATTATTATTATTATTATTTTCATCGTATAATTATTGTTAGTTTCATGTAAGTCAGTAATTGGTGATGGAGTGTTGTTTGCTAATCGAGCGTTGATTCACTCTGTGGTGAACTGTGCAAACAGCAAGCTATGATTGATTTTCACACAGTGTCAAACACGTCAGTGCATGAGCCGTGTGTAAAGGAGGGAACACACCACCAACAAAATAGTGATCGCACATGAATAACACATTCGCGTCGATTGATTCTACGAAATCACGAGGATTGAAGTGCGAACATGCGTGTGTGAAATGATCTTCGTCCATCATAAATACAACAGTGCAATGTGTGCAGTCAACAAACGGAAAAGCCACCGAGCAAACAACACTCACTTGAACAGTTGACCGACACAATGCAATTCTTCACTGTATGTTACAATTGCAATGTGTGATATTGTTTGCCTAATCGGTCTTCTTATTTCAGCTCATCATGGTTGTACTGGTCGTATCGTTTGAATGTCAGAATTCTGGTAAGTGTCAGTTTGCTCGATGCTGGTCGATTCAACTTGACCACATGACCATATGACATGAGTTGATACATGTTGACTGGTTGTTGGAGAATGTATTGTGAAGCACACTGATCAGTGTGGTAGTGAGTTGATGTTTGAAATTGCGAAATGTGTGATGGGATTTGTTTGTTTTCGTGATTCTCCATATGGTGTGTAACATTGTGATGTTGTGTTGTTACTTGGTTTTCAGCGATTGCAGCTCCAGCTCCTGAACCACAACCACAACGGTGTCCTTGCTGTTCCGGTGCATGCCCTCAATGCCCTCGGTGTTGTGGATGTCGTGGATGTCGAGGTGGAGACTGTTGTGGAGGATGTTGCAGTAGACGTGGCGGAAGTTGCTCATGTCAATAAGCGCTGACAGGTGGTCAGTTTGACATGTGAACGCATGCATTGTATGTCACTTATTCCCCTACCAAATACATCTCATTGTTCCATAGTTTCCGTTGTTTCTGTGTTCGCTACACATCAACTCATAATAATGATAATTGTGCTGACTATATTTTGCTTCGCTTATCGGAATGATTCACATTTCAAATGGACATAATTTGATATGTTCAAATAAGGGAGAGGAAATATTCAAATAACATTGAAAGATTGAAATATTGTCACACGTCTTGAGGCCATTACGGCCCCAAATATTTACTCGTTTCCATACAAGTTTTTAAAAATCTCTCTCATAACGCTTAATCAGCTTCGAATTTGTGAACAGTCATGGCCTCTATGAAAGACAGAATTCGTCCCGAAACATTTCTAGACAATTTCCCAAACTCCTCACCACATGTGCGTGTCCTCGTAAACGTGTGAATTGATAAGTGCAATGGTATTCGATGCACAGAAACTAGGCACTTGAGTGAGTGAGTGAGTGAGTGAATGAGTTTGTGCGTGAGTCAGAATGTGAGTAATGAACTAAGTCCATAAGTCACTTAGTTATCCGGTTATTCAGTGGGCGGCCAAGTGAACGAGCTTGTGAATAATTAAATTAGTGAGAAGTTGATTGTGTTGTTTGTTATCAGTGAAGTTGGTGGGTGGGTAATTAATTGAGTATGTGCGTTATTCAGTGAGTGCGTGAGTGAGTTAGTGAGTGAGTAAGTGAGTGATTGAGTAAGTAGGTGGGTAATATTACAGCATTCTTTTTTCAGGCGACCGCATATCATTCGAACAACCGACATATTATCAGATCGGTCTGACCTGAGGGCGTCATTGTTCTACACCAGATACTGACTGCATCATCAAACATCCACTAGTTTTGATATTGTGGACCTTCGGAAGGATGTGTTGAATACATCGATACATTTATCAATCTACTCATCCCAATGTTGACAATGTGACACCGTGCAGATTCGTTACACGTCGTGTGGAGTGAAAAGTCAGCTAGTTCCTATGGATTAAATTTCTCATCTTATCCGAGACCAAAACAAAAGACGATGACAAAGATTTTCAAATACCTGTATGGTAACCAAGATTCTTTGTAATACTTGAGGCCGATTCACCTTCTCAAAATTGGAGCAACCACTAATTTTGTTACATGGAATGATTTTTCATTGTGCGATACCAATGCTCTTTTCGGTCTATGAAAACAACTAAGTAATATGTAAATAAAATATTAACTGTATATAGTCTATTGTGGATTCGTGTTCGAATCAGGATTTGTAAAATGTAACTAATTAGTATTGATCAACTATATGTATGTGAAATTAATGAAAAATGCACTCTTTGTTAACTAAATTCGTAGTGTTGTTACTGATTATTTGCAAAATATGTTCTTTTGTTTATGTAAGAGTGATTTATCTGGGTAACGTTGCACA
The DNA here is from genome assembly GCA_944470395.2 of Schistosoma turkestanicum. Classification (NCBI taxonomy): domain Eukaryota; kingdom Metazoa; phylum Platyhelminthes; class Trematoda; order Strigeidida; family Schistosomatidae; genus Schistosoma; species Schistosoma turkestanicum. The sequence continues at coordinate 71,480,564 of OX103979.1, forward strand.
CTTTTGACGAATCGATGATTGTTAGACTACCATTAGATATTTTTGAAGCTGCGGTCTTCACGACAGTATAGTATTGAATATAGAATCGGAAATGCAGCGAAGCTTGCTGCATCAGATGTTCGTTCCGCCTGGTTATCCATGTATTTGAATTAATCATTCCACTCCACCATTCTGTCACAAAAATAAGCATGGCTTTCCGCAAATGATCAAGTCGAGATTAACTGTGATCACCACTAAATACTAATTACTAGGCCGTCACTGAGCGGAAGAATAAATCAAGGGTAAAGAATGCATTTGCTGGTGATTTCGTGTTGTCGAAATTACACCAGGAATGTGGGCGAACTTTAAGATTGGTTGCAACACTAAACAGAAAGTTGCGCATAGAAAATACGTTATAAACAAAAAGTACAGTTAATCGTTGCAACAGTCAAAAGAATCTCATTCTAATCGGAAATAAAATAGACGCGACTAGTACTTGCAAATAATTTTTCATATCACACAACAATCCAAGATGATTGACGATACATGACACACAGAGAAATTAATAAACATAAAACTGTTTACTGAATGTTAGTAATTAAGTAGTATAAGCAATGCACAAGAAACCAGTTGTGGGCAGAGAAAAACGACAACAAAAGTAAACGAACTTAACAAATTGTAAGTGGCATTCTAAAGGGTGAGCATACTGTCAGTTTGCAATAAAACTGTCTTGTGATCAAGTGTAACTAACTATCCAGTTTTGATCTATTGTGTTTAACATTAATTTGGTGGAAAGCTTGTCATTCGCTCTAAGATTAAGATTCAGTTATATCAAATGTGAAGAAATGTTGCAGGAGAAATTCTGCTGTTCATAGAGGGAGGACATGTCTGTTCACAAATTCGAAACTGATTGTGCGTTATGAGAAAGATTTTCAAAATTCTTCGTACTACTCGAGGCCGATTCACCTTCTCAAAAGTGGAGCAACCACTAATTTTGTTACATAGAATTAGACAGTCGAGTGGTTAGACCTCCATCCATTGGATGTTACTGAACAACTGGAACCGTACCGAAAGAACAAGAATCGAGCGCGAAGAAATCAAATTGATTTACAGAAGCTCGTGAAATTGCATATTCGATATTGAACAATAATTATATGATGAAAATAATAATTGATATGATGATTATTATTATCAACCGAATTGTGATAGCGATATTCAACGTGACGATTGTATTGGATGTTCCGGATTTGCGCGAACAATATCTCAATCAATACACTGTTTACTGTAATCGAATTGATGTGTTTTCCTTAAAATTTTCTACTCCTCTGATTTTATCTCGTTGAATCACTTCAACATTCGTTCAGTACGTTCAGATCTCCCACTCACTGTTTTCTTTCCATTTGTTGTTTAGGTGATTATGGCTGCCTGATTTAGTATTTTGTTCTTATGTCTTCTTCGCGATTTCTCCCTAATAGCTGTTTGTTTTTTCATGTGTGTGTTTCCTGCCCTAGGTGCAACTTGTTCTTTCATCTTCATCTTCTGCTTTGTATTTGATGATTCGAAATTGAGGCTTGTCTTGTGACTCAGGAATATTTTTCGCTATGTGTCCTAATCGCTTCCAACGATTTTCCCTGATTTATTCCACCGCTGAAATCCGGTGTTCTCTTCCACAGTAGGTTATTGGTCATGGTGCCTGCCCAGCGGATCCGAAACATTTTGCTTGAACAACTCATACTAAACGCTTGTATCTTCTTGATGGTGATGATAGCACTCCACCCATACAGTAGAACTGTTCAGATATTTGAATTGAACATTGTGACTTAGTTGTTTGTAAGTGGTTGTTCTGAGTTTCAGATGTTCTCCAGTTGTGGAAATGTTGCCCTTGCTTTTACATCTGCATCAGATCCACCTTGCTCATCAATTATGCTGCCCAGACATATATATGTGCATGGTCTTACATCTTCCAAAGTGTGATTTGTTTGCTGTATCATGCATCGTGTCTGTGGCGCTTGTGTTTTCTTTGTGTGCGCTAAGAACTACTGCTGCTTGTTACTATGTTGGAGATAGAAGAGCTAGATAATCTTTCAAGTCCAGATCGTCCAGATGCATGCAAGCTATCCAATATCTTCCGTTCTTCCCCTCAGATTTTGACGTCTACATAATCCAGTCAGTTACCAGGAGGAAGAGAACGGATGCGGATGAGCAACCTCGTCTGACACCGGCCTCCACTTGGAACGAATCTGTCAGCTAATCAGCTTCTATGCTCATCTTTTTTGTTTGTTTGCTTCTGTGTTTACTGCTTATGCCTTGGTTTTCTCTGCTCTTGTCCAAATGTTATTGATCACTGCTTCTTGTTCCTGTTTTACTGATTTTTATGCAGTGTATCAACAGTAGTCCATTCCTTGTGATAATGCTTCTTATGGCTCAGAACCTCATTACCTGTTGATCTGATTGCCTACTTGATCCCTGTTCAGCTGTTCTCTATGACTGTTACATTTCAGCAGAGTAGATCGCGAAAAGCTTGGAACCTATTGCTGAGGGCTATCTTGAATTTGTTAGGTTTGTCAGTATCCTGAATATATTGAAATTTTATGATGTTATCCGCCCTGTTTTCTGGTACTTGAGTTTCACCTTGGCGACCAGCAAGTGATGATATGAGACTATTTCAGTTCCTCTCTTGGTTTTCGCATCCTCTATTCTCCTTCTGAACATCTTCAGATGCAAATATGGTCAATTTTGTTCTGTGTTGCATGATCCGTTGAAATCCATGTGGCGTTTTGTGTGTGTTTATGTGAAAATATGGTTCCACCTGTTACCTAGTGATAACAGGAGCATGGGTTTTCGAAACTCTCACATTTTTCGTTCCTTTCTCCCAGTCAGTCTCCTAGTCAGACGCACTCCATTAATAATTTCTGCATTACATAACTCACTTGCTCATATTATCTCTCACTAAATCATATACACAAACGGATACCTTATTGATTGTTATTATTCTTAAGCCCTTTCGATTAATTTATTTTACTATGCCATTTGTATAGCAACAACTCATATGTACCATGGTTATTTTTTATTACCTGCTTTGTATGAGCTTATACGACTGAGCATTGCTTACGCCTACGCGCTTACTCATCCTTTTCGCTTTAATGTTAATCTCTTAATTTCCCATGAACTCACATGATTTGTATCGCTTGCTTTTGACCTTGTCAATCATGTCTGTGCATACCTATTTCGCTTGTCATATGTCTGTCTTATTTATGCCTGACTATATATTCTTAGTCATACTCTATCTCTTGGAGTTGGCTCTTAGCCTTCTCCAATCCGCTTCGCTTTGTGGTGTGCCTCGAATAAACGTATTCATCAATACGAGTTCATCTTCTCATTTATAAACCGAGCTATAAGAACATGCAGTTATCGGCACACTACAGGTTCTCGTACGTGCCAATGCCATACGTTAGTCTACGGAAATCAAACTCAAAATTACCCGATCACCAGTCATATATATTCATATACGTCAGAAACGAGTTTGAGTTTGAAATTTCCCTAATACGATATATGTTACTAGTCTAAATGGAAATAAAATGTTATAGGTTACCGCCAAGTGGAATAATGAAACTGGTCTGTTTTATTTTAGGAATTCGTCATAAATTCCGAAGTTTGCATATTTAGTTGTATAATAAGAATCTAATGGGATTTAGTTTGATGCTTCCTGGTAAGGAGGATTCGTCTCACATTACTCACTTCCAAAGATTCTTCTTACCCTAGTGTTTTATTCTGTTGTGCTACTTTTGATTTAACTTAACGCTTCGTTGTTCAAGGGTTGTTCATCTCTTTAGGGCAAGAACCAATGCAACGCTCGTCAGCAAAAGTCAGATGCTTTTATTAAAGAAGGGTGGGAAACATCTCACATCACTTTTTAAACAAAAAAGTGATTCTTTAAAGTATACACTAAAAGTAGATTATAGTACCAAAACTTTATTATAAATACGCTGAAAATGTAGGATCAAATTAACTCCCTAGATATGCTGGCTGTTACCTTAATTGTTACATGTGAGTGAGTCTCTAAACGAGTCGTTGATACGCCAAACAGCTGTCATATGTCGCATATGGTAGTTTAGGATGTTGAATATAAATTTATACCTTCTTCATATACATCAAAAGCCAGCACCGTGGTTGTAATAAGTCGTTATTTAGTTCTTGTTCAGCAGCACAGTGGAGCAAACAGTTTATCAAGGACATAGGTCACAGAAATGAACGTTTTCAAGTTCAGAGTCCAACATGACATTCTAGCAATAACAGTGCCTCATCAGTAGTCCTTACCTTACTGAGATACAGGTCTGTTAAAAAGAGTAAAAGAGTTGATTGTAGATCAGAATTTCAATAAATACTCCTTGAAAATGAAACGTCAATTTTTTTCTTGCACTATACTTGATTTAACTCCGTCTTAATATCCACAGCAATGGGAGGCGAAATAGGGATTCACTTGGATGTGTTTGTTGCAGATAATCACTTATGCAGGGAAACAAAGGTGGAAGGCAGCCCGTCAACTCTTTTGTCAAAGCCTGACTCACTAATTATAGCCCAACCAAAATTAGCTCATGGTATGTGATGCATGAAGTGAAGAAATAGTGGGGGCCACAACTAATTGACTTAAGGAGCCAAAATGTGACTTAAGAGGCATGAATTTAAATTTCTGTCTAAAAGCTAGAATAACCCATGTTGGAGTGGCATTGTAGTAAATACGATATTTGTTATAAGGTGGATGCAGCTTGTCACATATTTGTTCTTTGTGTAAACGCGTCTAAAATTCGTGAACCTTACGGCAGAGCCTCTTAAACATATAACAAATGATTCCACGCTTATCCGTTACCCTAGAAATTAACTTGAATATCGACCAAAAGGTCGATATTTCTGGAGCTGAACTCAAAGTTTGCTGCACACCTCGTGTTGCATTTGGAATCAGTTCATCTAGTTAACCGCAGCAATGTAAGTCGAATGTATAAACTTTACTTTAAAGATTTTGTTGATTATTATTTTCTCTAACGATTTAATATCTGTACCCGCGTTAAATCTCTGACCAAGTGTATTCGATCAATAATAGCTCAGCACCGAGTTCTTGGTTAGGCTAAAGTTAGTTATAAATAAAATATCATACCATAATCATGCCTTCCTATTGCTACCCACTAATCGTGTTATATCTTATATTTATCCAGTTTTAATATGCAGAATCTATGAATATATGAATAGTTCTGGTTAGGCTGAACGATACAGTAGTGTTTTCCAAGCAAAAACTCGTGGTAGTTTTCTGAAAATCCCTATCTAGTTTAAGCATATGACATTTGAATATTATGCAGCTCCCCATTAACATAACTCTAGGACCCCTTAAGCAACAGTTCATAGAAATATGTCGACTTAACTAAAATTGCCCGTAATCTACTCTAAAAATTCTTGAAGGTTTTATATGAATAAGGTATCTATGGCTCATTATCTAATTGTCCCGGAAGGTTAGTACTACAAAATCTACCTGCCAGGAATCCGTGTGAGTCAAGTTAGTCCATGTATTTCTGTAGATAGTCTTGGATATATTTGTCAGCCAATTATTCCATGAATTTTCCATTAGCAGGAAGTTTGCCTACAGTTGACTGCCTCGGCTTTATTGTATTTTGATACGTGTATAAAATACGTGATATAAAATACGATCCTCATATTTTCCAGGTGTTTCCTCCAGCCTACCCGTACATCAGATAACATCACTCGTCAAAGTAGTTGGTGTCTGGGTATACGTAATACATGACTGCCTCAACGAGTGATGTCTGATGTACGGGTAGGAATCTAGGGGCAACTAAACCAAAACTGCACAAATCCATGAAGTCACTGACGACTGGATTAGGCCATGTTAGTAGTTGCAGACTATCTAATTGGAGTTAGTGAGACACTCGTAACCGGTGGTTAGAGACTTTAAATGACATGGTTTAAAATCGTTTGCGACGGCGGAGATGCATCCATTTTTTTATTTTCTCTGATCTGAACTCCTCGTGATCTTTTGGCATTTTTTAAATTCAGTCCTTAATCTTCTCTATTATCGCTAACACTACGACAACCTCTACTAAAAAGGGATTTAAACTAACAATTCAACCTCTGTGCTAAGGACGTATTACAAATCGAACTGATGTACATACGTCCCAAGTTCCTGAGTGAATGACTGACGACTTGGAATATTTGAGAAGCTACAAAACATCATCTAGTTTATTGTCACTCAGTTACAAAGTAGAACTTTGTACGTACGTACATCAGTTCAAATCGTTAAACCATATTAGCAGAGAGAGATCGAAAAGTCAATTCAAATCCTTTAGTGGCATAGGAAGAAGTATCAGCAGCAATGGAGAAGTGAAACAAATTTGTAAAGAGGCGAAAAGTCATGAAGAATTCAGAAGATTCGAATTTGGGAGAAGACAAAAAGTGGATATCCGGTTTATTGGTTGTAGAATGGTGAGTGGTGAAAATCATTGAATATCACAAAATAATACCCCAGTAATAGTGAAATATAAGGCGTATTATGTTAATCAAGAGAATGTACGAGACGAATTTATTACTACTTCAAGGAAACTTAGGAGTGGTTGAATCGAGACAAATTGACAGTCCATGAAAATCCATAAAAAATTTCTGTTTCGGAATTCTGTAGCATAAATGTTAAAGAGATTCTAGGTGGCAACTTTTCTAGACTATTAGGGAATAAAAGTTTCTACTTCATTTTATGTAACTCAGGTCTACTGTCCGGTTATTACTGATGAAACTATACTTCTAAAAGCGAAATAACATACGATAGGTAACAACCCAACAAATTTTAACTCATATGTTATATAACTCCTTATCTGTTAACATTGTAATCCAATTTTTGATACGGCTAATTACAGTATCCATTTTGAAAGTTTTAAAAAGCCCGTTAATTCATTAAAAGGAAGAATACGTAGCAGTGATATCTTGGTAAGATAGAAGAGTTTTACAAAATTATTAAAAACAGTTAAACTCATTCAAGTGAAAGCCAATGAGAATAAAGTAGTATTATGTAATATGGTTAAGATTATCATTATGTTTCAAGTGTTGCCTATGGTAGCAATCATTTGGCAAAGTAGTCAAAAAGCATCAACAGCTTACGTCGCGTAATAATTTTAGCATAGAAAGAAGTTTAAAGCAAAAGTTAACGATAAATGACTATTTTATAGAAGGAGGGTAAAATGTAGGTAGTAATAATAAGTACCGATAATTTGTAAACATTCAAAAGGGTACCAAGACTGTCGTTGATAAATTTACGAAATTCGTCTGTTTTACTATAGACCATTACATGAAAAATTACCCATAAATACGAACAGACCGCTCCAAAAGATGATATTGTTCGAAAAGACAATTTTCCTTCGGTATTACGTCTTTTTATTTTATTTCATTTTATTTCACTTCAATGTCAACGAATTTTCATTTATTTACTCCAGTTTAGTTAACAATTACAAGAAATCCTATTCAACTTCGTTTTACTTCTTCTCTCGAAAATGGTCGCTGATGCTGAATATTCCAATGTACACTTTTTACAATCTAATATTTCACTATACGAAGATTCTTTGCTTATTGATACTGGAACCTTAAAAATATCTGAAGAGTGAGTTGTGAAGATAAGTTATTTTAAAATTCCTACTATATAAAATTGTACTGTTAAGCATGTCACTTATACTGGACTAATAAGTTTATTTTCTTTCCATTAGTTAGTGAAAAATCAATCTTGCTTGTATCAAGAGAATTATACACTAAATATTCTGAAAATTGCATGCGTTGTTGTATTTTCATATGTGTTAACTGTGTATTTTCTCACGTTCAGACTACTGACGTGTAAATGACGATAAGTTGCTAACAAATCTCGAATGAAGTTACCTGAATAGCTACCCTTGAACTCAGTGCACAAATCTCATAGATGTAATATACACATCGATACCTCAAGATTTTAAAGTTTTGGCTAGTGAACGCACATCTGTATTATCCAGTTTGACACAAAGTTAGGGTATCACAAGCTCATGATGATGATTAACAGTCGTACTAATATGAGTAAACTTTTCGTCGATTAGTTGTGATTGATAATTAAAGGACAACCGAGTAAGCAATGCTACAGTTAGGTTACTAGTCTTCGATGATCGATATCTCCGAAGCATTGCTCGTGTATCCTTTGACGACCGAGTTAGCAATGCTATCGTTAGGAAACGAGTTCTAAGTAAGGATGGCAAATCAATTGATGAAGTATTGAAACTTCATGAGTTGAGGTGGTTCGGACATTTGTTACGGATGCCCAACCACCGATTGCCTCGACGAGCTATGTTTCGTGGTGTAGGTTTAGGCTGGAAGAAAGTTAGGGGTGGCCAGACCAAAACATGGCAGAAATGCATGAAGTCACTGACAAGTGGACTGAGTCATGTTGGTAGATGTAGGCTATGTGGTTGGAGTGCGCGAGACGAAAGTCATCAATGGTTAGAGACCTTGAACGACATGGCTCAAAATCGTTTGCAATGGTGCAAGTGCATTCACTCATTGTGTTCTCTCAGATCCTAATCTTCTAGATTCGTCTTTCTAAATTTATCTCACTGAATTATACTTCAATAATATCTTCAAATCCTAATCTACTCCATTACCGGTAATACTTCTACTATTGCTATCACTCTTGGATTTGAACTGACAATGGTGTCTCTGTGCTGATGTGGTATGGCAACCTGAACTTATGTACATACGTACGAAGTTCTACGTCGTAACTAACTGACTGACTGATTATTTATCACATTAGAAGAAGGCCACTCTTGTACCTGACATTTGATACTTTTCGTATCAGTGCACAACGGAATTGTGTGCTATATTAGAGCCTTGAAAAATAAAAAACAAGTCTTCCAGCTCATACAACTCCATTCAGTCCTGAATTCAAACCTTTCTTGTCTGCTTCCGTATAATGAACCAAGTATTATCAGTAGTCTTTATAACTAGTATGTTTTATTACTTATCATACAAAACATACACTTGGCTTATTAGTTTACATTAAATGTCCATTAGAATACAAACCCCTATCCAACCCTATGTATCTTGATCCTGCTATATTTTTTACTATGAACTATAACTATACATTGATTGTTACTTTTAGTTGTATTTAAATTCTGATTGTGACCAATTTGGTCTCGTGTGCTTTTATAGGTATGAGGGTGGATATCACTTCCTCGTTGCCCACACCGTGGAAGGGTGCTTCTTGAGGAACCTGAAAAGAAAGGTAGATTAGTGTTAGTCTTAGAGATCTGGGAGCATGACTGCAGAGTCCAAGGGACAACTGCTTGAGGCCGGTCACGCACAGCCTTTTTGTGAGACGTTTCCAAAGTGTTGGCTCCGTTCTTTTTAAAAGCCCCTACCGCCGGAGACGGAAATCTGTGACGTAGAGTGAGGTGTGACATTTTTAGAGTCGACCTTTTCTAACGCCCACGTTCTTTGTGAGAAGGCAGCATCGCTGCAGATGCTGGTTGTCCGAGGGAAACACCTTACTGCTGTCACACCCCTCTGCAGTTAACAATATGACTTCACCGTCAGACCTTGAGTAGCTGTTTTAGTTTCATTGTTCTCCAATCGACCTGCCCGGCATGGGTAGAACCTACAGGAACATATGTTTCAGCCAACATTAGCTCGGTTGGGTCATTACAATAAGCAAGCTCGACCACCACATCAAGGTGACAGCTACGGTCAGGATTTGAACTGACAATGGCGTCTCTGTGCTAATGCAGTATGGCAACCTGAACTGACGTACGTACGTACGAAGTTCTACATTGTAATTGACTGACTGACTGACTGAGTCACTGACTGTATTTAAAGTCTTCTAAAAGAAAATAATCATTCCTAACTAACTACTTGTGAATAATAAAAGTTATGCACATTTTTACTTCTTCCTTTACAACTTTTAATTGTAGATGTTTTACATGGGAAGGTACATCAAAACAATTCTTTATTCCTTATTCACAAATAACATTGCATGCTATCGCCAGAAATACAGTAGATCAAACTGGTGATCATCCTAATAATGTATTTCCTCATCCACATTTATTAGTAATGATTGATGGAGATCGTGTATGGGATTCAAATACTACTAATACTACTACTAATAATACAAAACCAGAAGAAGATGAACCAAATGTCATGCAAATTGATGAGGCCGGGTCCAACGAAGAAGGAGATGAAGATAAAGAAAATTCTGACAATGATCGAGCTTCAGATTGTCCTGGTACTACGTCGGTTCTTCGTTTGGTTCCACAAGATTCTACACAATTAGAAGATATGTATAAAGCATTAGCTGATTGTCAAGCACTGAATCCAGATCCTGAAGATGATAATTCAGATTTGGAAGGTTTTCCAGAAGAGGATGAATGTGAAATCAATGGACAAGAAGGTATGGAGTATGAAAATCATACAAATAGTGAGTTATGTTATTGTTGTAACGGTTGTGTTGTAATGGCTTTCTTAGATATATATATTCTCCGGCTAAATCCTATTGCTTAGTATTCTCTGACCACACAATACACTACTGGACAAGTTCCCAAGAATCAAAAAACACGGTTGAACAGGAAAAGATGATATTCCAAATAGCAAGGTGAAATGGTAATAAGAAGCCAAAGGTGATGGCGAAGGCAAAGATAGATACAACGTTAGTCTATTTATAGCATTTACATGAGAAGCTTCTGGATAGAAATCCACGTGATCGACTGGATTAGATTTAACCAATCAGCACGCAGCTAACAGTACGAGAATCTTCTACCCTGTTCTCCAAGATTCGATCAGGCGCTGATTGGATAGGAAATTAGCCAATCAGCGCGCAGCAACGTAGTCATGCTTTAATTCCATCTATGTCCCACTAACAGTTATATAGTTTAATAGCTAAACAAAGTATTCAATGAGAAGTTTATCATCTTTATTTTGAAACAAGTTAAGTAACTGATAATAAGGCCAAAGTCAAACTCAACTGTGACAAGAAGTGAGGTGATCGTTTGTTTTACGCGTGTCTCATCTATGGAATTATTATAGTTTGTCATTCTCCGTAAAAGAAATATCAAACAAAGCAACGCGTACAAGTATAAACTTCAAATCCTAAGGCTAAAAATAAAGCATTACTAAAATCTTTTAGTAACCTTCGTTGAATTTCGAAACTGCTCACTTGTACATCTTTGATTACAACTCCATTTCCATTATGGTGACACCCATTTTGAGATAATGGAGAAACTTTGTAGCTCAGATGGATGATTTCGGTGATGTTTCGTTCTCTGAGCTGGATGTTTTAATTGTGGAGCTTTCATTGTTATTCTTCTGAACAACATCATCAGCACAAACTTCAGATAGAAGAAGTGAAGTATTCGAATTTCGCCACGTTTGACCTGTAGCTTGTTCTCTAAACCTCTATCTTGATTGGTTGTTGTTGACCTTAAATATGTTACCGTCAATGCACCTTCGTTTTGATTGTATCCCCTTTTGATCTGTTTCTTGATCCTATGTCGCCTGTGATTTTTCTGATGATTGATAAATTCGGTCATTGTCACTGATTGACCTGAGTGCCAATCTCCTATAAAATTCTTTAGTGTTCTTTGTGTTCCACCTATCCAGTATTTCCACATTGTTCCAATCGAATGTTCATAATTGTCCGTATGAATTGATACGCGCGAAGAAATGTCGTGGAGTTTAACCGCTAATTGATGTTCACGTAAACGAAGCTGAAGAGGAAGTCCACTTTGTCCTATTTAGTGTCTTTCACAATCTGAGCAATTTATTTTGTAGATGATATTTGGTTTTTATTCTTTGTTTATTAGTGAAACTCTTGATGCAGTACAAAGATCTCATCAGACTATCTGCTGTTAATGTAGACGTATCCAAGAGTATATTAATGTTGCTATCGGTTGATTATACACAAACCTTCGAATTTACTGTGAATCCTATCGATGCTCATAACTATACACGGTTGAGATACACGTGGAACAGAAGTTTACAGTGTTACGTCTGGTTACTAGAGAACGACTAACGCATAATTCAACTTTTGGCACTTGAATAAGTAGAAGCGCCTCTAAGTTGGAAAACAAAGTCCGGAAGAGACAGAAATATTTACTATATTAAGTGACAAGAATTTACAAAGGAACTGTGTGTATTTATAGTTTTTTGTATCTCGTGGAAACAGCATTTAAAATCACCCGATCCTCAATGAGCGGTGTTACGTCATCACCCAGCCAGCTTACGCCACATCGAAACTCTAGAAACCCTATCGAGTTGTGATCGGTGGGAAATATTCGGTTTCTTGGATACCTCTGAAAACAAAAATTAAGGGGAAAAATCGTCATAATAAACACAACAGATGTTACTAGTAAATACTTTAGGATATCACACAACAGATAAATCAACGTTGTACCGCACGCTTACAAATTACTAGAAACACGACTGCCTACTGAATATTAACGAGTAGTATAAAATAATACTCAAAGAAACAATTCTGATGAAATGAGAATGTAAACAAATGTAACAGTTAATTTTTGTGACATTACCAATTATCTTGTCAAATCTCTAATAATAGTTTCTTCCTTAATCTCACTCACCATAATGCCTACCATCAGTACTTCACTTTGGTTTGTCATCGCCTTCTAAGTATGGGTTCGATACAGAACTGCATATAGGACAGAAATATTAAATCATACATCCTGTGAAACCAAAACTATTTTCTAACTTCGTACGAATTCAGGTGTAATCAATGTCCACATTCACTATGATAAAGACAGCTGGCATAGCGTTCTGTAAACTTTGAAATATTATCTTTAATTATAAACATCAACTAACATAAGACCTAGCTATTCACTATGAACAATATTATTTGCATAAGGACGAATTCAATAACACAGCATATTGTTATACCTGAACGTAAACACGTCAATTTGATATACTTGAACTATTACGAGTTTACCTAGTCGGAAAACGAGAGCGAGGGTCGAGGATCCAGCGACACGACATGCTGCTCAAATCCGATTATCCCAACCGCCATATTGAGCAAAAATAAGAATTGATATGAAGTAGAACCTTTATTCTACAAGCAACCAGAGATTACGAGGTCCAAACCCAGAAGAGAATCAGGATTCCGGACTAGGGATCCGGGTACTGGTCATAAAACGTTACAGACAATGCGTATTTATATATTTTAGTCGAATGACAAACATCATCGAAGTCTCTGACATTGACAGTTAAGACGACCAATAGGAAGCAACATTTGAAGTGATATTGGTAGTCAGGACGACCAATAAGAAACAACATTGGAGTATGTGACATTGATATCTAGGGCGGCCGTAAAATTGACCATTAGGAATTAACCAATAGGAATTGACCAATAATTCTCTTAGGATATTGGATGAATATCTTAACACATATAAGTCAGCCCTCACTTTATGTACAAATTTAAATAGTTTCTACTTCCTACAATCCTGTTCTATAATAATAATAAAATGTCAAATATATGCTACTAGAAATGACATCTTAGATGTTAAGTGAACTGATTCTCAACTGATTATTTGAAGGTTTGTACTACCTATCGCTTATTTCGACTTTAATAATTGGATCAACACTCAGAAATGAATCGCGATAACAGTGAATTTCATCGTAAACAGTAGTTTACGCTATATTTATTTGTTGGTCATTGTTTTTCTATATCTTGTTTATAATTTAAAATTTTCCATTTCTTGTTCTTGTTTTTTTCTCCTCACAATAAATTATAGATAATGGAAGATTTGGTGAACCGGATCAATTTGCAGATGCTTAGCACATTTTTTTTCTGTTGTGCAAATTGATAGATGCATTTTTGTAATTAAAATATTTAAAATCAATATATTTTCTATCGTGTTTCATATTATTATTATCCTGTTCATAAATAAATATAAAATAAATTGTGTTTTTTGAAAATTTTAATTAAACTGCTCTGTTCTCATAGTTATGTAGATTGGGGGACATGTTTTGTGTATGCCTAACCACCGACTGTCTCGTGGAGCTATGTGTTACGGTGTGAGAGGAGTAGGTTGGAAAAAAAGCTAGGAGCAGCCAAATCAAAACATGGCACAAATTGATGAAGTTACTGACAACTGGATTGAGTCATATTGTTAAGTGTAGACTGTCTGGTTGGGTTCTGCGAAATGATAATAACCGATGATTAGAGACCTTGAACGATATGGCGCAAATGCATTCATTCTCTGTGTTCTCTCAAATCCTGATGCTCTGGATTCTTCATCACCTTTCTCTCGCTTTCTAAATTTATTTCACTAAATTATACTCCTTGAATCCCATCTTCAAACCCTAATCTTTCCGATTACTGCTCATACTTCTACTACTTCAGGATTTGAGCTGACAATTGCGTGTCTGAGCTAATGTGGTATGACAACTTGAACTGATTTAGGTACGTACGAAGTTCCACATTGTAATTGACTGACTGAATGAATTCATAATTATGTAGCCTAACTCTACATTCTCACTTGTTTCTTCTAAACATTCATGGCTGCACGAAGTTTCGATGCTTCATCTATTGATCTGCCATTCTCACCTAGCACCCGTTTACTAATAACAGTGTTGCTCACTCGGCTGTCCCACGATATACGAGCAATGCTTCGAAGACACCTATGATCTTCTACTCTCACTGGCCATGTTTCACAGCCATAAAGTAAGACGGAGCGAACCAATGCACAGTACACTCGTCCTTTAGTCAGCAAACGGATATCTCGCCTACGCCATAAGTGACGCAGGTTGTCAAAAGCCAATCGAGCCTTCTGTATCCGAGCTGAGATTTCGTCAGTCACCAGGCCATCAGCACTGATGAGACCCTCAAGATAAGTGAAGCGGTCTACACGCTCGACTACCTAACTCCGTATCACTAGTTCAGGTACCGATGCAACCGAATCTTGAAGCAACAATAATGGCTGCAGATTGTACTATACTGTATGTTAAAAAAAGAATAAATAAGCTGCATACTAAAAGTTTTATCATCGTGTTGCAATACCGCTGCTGTTTTAGAGAGATATTAAAATTAATAATTCAGTAAAGAAATTTTTCCCAAGAATTCAATTCTTGAAATTATGATACAATCTCAATTATCGACTGATTCTATTTTAACTTTCTGAAAATATAGAAATGTCTTGATGTACTAGTGTTGCCAATAACAACTTGAATATCGGTGATCCAAGACAAGTGAAATATTGCATTTCATAACGATGTCCAAGAAAACATTTGTGGATCTACTTTTAAACGAATAAGGAAAGAATTTTCTAGATTTCAAATTATTAGTTTGTCAACTAAAAAACTGGGAATGTTAAAAGTAGTTTCTTGATACCTGGTAACATAAGAAAGTTGGTTGTAGAATTAAGAATATTGGAACATTAGGTCTGTTACACGAAGACTATTGGTTACAACTTGGCTGAATCTATATTTATGTATATTTATTTCATGTGTAGTTGGGCGTACTAATGCATTTAATATCTTTGAAGGCACGTCTCAATTCGATATTGCAGTTACATTTGCACAATAATGTGGCTAACATTGTAGAGTGAAAGGAAATTCGTAAGCAAAAGTATTTGGGAATTAAGCGTATGTCCTGGTATGGCCGAGAGTGGAGAGGATCCACTTTTATATGGTTATACATATATAGTCTGATAGAAAAGTCAGTCAGTTACAACCTAGGATTTTGTACATAAGTTCAAGTTGCCATCCCGATCGTAGATGCCATCTTGACGTGGTGGTCGGACTTGCCTATCGTGATGACCCAATCGAGCTATATTGACTGGAACTTATGTTCCTGAAGGTTCTACCATGACAGAGTCAGGTCGATTGGAGAACGATGAGACTAAAAGCATCTAGTCAAGCTCTGAGGGCGAATTCGTACTGCCCACAGTAGAGGGATATCACAGCAGTAAGGTGTCTCCCCCGGACAACCGATATCTGCAGCGATGCTGCCTTCTAACAAGGAAGGAAGGGTTAGAAAAGGTAAACACTAAAAATGTCACACCTCACCCTAACTCACGGATTTCCGTCTCTGGCGGTAAGGGTGTCCAATAAGGGCTTTCAAGAGCGGAGCTAGTACTAAAAAAACCTTTCGTAAAAAGGCCGTGCGTGACCGGCCTGAAGCAGTTGTCCCTTGGGCTCTGCGGTCACGCGCCCACGCCTCCAAGACCAACACTAATCTTTCTTCCCTTTCAGGTTCCTCAAGAAACAACCTTCCACGGTTTGGGCAGCCGGGAAGTGACAACCGCCCTCATACCCGTAACAGCACACGAGACCGAATTGGTCAAAATTAAATTCTTCCTACGCCCACACATACCTCTTCTCTCTCCACAACTAACTCCACTCACATTCCCTTATCTCACTGCACCGCTAATGCAAACGATGCGAGTTCACGAAACGTCATTCCTGGTCTCTTGAAACCCCGTTCTAGACTACATGTTGAAGCCTTTAATGTGCGGAAATTGTATCAAATAGGGCGACAGGCTTCCTTAACTAGGACTCTGAAATCCCGTGCCATCAATGTGTCTTGAGTCTCCGAAATGCGCATATAGTATCCCAGTAAAATCAGTGGTTTGATTTCACCTTTCAAAATAAAGAAGCAACTCGATTTACTCCTCGTGTATCTGGTAGCCCTGATGCTGCTTCCCGGGGTCTCTGGTTTAGGTATAGCATTGAGTTCTACGGTTGAAACTAGCTCTCCTATACTGGATCCCAGTAGATAGTCGCCTGTACGCTGTCCGACTAAACAGGACAGTAAGGACTCGGAAGGATAGGGACACTCGCCGTTGCCTCTTCGTCATATCTGCCTATGCCCCCACTGACTGCAATTCAGACGACGTGAAAGGCGAGTTTTACAGGAAGCTTTCGGACCTCCTCCAAAAAGCTAGGCGCTCTGATGCAGTAATAATGGCTGGTGACTTTAATGCTCAAGTAGGTAGACTAAGAGAAAATGAAAGAAATCTTGGTGGATGTTATGGTGTCGCGGCTCAGAGAACAGACAATGGCGACCGTCTGTTGCAAGTATGCTCAGATAACCGTCTATTTCTAGCGATTCCCATCCGGAAACAGGTTGGAATGATATCAAAAAGGCTGTGAAAACAGCAGTGAAATCTACTAGTAAGGTAAACCATAAGGCTAGACTGAAGCCGTGGACCTCAGTAACATCCACTAAACTGATGGATGCTCGAAAACTCATCCCACCTGGCGATGAGGAGCGGAGTCGGCTTAGACGTAGACTGATAAAAAGCCTATGCAATGATCGAGAACAGAGGTGGGTGGAGAAAGCGAGATATGGAAAAGGTAGTGGCGATAGGCAACAGTAGACAACTATTTAGACTCATTAAGGAAACGTATTAGGAACCCAAATGTGAGTGAGACTATTTCGGAAAAGGATGGTCTTATTATCCATTCTCAATCCAGGAGACTGGACCGATAAGCAGAACACTTAAGGGATCAGTTCAACTGGCCTCGAGCCACTCTTCACTTACCTACGATCACCAGTCTTTCTGAATGGCAAATCGACGTAAACCCTCCTAGTGGTTATGAAGTTGAGAAAGATATAGCAAATCTGAAGCGAAGGCGAGCAGCAGGTCCTGATAGACTGACTCCCGAGATATTTAAGGATGGTGATCCAGTTTTAGCAGTTAGATTGACTGAAATCTTTGAAAGAATCTGAAAACTGGACATAATCCCATCTGACTGGTCTCAGTAGCTAATTGTCCCAATTTATAAAAAAGGACAAAAGTCTTCTTGTGACAATCACAGGGGAATAAGTCTAACTAACATAGTATCTAAAATATTGGCCTCAATAATACTTCGACGCTTAACGAAAGCACTTGAGGAGCAGACTAGAGAAAACCAATCTGGTGTTCGACTTGGACGTGGATGTATAGACCACATTTTCACACTACGACAGGTCCTAGAACAGAGACACACATTTAGACGTCCTACAACAGGCGTAAGTAAGGTAAGCATGTCTTGTATTCTATTTTTAGCCAAAGACGTAAGTAATTGAAACAATAATAAATGGTTATCAGTAAATAAAGTAAGCATGTAATTATGTTTTTTTTTCATATAATTGCAGTGAACTCTGACAAACAAACAAGTATGTTATGATATATACATACATATACGGTAATATATAGAACATTAAATTATACTTTGTCTATTATTATTATTATTATTATTATTATTATTATTATTATTATTATTTACAAAATAGTACATTGAAAATGATTACAGTACACATAAATGACGGCAGTACTAACCATAACAATAATAATATCTCATTATTGAACATCACTGTTAATGAATACTTGTATCTTCTGGATGATTGAAGAGTTACGAAAGCCATTATCCAGTAGATGATACAAGTGTTCATTAACAGTTGTCTACGCCACATACTTCATATCCCTCTGGTCAGACATCATCAGCAACAATCTACTGTGGGCAAGCAAAAAAAACAAGCCATTGGAGGCAGAAATCATGAAGAAGCGCTGGAAGTAGATAGGATACACACAGTGCGAAAAGCATCGAACTGTATCACAAGACAAGCACTCATTTATAACCGTCAAGGTAAAACGAAAAGACGAAAGCCAAAGAACACATTAGGCCGATAATTAGAGACAGACATGAGAAAAATGAACAAAAATTGAACAGGACTGGAAAGCAAAGCTCAGGACACAGTTTGATTGGAGAATACTGATCAGTATGCTCCATTGGGGGCAACAGGCGTAAGTAAATAATGTAAGTATCAAACAATAGGCTATTTGATGAATACCAACCAACAAAGAGGAACACAAATAACATGAATAGTCTCCTGTATAAAAAAGAGAGAATATGAATGATACCCCACATTGTTGTTGAAATGATTTGAGCGGAATGTTCGTTTTTCTTTGGCTGTTGTTTTTTTACACAATTGTTGTTTTCGTTCAAACATAATTGATAATTGATTGATTTATGGTTGGTCTGTTTGTTTGTTTTGTTGAAGTGGGCAAGGAAAGCGAATGCACACACTACACACACACACGCACACATTCGACATATTCATGATTGAGGATGAACAAGCACATCAAAACACAATTACAAAAAAAAAAGAAACGATAGTATTTCCACTTATGAAGCGAAATTGTTTTGTTTTTCGAAAAACATCATTCATGATTTTGAATTCGATATTGTTCAATAGTGATTTATTTGACTGTTTAAACGTACAATTTAATTAATAAGGCGCACATCATTATAGAAAAAAAAATGCTTCACATGATTTTGATATGAACCAAAAAAAAAAAGAGGCCAAAAATAGAATTTTTAAAACGAGTATTTCTGCATACAGTACATCTATTTCACATATAATTTCTGTATCAAAATTATCGCATATACTGATGAGATTTGCGAGAAAAAAAAATATTCTTCATTTATGTTATTTGTGGAGATCGCCTAAATAAAACGAAAAAAAAACAAACGGAGAAAACAAATCATAAAATTAATGTTTGAGAAAGAATAATAGAGTCGCACAATTTCAAATTAAAACTATAAATGCAAAAAAATCATAAAAATTTGTGCTCATCAGTGACTAGGTTCGTAAGGAA
Organism: Schistosoma turkestanicum; assembly: GCA_944470395.2. Taxonomy (NCBI): domain Eukaryota; kingdom Metazoa; phylum Platyhelminthes; class Trematoda; order Strigeidida; family Schistosomatidae; genus Schistosoma; species Schistosoma turkestanicum. The sequence continues at coordinate 71,500,189 of OX103979.1, forward strand.
ATTCTTAGAATCCTAGTGAGAAACTATAACTAGTGATGATTAACAATATCAAGTTTAGGCGGTTACCTACTTGTCTGTTGGAGGCGTTAAATCGCACAGAACGCACTTCATAAAGATCCTAATTCTGGATTTTATGTTTTAGCGCATGGACTGATCAGTTGGCCTTGAGATTACGTTTCTCACCCGGAAAATCCTCGACTATCATTGGCTGATGTATTATTTTACCGTGTATACATAAATTCGATTTGTGTGCTTGAGAACCTCGATTTCTGGGTGCTTGTAGAATACAATTTCTACGTCATATCAAGACTTCTTCATCTACTTAGTGGGGTCATGGGACGCTCGGATTAGAATAGCCTATCGCGTCATTGGATCATTTGTCTTCGCTTTCGTTTACTGACTAAGGTGAACTCATAGTAGTTTCAAGCATATCAATTGACGATCTTAACACTACCGAAGACAATGGATAATGATGCGCAAAATGCTTAGATTGATCAGAGTTAGACATTAACATCGTTGACCGCCAGCTCAGTGCTCCAGAGGTTAAGCGATCGCACACAAAACAGGTCTTTTGTTCGAATCCTGCGAGTAGCAGAAGTCATGGATGCGCCCTGCTGATGAGTCCCATACCAGGACGAAACGATCGTCTTTCAATGCTTCCAAGTTTCTAATAGTGATCTAACACTAATTCATTCATGATTTTTTATCGTAAAACAATGATCTCCATAAATTTATAATGCAAAAATATGATAAAGGCAACAATTGAAGACAGGTGTGCAATTATCTTAAAGAAAATGAACACATCGCCCTTATACATTTATCTATAAGAAGAAATATCGTAATCAGTACTATTGTGGTGTGCGCTACTTATACGAACGATATAAGTAGTATAAGAAGGCACGTGAAAGAAGAAGTCTCACGATCAGAAGAGGAAAACGGTAAGCAAATGGAGCAAAAGCCTTAAGTAAATGGAGTACCAACCAACAGAAAGGAAAGGAAACAACAACAGGAATGAAAGAAGGATGGACCGCTGGAAGTCACGACTCAAAGATGGTGTGCAAATAGAGTATTCAATGTAATGTTTTCGTTTTTAACTGACTTAGAGTGTAAATTTGCATAACAATACAATCTTCCTCGCCTGCCTCAGTCTTCTCAATGGGTGTCTAAAGTCAGGCAGTTAAAACGTACATCTTCGTACGCAAGTACAGCAGTTCAAGTTGCCATATCACATTAGCACAAAGAAATCGAATTGTTAGATCAAATCCCATGGTGGTAGTGGAGACAGTCGAAGGTATTAACGGTAATGAAGAAGATTAGAGTTCGCAGATATTATTCAAGATGTATAATAATAATTCAGTGAAATAAATTTAAAAAGAAAAAGATAGAGGTGATGGATGTTTTTACATGTTTTATTGAATATATTGCAACGAATCTATGTCGATGAGGACAAAATGTTTTTTTTTGCAGTTCAATAGCACAGTGCATATAAAGTGGATACAATGAATGCATTTGAAATAATTTTCGAAGTCGTGAGCGATTAGAATGTCTAAACTGAAGCTTTGTATTCAAAAAGTCAGTGGTTAGTTAGCCTTTATCTGTTTTGTTAACCACAGACAGTACTATTGTGGTGCGAGCTACTTATAAGTAGTATATGACATGAGTGTCAACGTAATGTCTGGCAGCAGAAGATAGGGGAAGATCAAGAAAGGAAGAGTTAGAACACAATGGAATTTGTGTGAAACACATGAATAGTGACAATGGATTGATGTTTTGCAACAGGAACAGTCCAGTTCGATATGATGAACTGATATTTTGCAAATTAACGATTTACGATATGGTGTACCGATTTTACTGAGTAACTCTGTAATTTTCGTAAATACAATCCGGTTGCCCTCAGCTATGTTCTCCTTCACTACACTATGAATGTTTACGCCATTTCACGAGATAGATAGTAATAATTACAGTGTAATGAGTTCAATTGACATGTCTTTTCTTACTAAACATCTTAGATTTCATCATGCAAGTGATTCCTTTTATGAATTTGAATAAAGCTAGAACAAATTTATTGATCTAAAAACATAAACACTGGTACAGAGCGGCACCCAAGTATTTATGCGCCACACAAATCACTGATTCGGTTGTGTATGCTGGAATATTGTTTGAGTGCTTAGGCCGAAGCAGGAGGTTTTCTTATAGGGCTACTCCTCGAGCCTTTGAACCGAAGATTTAATCCACAAGGCAACGAAGAGACTTTAGAAGATGCAGTCCTATGGCAGTCGGTAACCACCGGTGGTTTTATACGCCGTTCATTGCACCAGGATTTTGGAGCTCAAGTGAGCCATTGGTTTGAAATCAGGGTTTTTCAACTCTTCTAGATGAATCCTTTATACCTACCAACTCATTTAGAGCGCCAGGAATGCGCTTTTCATTCTCTCAGTTTAGTAAATAACACTCATGCCACAAGAGGTCAGTGAGTAGGACTTCTGTGGTAGCTGCGAGCTTGTTAAATAGCCAACAAAATGATACGTTTTTAAAATAACAATCACATAGTGGAAAGTGACCGACAAAGAACATATTATAGCTTGAAGCCCAAACCTAGTGTTAATCAAGTTTATTGGGTTTAACGTATACTTAATGTACTACACAATACAGTTTAAGATAAGGTACCCTTATATATACCATCGGATTACCCGATGGTTTTAATGATTTGAGTTACTACATGAATTTCTGTTACGAACTAGCCTATGCCAATAGTGACAACTCTACAAAAACAGTTGATGTGCAGGATAACACTCGAGAGCCTCATTCGAAATTCTCATCATCATTATCAAACTACCAAACACCAGAAAAATCATCTCATTGATTTGTAGAACTGAAATTTAACCCTCATACGAAAACATTTAGATGAAATGAAAGACCAGGCTGTACTATAATTCATTGCGATGCGTCCGTACAAAAGAAATTTGTGGCAATAAGTGACTTGAATTAGTCGGTCAGATTCCCTGGACCTAAGTTTCATGCTCGTTGGCAGTCATCAGAAAAGCGTACCCAGAATCTTTACAGAATAGATATTTCATTTAGGATTCAAACTTGTGCAACACTGTTTCACAGAGTACGGCTCTAACACTGAGCTATTCGAGCAGTAACTATCCTCGTAGAACAAGTTTGGAGGTTCGCCTTGTTAACGAGTGTCAACCAGCAAGAAACTTAGATCCAAGATGTTTCTGTCAACTACCTCTGATTATCTAACATTAGAACATAATGCATATGATATTAAGACATGTAGATTACCGTACACATTACAATTTGATCGATGAAATTCGATCAGTAATAAAGGACTAAACGAACACGATACTAGACACTAATCGGTTAAAAAAAATCAATATACATCTGTGCTATAAATTTGAGCATTAGGTTTATAATTTATGAACGGTAAAACGTATAATAATAGTCAATAAATTCAATAAAAGCTCACGACTGACATAATATAAGAATACTATAAGTGAAATTATTATTATTATTATTATTATTATTATTATTATTATTATCAATTACTTCATTCAAAAGTACATTATGGAATTCTCAATAAACAAGTTATTCCAATACGTTTCTCTTACAAAAGAAAAACGTGACCAGTAGAGTTCAGCCATGTCGGGTTTAGGTAGTTGTTACCTACCGAAGACAATGAGTGATGATGTACGAAATCGTTAGATTGATCAAAGTTAGATATTAACACCGTTAGATTACGGTTAGCTCATGAGAACAAAGATTAAGCGTTCGCGCACAGCGCAAGACTAAAGGTTAATCAGTATGTACGTACGTACATGAGTTCATGTCACTATATCAAAAAGGAACAGAGAAGCAATTGTCAATTCGAATCCTATAGTAGTAGAGATAGTAGAAGTATTAGCGGTAATGGAGAAGATTAGGGAACCCAGGACCTTTAGTCTTGGGTTGGAATCCCGTGAGTGTCGGAAGACATGGATGCGCAGTGATACTGGTCAGTCCCATACCAGGACAAAACGGCCGTGTTTCAGTGCTTCCAGGTTTCTAATGGTAGTCTAACAATGATTTATTCATAATTTCAAGGTAAAAGAAAACCTATGACAGACAGACAGACACAACGCAGAACTTCGTACGTACGTACATCAGTTCAAGTTGCCATGCCCCATCAGCACAGTTCAAATCCAAGAGTGATAACGATTGTAGAAGTATTAGCAGTAATGGAGAAGATTAGGGAGCAGAGAAATGATTCGAGAAGTTTAATTCAGTGACATAAATTTAGAAGGGGAAGGACAGAGATTATGAGGAATTCCGAAGGTTAAAATTTCAGAGAACACAATGAGTGGATGCACCTGCGTCATTACAAACGATTCTGAGCCATGTCGTTCAAGGTCTCTAACCATTGGTGACTTTCGTCTCGCGGACACCAACCAGGTAGTCTACATCTACCAACATGACTCAGTCCACTTGTCAGTGACTTCATGGATTTCTGCCATGTTTTGGTTTGGCCGCCCTTACCTTTCTCCCAACCTATTCCTACTCCACAAAACAAAGTTCGTCGAGGCAGTCGGTGGTTAGCCATACGTAACACATGTCCCAACCACCTCAACTGATGAAGTTTCACCACTTCATCTACTGATCTGCCATCCTTACTTAGTACTTGTTTCCTAACGACAGCATTGCTTATAAGGTTGTCTCAGAAAACCTATAAATGCCTACATATGAAATAGGTGAATAGACTATCTACGACTAACTGGAATGTTCTCTTTTAATAAGAAAAGAATCAATACAACTTTTAATTAACAACATATTTAGTGTAATGAAATGAACAAAGACGTTAAGACCAGAAGGAATAGTAGCGTATTTAGAAAAGGGATCGTTTACACCTTATCTTCAGATTTCTATTTGCGAAACAAGTAGATTATAGCCTGCTGTTTTCTTGAACATACATCTTCTAGTCTTCAAAATACTTTGATTGTGTCATACAATCGGATCTCTCTAGTAGTAACTTCTAGGTGACACACCGCTGTATAATAATTATGAGTGATGCTGAGAGTAATATATCCAACACACTACCTTTTTGAAGAAGTCAGTTCTCATAACTTGTCCGTTACATAGCATATTTACTCAATATGATATTGAAGAGCTTTTATACCTTTGTTTGTGTGTGCGCATTCTAATACATCGCTGGTCTCATCATTCTACTAAAAGACATACAAGGTGAAAGATGTAAGTAGATTGGATGATTAGTATCTGACAAGATAACATTTGGCAAGAGTTTGCAAGATATTAAATGTTTATTCACAACAATATTCATGATGACCTAGAAAGATGCACCACACACCCGACTAACTGCCTTTAACACTCTCCACAATAAAGCAAAACCTTTCCTTAAAGGTCCAGGAAAAAAGAATGAGAAATAGTAAAGAATAATAATATGTAGTAAATAGGAATTTACTAGTTGCAAATACGCAATTGCCGAGTAATAAGTCAAACGGAAATCTTTCTTCTATATCAATAAAACATAAAAAGATTACGAAAGACTTTTTATATGCGCGCTTAAATAGGTTGTATTGTGGTGCGCGCTACTAATAAGTAGTATATGACGCGAGTGAAACCGTAATGTCTGGCAGCAGTAGATGGGGGAAGATCAAGAAACGAAGAGTGGGAACACAATGGAATTTGTATGAAACGCATGTGAAAAGTGAAATGTCAGACAATGGATTGATGATGGATTGAAGATTTGCAAACTAACCGTTTACGATATGGTTTTCCTATTTTACTGATTAACTCTGAAATTTGCGATAAATACAATTCGGTCGCCCTCACCTGTGTTCTCCTTCACTACAGTATGACTGACGGATATAATTAATGCGATAAGACAAACAGAAATGATGACATTATTAGCAGAATTGGATAGTGTCTAGCTGTGGAATCCATAATGCGTGTCTCGTCCTATTTTTGAGCTCGTCAGCTGGATATACCTACATCTCAGAATTGATACTCACATCGAGACTCGAACCCAGTATCTCAGCTTGTAATTAATGCTTTTACACTGAAGGCAATATCGAGGCCAACCGTACACGATGTATATATATATACTAAAGAGAGTGATTCATCGCAGTCTTAAACATCAATCCGAGCAATACAAGCGAAGAAATGATAACACATGTTGGCATATCTTGATGGTAGAAGAAACAAATGAAATGAAGCAGGCCGTAAAAAAATTGACTGATTTACTAAAGAATAACTTTTAGTTTTTTTTTCATTTATCTGACCAATCGAACTGAGCTCACAATTTGATAGTCAAACTGTACACCTAATTATTATTCATTATGTAATTCTATTCATCAGCAACAACGTACAGTGTGGGAGAGAACAACACCAGATTGCTCCAGTGGAGGAGGAAATCAGGAAGAAGCGGTGGAAGTGGATAGGATACACATTACGAAAAGCACCTAACTGAGTCACAAGACAAGCCCTCATATGGAACTCCCAAGGCAAAAGGAAAAGAGGAAGGCCAAGGAACACATTACCCCGAGAAATAGAGAAAGATATGAGAAGAATGAACAAAAAATTGGACAGAACTGGAGAAGGAAGCCTAGGACAGAGTTGGTTGGAGAAAACTGGTGTGCGGCCTATGCTCCATTGAGGGTAAGTAACAGGCGTAAGTAAGTAGGTAAGTAAAAAAACCATAGCAAAACAAAACAAAACTTACTTTGAACTAGCTGAAGATGTTCTACGTCGGTGTAGATTTGAACTATTCCAAAATAATACACTTGGTCTACGTTCATTGATATCAACATTTGCTAATGAACCAATAAATTTATCAGTTCCTTCTGTTATCTCTCCACCATCTATAATACCACCACCACCATCTGTGGTCATTTTTGTCCAATCCGGTAGTATAATATCTGTTGTATTCCAAAATGCATCACGTACAAGATCAGGATGTTCATGATGCATTCCATCGACAATGAGATATGAAACCTAATTTATGTTGTTTTTTTTTTGAAAAAAAAACAAAGATTATTTTGTAGCCCTAACCCAAAAAAAACAATTAAACCAAAAGCGACAAATTCTCAGAGTTCTAGTGAGAAGATGTAACCAGTGGAGTTCAACCTTATTGGGGGTAGAGGTAGTTAGTTACCTACCAAAGACAAATGGATGAGATGGCGCAAAATCTGTAGATTGATTAGAATTAGACACTAACACCGTTGGATGACCACTTATCTTGGGAGTTTCATCAGCGCTGATAGCCTGGTGACTGACGAAATCTCAGCACGGATACAGAAAGCTCGATTGGCTTTTGCCAACCTGCGTCACCTATTGCGTAGGCGTGATATCCGTTCGCTAACCAAAGGACGGGTGTACTGCTCAGCAGTTCGCTCCGTTCTCCTATATGGCTGTGAAACATGGCCGTTAAGAGTAGAAGATGTTCGTAGGTTACTAGTATTCGATCACAGATGTCTTCGAAGCATTGCTCATATATCGTAGGACAACTGAGTAAGCAATGCTACAGTTAGGAAACGAGTACTAGGTAAGGATGGCAAATCAATAGATGAAGTAATGAAACTTCATGAGTTGAGGTGATTGGGACATGTGTTACGAATGCCTAACCACCGACTGCCTCAACGAGCTGTTTTGTGGTGTAGGAGTAGATTGGAAGAAAGCTAGGGGTGGCCAGACCAAAACATGGCACAAATCCATGAAGTCACTGACTAGTGGACTCAGTCATGTTTGCAGATGTAGGCTACGCGGTTGGGGTCCGCGAGACGAAAGTTATCGATGGTTACAGACCTTGAACGACATGGCTCAGAATCGTTGGTAATGGCGCAAGTGCATCTATTCTTTGAGTTCTCTCAAATCCTAATCTTCTGCATTCGTCAGCACCTCTACCTTTGTCTTTCTAACCTTATCTCACTGAATTATACTTCTTGAATAATATCTTCAAACCCTAGTCTTCTTCATTACCATTAATACCTCTACTATCTTTATCACTATGGGATTTGATTTGACATTTGCGTCTCTGTGTTAATGTGGTATGGCAACATGAACTTATGTACATACGTACGAAGTTCTACGTTGCAACTGACTGACTGACTGACCGTTGGATGACGGTAAGCTCAGTGATCCAGAGGTTAGGCGTCCACGCGAAAGACTGAAGGTCCTTGGTTCGAATCCTGCCAGGTGCAGCAGTCGTGAATGTGCACTACTACTGGTGAGGACGAAACGGTCGTCTAGTGCTTCTAGGTCTCTAATAGTGTTCTAACAGTGACTGATTGATGATTTCAATGTATAAAAACATTAATCTCCATAACTGTATTTGAGAAAAAATTAAGGGTGAGGTCGCGCAAAATCCCTAGATCAATCACAGTTAGACATTAACACCGTTGGATGCCGGCCCAGTGGTCCAATGGTAAGGCGTTCGCCTACCATGCCAAAGGTCCCAGGATCGAATCCTGTGGGGAGCAGGAGTCGTGGATGCGCACTGCTGATGAGTCCCATACCAAGGACGAAAGGGCCGTCCAGTGCTTCCAGGTTTCTAATGGTAGTCTAACAATGATTGATTGGTGATTTCGAATGTGCAAAAAATTAAATGTAGAAGATATGATTCGAGAAATTATGGATTACTGGAGTTAAAAACATCATTACATAATTTACAAATTTACGATCTAAGGGAGGACAAACAGCATAATTTTGAAACATGTTATCTAATGTATAAATCCATTGGTTACGAAAATTGGACGGACCTCAATCATATAGTCTATATCTACATAAATGGGTCAGTGCAACAGTCAATAAATTCATGACATGCTTTTAGATACAACATTTTCATCGTTTGATTTTTCAAGAATTGATCTTCTATAACAGGAGATTCATTTGTTAACGTAGAATATGCCGATGACATAGTTCTATATGGTGATGAGTTAGTCTTCTAACTAACTTGGGCAATGCAAACATATTCGGGATGCGGTTCTCTCGCTCGAAATGCAAAATGTTGCTCCAGGATTGGTTTGCATCTTAGTTTTTCTGTCTTTAGATATCTCTTAATCTACTTCCACGCTAACTTTCTGTTACGTCTGCACGTAAACACGTCATTTTGATATTTGCTTGAACCATTATGAGTTTACCTTAGTCGGAAACGCGAGAGCGAGGATCCGGCGACACGACATGCTACTCTAATTCGATTATCCCAACCCCCATATTGAGTAAAAAAAATAAGAAGGCTTGATATGAAGTTGAACCTGTATTCTATAAGCATTCAGAAAGTACGAGGTCCGAATGCAGAAGAGAATCAAGATCCCAGACTACGGATCCGGGACCGGGTCCTGGTCCTGTTCATAAAACGTTACGCATAATGCGTATTTATACATTTAAGTCGAATAGGAAACAGCATCGAATTCTGTGACATTGACAGTTAAGACGACCAATAAAAAACAACATTGGAGCATGTTACACTGATAGTCAGGACAACCAATAAGAAAAAAACATTGCAGAACGTGACATTGATATCTAGGACGACCATAAAATTGACCATTAGGAATTAACCAATAGGAATTGACCAATAATTCTCTTAGGATATTGGATGAATATCCTAACACTTTCACTACGCGTCAAATTAAGGTGGTAGTTACTCCATATCCCAACCACTTCACTTGAGGAAGATTCACCATTTCATTATTATGCGTCTAAACTTGGTATTGACAATTCATGGATCTCAACATACAAGATCCATCCTTCATAGGGACATTTGGTAAAGTAGTAGTAACCTACTCTATATTTTGTGTTAATACAATATAGTACTGATAAGTGGTTTTGAATCAAACAGCCAAATCATAATTATGTATGCCCACGTGATTTAGTAGATATTTAAGTTATCACAACAATTAAATGATTACTTGATATTAATCGTAGACAGAACTAAGGCATAAAAACAATCGAAATACATTTATTAATATACTCCACAGAAAGCAAGCTTATATTATAATATTGTAAATTTGTTCACCAAAGAATATTATGTAGCATCAGTCAGTCAGTCAGTTAGTCAGATGCAACGTAGAACTTCGTACGTAAGCAAATCAGTTCATGTTGCCATACCACATTAGCACAGAGATGTAATTGTCAATTCAAATCTGATAGTAGTAGTAGAGGTAGTAAATGTATTAGAAGTAGTCGGAGAGGTTAGGATGAGAAGATATTATTCAAGAAGTATAATTCAATGAGATAAGTTTAGAAAGTCAAAACTAGAGGTGTTGAACAATCCAGAAGATTAGGATTTGAGAGAACACAAAGAATAAATGCACCGGCACCATTGCAAACGGTTTTGAGCCATATCATTCAGGGTCTCTAACCATCGATTATTATCATCATGATTATGTAACATACAAACTGGATAGAAAATGTAACGAATTCCAGAGTAGTTTTTAAACTGCATTTATTTTTACTGATAAAATCTTGGAACAGAGTTTAAATTTCAGAAAAATAATAAAACATTTCTGGTTGAACAAGTTAAAATTGTTAGTGGTATACACTATCACTGAATTGTATGATAATATTCTTTCCACTCTTTAACTTGTAGCAATTAGCTAAATATGTTTGATTTCAATCAATCGATCAGTCATTCACAACGTAGAACTTCGTACATACGTACATCAGTTCATGTTGCCATACAGCATTAGCATAGAGATGTAACTGTCAATTCAAATCCCACAGTGCTAGAGATAGTAGAAGTATTAGCAGTAATCGGACAGATTAGGGTTAAAGGATATTATTCAAGAAGTAGAATCTAGTGAAATAGACTTAAAAAGATAAAGATAAAGTGATGAGGAATTAATAAATTTAGGATTTGAGAGAACACAAGTAGTGAATACAACTGCGTCATTGCAGTCGATTTTGAGTTATGTCATTCAAGGTCTCTAACCATCGATTATTATCAGCTCGCGGACCCCAACCAAACTCCACAGGTAAATGAAGCGGTCTATACGTTCGACTACTTCGCTTCCTATCACTAAATCAGATGTCGACGCAAACCAGTCTTGAAGCAACATTTTGCATTTCGAGGGGAGAAACCGCATCCCGAACATGCTTTCATTGTTGCTTAGGGTAGTCATAAGACTCTGCATTTTGTCAGCGTCTTCCACAAGTAGAACATATTCTAATCAATGAATCTCCTAGTAGAAAACAATCGAACATTAAGTTATCGTGTATATCACTGAGTCATTTTCTTTTTATAAAGACATTTAATGTCGATGATGTATGTATACAGGGAAATACATTCCATACACAAAACCATAAGAACCTGAAAGTACCAACTTCACGAGAAAGTATACAATAGCACATTAAAGCCAACTTATATGATTATTATCTTTATTCTGTAACTAGCAAAAACATACAATTCCTTAAATCAACTGAAGTATACACACATAATCAATCATTGAAGATAACGAAATCACCAACCAACTTTCCTGTATGAATAGTAAGTAAACACATGATGCATTGACTATGCTTCAATGAAAACCACATATATATATATTTTGGGGCACAGTTTTGGAGGTTTGCGTTTTTACACATTTGCAATCATCAATCAATCATTGTTAGACCACCATTAGAAACCTGCAAGCACTGAAAGACGGCCGTTTCGTCCTGGTATGGGACTCATCAGCAGTGCGCATCCACGACTCCTGCTCCTCACAGGATTCCAACCCGGGACCTTTGGCATTGTAGGCGAACGCCTTACCATCGGACCACTGGGCCGGCATTCAACGGTGTTAATGTCTAACTCTGATTGATCTACGGATTTTGCGCGACCTCACCCAGCACTGTCTTTGGTAGTTACTGCCTACAACCGACAGGGTTGAACTCCATTGGTCACGTCTTCTCAACTAGAACTCCGAGAATTTCCTCACGAAGCTAGTCACTACTGATCACTGTTACGATATTTTGGGGCACAGTTTTTTGGAGGTTTGCGTTTTTTTGCACATTTGAAATCATCAATATATATATATATATTCATCTATCAAAATTAATCTTCTTTCCAACATACACGTACTCATATAAATTATGATGAATAATACCACCTATAAATTTGCTAAATTAATTGTATATAATTTAAAAACATGTGAATAAAGTCAAGATTACATAATTACTATGATGATGATTATTATTATTATTACGTTTGCACTTTTAATTGTGTTGTAAACATTCATCAATCACTTCTTACTTTATCATACTTTTTTAAAATGTTAAAAATGTAAATCAAAAGTTGCACTAAACATTTTTTGACAAAACTAATTCATTCCCCCCTTTATAATCGATAATTGATCACACTCTACTCTGTTGTAGTACATTTTGAAAAGAAACATTGCATTTTTCAAATGTAGCGGAAAAATTTAGTCACAAGATTTTGTGTTTTGTGTTGTGATGTAAAAATCAGTTGTGAAGAATCGAATGAACATACTAATGATTGTACTATGATTATTCTTTTGACTGTAACAATAGAATAGAGAGAGAGAGAGACTTGAAGATGGTAGACGCAACTTACTAACGACGGTCAATAAGCGATTCACTCAATCGATCTCATTAAATTAGCTAATATACAGCGAAGCATACTGAAAATACCGAACAAATTGAATTACTGAGCCAAATGATAGCTTGCTAGCTAGATTTCCATTACCACTGGGGATTGAATTTTAATACCCTAAGATCGAACGGAATTGATGCTGACGAATGATAGATCATCCATCATTTAACTTCGATTACCTTTTGTTAAAGGAACATATTAATATGACTAGCCTCTTATAAGTCACCTTCATGTGATGAAAAAAGGAAAAGAGTCACTTTCACGTTAAAATTACCTCTCATTGACATTACCTTAAGAGATTGATTGATGTGTCGGGGGCATATTTTTGGTGTGTGCTACCTATACGAACGATATAAGTAGTATAAGAATGGACGTGAAAGAAGAAGTCTCACGGTTAGAAGAGGAAAACGGAAAGCAAATGGAGCAAAAGCAAGAAATGAATGGAATACCAACAGGAAGGGAAGAAGGATGGAGTGCTGGAAGTCACGACTCAAAGATATTGTGCAAATAGAGTGTGTTCAATGTAATGTTTTCGTTTTTAATTGACTCAGAGTGTAAATTTGCATAACAATACAATCTTCCGCGCCTGTCTCAATCATATAGCACAAGACGATGGTTCATTTATTTGCTGGCCGCCTTGTTTCTCTAGTACAATGGTAAATCGGACTTGTTGAATATTTCGAAGAAGACATTTTCATTGATATTGTACTGTTTTATATTATTTTTTTTAACTAAATACAACTAGTCTGAAATTATATTGTGTTTTCCACCCATGATTAGTGGCAGCAGTGCAATGTGTAGTTCGAATGTAGTATTGTGGTGTGTGCTACTTATACGAACGATATAAGTAGTATAAGAATGGACGTGAAAGAAGAAGTCTCACGGTCACAACAGGAAAACGGAAAGCAAATGGAGCAAAAGCCTTAAGTAAATGGAGTAGTATCAACAGGAAGGAAAGGAAGCAACAGCAGGAATGGAAGAAGGATGGAGCGTTGGAAGTCAAGACTCAAAGATGGTATGCAAATAGAGTATTCAATGTAATGTTTTCGTTTTTAACTAACTCAGAGTGTAAATTTGCATAATACAATCTTCCTCGCCTGCCTCAGTCTTCTCAGTATCAGTTAATCTAGGTTCTTTTTCAAGAGCTTTAAAACGTTAAAGAAAAATCATAAATGTACTATGCATTTTTTGTCAAAACTAATCCATTCCCCCCCCCTTTACAATCGATCACATTGATCACATTCTACTGTTGAAAAGAAAAATTCAATTTTTCAAATGAATCGGAAAAATTTTGTCACAGCATTTTTTTGTTGTGTATGATGTTGTAAGTAATTAAGTTTGGAAAACGAAAAATTTTAATTCTACCCTATGTTGTTTTAGACGTAAAAAAAATAGAGACTAAACTAGGATAAATTATATGATGTTAAAAGAATTTTTTTTTAAAAAAAATAAAAAAAGTTAATACTATTAGAAAGTGTACGTTGTGTTTTGTTAGGATATTCATCCAATATCCTAAGAGAATTATTGGTCAATTCTTATTGGTTCATTCCTACTGGTCAATTTTATGGTCGTCCTAGATATGTCAATGTCACATGTTCCAATGTTGTTTCTTATTGGTCATCTTAAATGTCAATGTCACAGACTTCGATGCTGTTTCCTATTCGACCAAAATGTGTAAATAGGCATTATCCGTAACGTCTTATGACCAGGACCCGATCCCGGATCCCTAGTCTGGGATCCTGATTCTCTTCTGGATTCGGACCTCGTACTTTCTGAATGCTTGTAGAATACACGTTCTACTTCATATCAAGTCTTGTCTTCTTATTTTTACTCAATATGGGGGTTGGAATAATCGGATTAGAGTAGCATGTCGTGTCACCGGATCCTCGATCCTTGCTCTCGTTTTCCGACTAAGGTAAACTCATAATAGTTCAAGCAAATATCAAAATGACATATTTACGTGCAGGTGTAACAGTTTTATTGTACGTATAAATTAATTTTCGAATGAATAAATATATGAGGTTAAATTTTTACATCAAAAAGGTTTGTTTCGTTTTTTTTCCAAAATAAACTTCGTATACACCCTAAGGCAACATTTATACAAAGTTACAAAAGTTGACCTGTTACAATTGGTTTAGGATAAATGTTTATTATAATCTACTCTAATTTGGGTTATCTGTTTTCGTAATTGCTTTGATAAACGTGTTTAGCCACCTAAACATAAAAGCCACTATAATTTCTCACTATTTTTTATGTGTTCACATACATGTAAACTGGTATGTATGTACATTGTGAAGTCATGAGACAAAATGGGACTATCTTATATTATGTGTTATGTATAACTAACTAACTCACACTAAATTTATAGTTGAACACTACCGATCACAGCGCCTAATTAGAACTCTAAGGATTTTATTTTGAAGCTAATCGATAGTGATGAGCAACATACTTAGTGTCATTGAAAGAAGTTTGTGGAAATCATGGAATTTCCATACTTCTAACTTACAAACTGGTCTTTTATACATAGACAGCCATTGAAAACCTGAAAAACAAATCTCTATCGATTTGTACTTTTCAACGATTAGAGTTGTCCAGATTATTGTTTTTATACGTTGAAATCATAAATCAATGATTGTTAGACCATACCATTAGAAACCAAGAAGCAATGGACGGAGTTCTAGTGAGAAGATGTGACCAGTAAAGTTCAACCCTGTCATATGTAGGCAGTAACTACCGAAGACAAATGTGTGAGGTCGCGTAAAATCTCTAAATCGATCAGAGTTAGACATTAACACCGCTGGCCGCCTGCTCAGTAGTCCAGAAGTTAGGCGTTTGCGCGCAAGACCCAAGGTCCTGGATTCGAATCCTGCCAGGTGCGGCAGTCATAGATATGCACACTACCACTGATAAGTAGTCCCATACCAGTACGAAACAGCCGTGTTTCAGTGCTTCCAGGTTTCTAATAGCGGTTCAAACAATGTTTAATTGATGAAATCAATGTGTTAGTCCATCATGTACCTCATAAAATTCAATAATTCCTTCCTAAAAATCTTATCAAACAAACTGTCAATGAACAAAAGAACAGCAAAAAATCAATTTATACTTTTAAACTAGACCATTCACAGCATAGTTAATGAATAGAGATTAACGTAAAATCAATGCATACACCGTACTTGTGATAATCTACATTAAGTTTACAAGATGTTGTTCCTAAGTAGTAGTATCAATCAAGTTGCAAAGCTTATAATTAATTATTTTTTTTAAAAATTTAATTCACATTTCTATTCATGTATGTGTTATAGTAATAATAATAATAATAATAATAATAATAATAATAATAATAATAATAATAATAATAATTGTTTGTTTGAATATTAATTGATCCGTTTTGAATGAAGATAAAAAGAGATTTTTTTTAAAAAAACAAAAAACAGTTGCGTTTAATGTCGCCAAATAGAGAGAGAGATAAATATTTCTGTTTGACAATTTTACAATGCCAAGAAATAATTTGTCATTAGTAAAAATTAGAAATAAAAAAATAATTGAAAAACCGAATCAATACAAAAAAGTATCTCATGATCAATTGAATCAATTAGTATGTATATAGAGTAGTCGCGCGCGCACACACACACACATTCCACATATTCCTAATTATTTAAAATAACATTCTTGTTACTCACTCTGTCATATTTCATCCAAAATAAATAATTTTTAGCGATTACCAACTATTTCAATTTGAATAGTAAGACTTTATTCCTGTGAGGAGAAATCAGTTTTATTTGCCATTCGATATATAAGTGGGGAAATTAAACTGACGAGAGGTATGTAAGATGACATTAAGGAGTTAGTCATGTCAATTACAACGTAGAACTTTGTACATGAGTACATAAGTTAAGGTTGCCAAATCATAATAGCACAGAGATGCAATTGTCAGATCAAATACTATAGTGGTGGAGATAGTAGAAGAATTACTGGCAATGGAGAATATAACGGTTCGAAGATATTATTCAAGAAGTATAATTCAGTGAGATAAGGTTAGAGAGAAAAAGGTAGAGATGATGAGGAATTCAGAAGATTAGGATTTGAGCGAGCGCAACGAATGGATGCACTCGCGCCATGGCAAACGATTTTGAGTTATGTCGTTCAAGGTCTCTAACTATCGGTGACTTTCGTATCGCAGACCCCAACCACGTAGTCTACATAAACCCACTTGACAGGGACTTCATGGATTTCTGCAATCTTTTAGTTAGGCGGCCCCCACCTTTCTTCCAACTTACTCTTACACCACAAAACATAGCTCATCGAGGAAACACCACTTACTAATTTGCTTCATTTTGATGATTTTGTAAGTGTGAATCAGCATTTTCTAGGCTTTATCTATCATTCCTCCTATTTTGACCACAAATAAAAATGTTATTTTCTTACTGCTTCGTAGTACAATACCTTTACATCTATTTTCAAGTTTATTGTACATTGTTTATACACGTATGTTGGTTGTAATTATTTGTTAAGACAGGTAATTTTCCGTAACTAAGTAACAGCTCTAAATCCGTCTCCGTTTATCTCGATGTGATCAACTGGATAGTAATACTTGCAATGTAGCTCATAGTCAAGTACAAAAATCTGTTAGATGTAGACTACCTGGTAATCGATGGTTAGAGACGTTGAATGACATGACTCAAAATCGTTTGTAATGGCGCAGGTGCATTCATTCTTGATATTCTCGAAAATTCTATTCTTCTGTGTTGTAACGCTTGCTCAAATAATTCCCGGCTAAATCCTATTGCTTAGTATTCTCTGACCACAATACACTGGACAGGTTCCCAAGAATCAAAAAACACGGTTGAACAGGAAAAGATTATATTCCAAAAAGGCAAAATTAAATGGAAATACGAAGCCGAAGGCAAACACAAACGTTAGTTTGTGTAGTATTTACATGAGAAGCTTCTGGATAGTAATCCACGTGATCGACTGGATTAGATTTAGCCAATCAGAGTGCAGCTAACAACACGAGAATTTTCTACCCTGTTCTCCAATAATCGATCAGGCGCTGATTGGATAGGAAATTAGCCAATCAGCGCGCAGCAACGTAGTCATGCTATAATTCCATCAATGTCCCACTAACATTCTGAATTCCTCATCACCTCTATCCTTCTCTTCGCAAATTTATTTCAATGGATTATACTTCTTGAATAATATCTTCGAACCCTAATCTCTCCGATTACTGCTAATACTTTTACTACCTCTACTACTATAGGATTTAAAATGACCATTGCGTCTCTGTACTAATTTGCTATGACAACCTGAACTGATGTACATATGTACGAAGTTCTACGTTGTAACCAACTGACTGACTGACTTGATAATGATTTACACTTTTTAATTTGATCATTCAAAACACTAAACTCTAGAAAATCACTTAAAAATCTAATTATGATAGTTGTAATATCTCAGCAAGTAGAAAATTAAATTTTCTGGTCTTTTATGATTAGATATGAAGTACTTTTACAAATAAATAAATCTAATTATCTTAAATTACATTGTTTTAGTGAAATGATTTTTCTGGTAATGTGAGGAATTTTTGTGAAGATTTTACTATTTTCCTAATTGAAATCACGAACTGATCATCCACTTAATAACAATCATGTGCTCACTAGTGATCAGCATCAAGATGAATTCCTAAAGTCATGACCAGTGGTGTTTAATCTCTATCAGCAAGGAGATGAAGCTTGCGCAACATTATGGATTGATTGAAACTAGACACTAACACCATTTGGATGACGACTCAGTTGTGTTGTAGTGAACGAGAACACAGGTGGGGCAACCGGATTGTATTTAACGAAAATTACAGAGTTACTCAGTAAAATCGGAAAACCATATCATAAATTGTTAATTTGCAAAATATCAGTTCATCATATTGAACTGGACTGTTCCTGTTGCAAAACATCAATCCATTGTCACTATTTATGCGTTTCATACAAATTCCATTGTATTCTAACTCTTCCTTTCTTGATCTTCCCCCATCTTCTGCTGCCAGACATTACGTTGACACTCACGTCATATACTACTTATAAGTAGCTCGCACCACAGTGTATGCGATACTAAAGGTCCTAGGCTTGATTCCTGTGTAAAGAAGACGTTATGGATACGTACTAACTATTAAGGAGTTCCAAACTGAGACGAAACAGCCTACTAGTGCTTCCAGATTTCTAATGATGACCTAGCTATAGATCAGTTCGTGATTTCAATTGTGAAAATAATCTTTTCCTTTCACATTTTATATACTTTTCTCTTTGTATTCTTATGTATTCAGTTTAGCAAAGAAATATCTACAGTTAAAAGTTCACTTACGTTTATTGATGTGTAGTAAGTTGAACCACTTAAAAAATACATGTTACAATTTTTATATAAAATTACTTCATCTTTTTTGTTGAAAAAATAATGCAGAAAGAAATAGAAAAAAAAATGATCAAGTTTTAAGTTCATTTATTATTTATTAATTAACCTGATAAATAGAAAGTAGTATAGTATACACCTCTCATGTGTGTGTATATCTATCTCTGTATTCAATATTCACTGGATGACATCATTTTTATGATAATTTATTGATAAAATAATCTTGTTTGTCTGTTTGTTTGTTATAGGGTTACCGTTAAAAAAAAAAACGATTCTTCAACTCTGACACTCTGATTTGCATTTAAACTATACAACATCACAGCATACATAAATTTGTACTGTAAAAAAATGCTACTTAGTTTAACTACGTGTAAAATAAGGTGAAGTAAAACTATCATTATAATATCAACTAATAGTAAACAAGTATATATTGACATTTGGACTGAGTCAAGTTGTTAAGTGTAGACTACCTGGTTAGGATCCGCGATACGAAAGTGATCGATGGTTCAAAATCACTTGCAATGGCGCAGATGCATCCAGTCTTTGTGTTCTATGAAATTCTAATCCTCTGAATTCTCCATCACCTTTGCCTTTCTCTTCATAAAGTTATCTTACTTCTTGAATAATTTCTTGGAGCCCTAATCTTTTCCGTTACCGTTAATACTTTTATCTCTACCACTATGGAATTTGAACTGACAATTACATCTCTGTGTTAATGTAGTATGGCAATCTGAACTGAAGTACGTACGTATGAAGTTCTACGTTTTAACTGACTAGCTGATTGATATATCGTCATACGGCCGAAAGTTTGTAGTTTGTAGCTGTAGGGAAATCTTATTCACTAGATTCACAACATAGCCCAACCTTAGCTGCTACCTTGACGTAATGGCCGAGCTTGACTATCATGATAACCCAAATTAGCTATATTGGTTGGAACATATGTTCCTGAAGGTTCTACCATGCTAAGCAGGTCGTTCGGAGAACAAAGAGAATAAAAGCAGCAAATTAAGATATGAGGGTGAAGTCGTACTGTTCAGTGTAGAGGGGAGTGATGGCAGTAATGTGCTCCCATCGGACAACCAACATCCGCAGAGATGCTGCCTTCTCAGAAGGAAGGAATGGGTTCGAAAAGATCGACCCTAAAAATATCACATCACACCTTATCCCACGGATTTCTGTCTATACTGACCACCGGCAGTGATGGGCCTGCACCTATTACGTTGTGTATTAGATTTTGAGATAAGAAACTAAGAAATTAGTAGATAGGTGAAACATCCAATTCCTTTTGACAGCCTTAATAATATTACTACAGTTCTGATTATTTTCAACATTGAAAATAAGCATAATGAACAATTTATCGTAAACTTGAATTTATCCTGTTAATCTTTTAGGTCAATGTGACAATTTACTATTCTTTCTAAACTATGTAAATTTTCTCTCTCCTTCATGTACTGACCTTTACTTATAATTGACCTTTTATTAATCTGCATATAAAATGTCTTGACAAGTGTGATATGTGTAACTAGATTGTTCGAAATATACGCAATTATATGACCTACGTTGAGATGAATTCTGTCTTCTCTAGTGTTTTTACACATTTGAAATCATCAATTGATCATTGTTAGACCACCATTAGAAACCTAGAAACACTAGACGGCCGTTTCGTCCTGGTGTGGGACTCATCAGCAGTGCGCATCCACGACTCCTGCACCTCGCAGGATACGAACCCGGGACCTTTGGCATTGTAGGCGAACGCCTTACCATCGGACCACTGGGCCGGCATCCAACGGTATTAATGTCTAACTCTGATTGATCTAGGGTTATTTTACTGCTTTATAAGTGTTAACTGTATCATTTCATTTGCTGTTTTTACGCATAGATGTTGGTGTGTCAACTATCAAATCCATAATTAAGCTCTGACTGGTTATTAGTGTGAAGAAACAAACATATGCAAAATTCACTCTACTTCTAGCCCAATTCTTCATGGTGTTTGCATTATGTGTTGATAAACGCCTTTTTTTAAAATCTAATCTAGTTAGTTCTTGCGTTTTTTGATGGATAAGTGTGTGTATTGCGTGAATAATTATTGTGATTTAATGTGTAGTGTAGGATCGTGGAAAAATTAAATTCACAATTTATGTTATCACAGATACAACTTATACTTGAATGCTTAGAAGATCTTTCAACCGGTTTGTGATCCTCACTAACTTGTCTACTCTAGAACCCTGAAAATAAAGCGGAAATTTGAAATTTTCCATTCACCTAGAGAAATGCGAATATTTTTAATCAAACATCTACGTGCGGATCTGAGAAGCAATCTGATTTTCTCAGGTTTTCTGTCTCCAAGCTTCAGATAAGGATTGGTTGATTATAGAGGCTAATATTTTAAACACTATTGATCAAAATGATTCTTATGTGATTATCACGACAGGATCAGAATTTCTCCTCACAAGTTCGATCGATCAGTGATCTAAACAACATGGGATTATGTCAAATTTCCACATATTAACTAGTATCTCTGGTAAGTATTGTTCCCCTAGAACAACATTATTAGGGGTAACTTGATAAGATGTTATAGACCTGTAAATAACTTGACTGGTAACATTATCCTATCAGCCTTTCAAACACAGCCGACTTAATTGTTCATGAACCGTTCAAGTTAGCCATATAACTGCAGGTAAGATGGGGAGATTTGAAATGATTAATCCTGTTCTGTCAGCTAAACTGCTTGAATAATTATGAAATGCATTGAAAGTCATTTTCAGTCAATGATATTTTTGGTACTATGAAACAGCTAAACAGATCGGATAATTTGTTGATCATTGCTACGAATGTTCGATTCGACATATCCTATTTCCAATCAACTTTTAAAACAACGAATCTACGTTTTGAAATACAGCTTGAACACTAAACGAAGTATAGTTCCACACACATATGTGTTTTAGATTACTAAGTCGCAATTAAATGATTTTAATTCAATCCCGCATGATATGCTTAAGTGTAACGATACAATCCCGCAATTTCTTCATGCATATCACCTAACAAAAATTAAATTTCCACGAACATACTGTCGTTCATTCATCGCGATTGGTAGATGTAGGCTATCTGGTTGGGGTCCGTGAGATGAAAGTCACCAATGGTTAGAGACCTTGAATGATATGGTTCAGAATCGTTTGCAATGGCGCAGGTGTATCCACTCTTTGTGTTCTCTGAAATTCTAACCTTCTGCATTCCTCATAATCTCTATCTTTCTCCTTCTAAATTTATCTCACTGAATTATACTTCTCGAATAATATCTTCGCTCCCTAATCTTCTCGATTGCTGCTAATACTTCTACTATCGCTATCACTCTTGGATTTGAACTGACAGTTACGTCTCTGTGCTGACATGGTATGGCAACCTGAACTGATGTATACTTATGTACGAAGTTCTGCGTTGTATCTGCCTGTCTGTCTGCAGTTGTCTATATTTTATGTCACCAATAGTATATGTTAATGAATTCAGCCTCTAAAGTACTACTAAACTAATATGCCAGTGAGTCGCCATTTATAATCCTAACCTATAATTGGAACAACTAAAAAAATGGGAATTTGAAAAATAATTTATAACAGAATAAAATTTATAACGCGGCACAAAATTACTTACTTGTAAATTTCGTTCAATTAAATATTCAATTTCAAAATCATCAACATCTTCACCAAATGGATTGATTAACGATTCTGCTACCTGTTTGTTAAAATAAAATATAAACTTTATGTGAAATGAAATTGTAAGGATACTTCAACATAGTAAGTAAAACTTTGATTATTTGGTAGGAAACACTGTATTACGCCATTATAGAGTAAACATGACAATGTAAAACATGGTGGAAACTTATCGAATATATCGCGTAGGGGAGATATCCGTTCGCTGACTAAAGGACCAGTGTACTGTACAGTAGTTCGCTCCGTCTTATTTTATGGCTGTGAAACATGGCCAGTGAGAGTAGAAGATATTCGTCGGTTATTGGTTTTCGATCATAGGTGTCTTATAAGCACTGCTCGTATATTCAGGGACACCTGAGTGAGCAACGCTGTTATTAGGAATCGGGTGCTAGGTAAGAATGGCAGATCAATAGATGAAGTGGTGAAACTTCATGAGTTGAGGTGGTTGGGACATGTGCTGCCTAACCACCGACTGCCTCGACGAGTGTAGGAATAGGTTGGAAGAAAGTTAGGGGTGGCCAAACCAAAACATGGCATAAATCCATGAAGTCATTGACGAATGGACTGAGCCAAGTCGGTAGTTGTCAACTACCTGGTTGGGGTCCGCGAGATGATAATTATCGATGGTTAGAGACCTTGAGTGACATGGCTCAAAATCGTTCGCAATGGCGCAGGTGCATTTATTCTTTGTGTTCTCTCAAATGCTAATCTTCTGGATTCTTCAACACCTCTTCGTTTGTCTTTCTAAACTTGTGTCACTGAATCATACTTCTTGAATAATATCTTCTAATCCTAACCTCTCCGATTACTGCTAATACCTTTACTACATTTTCTACCATTGGATTTGAATTGACAATTACATCTCTGTGCTGATGTGGTATGGCAACATGAACTGATGTACTTACGTACGAAGTTCTGCGTTGTATCTGACTGACTGACTGACTAGATTTTAAATAAAGCCGGGGACGGCCAAAAAAATAGGGCACAAATTCCATGCAGTCACGGACAAGTGGACTGAGTCATGTTGGTAAACGTAGACTACCCAGTTGGGATCGGTGAGATGATAGTCACCGATGGTTAGAGACCCGGAATGACATGGATTAAAATTGTTTGTAATGGCGCAGGTGCATCCACTATTTGTGTTCTCTCAAATCCTAATCCTCTGGATTCTTCACTAGATTATATTTATTGAATAATATCGTCAAACCCTAAACTTTCCGATTACTGATAATGCTTCTACTTCCTTTACTACTATTGGATTGGAATTGAGAATCGCGTCTCTGTGCTAATGTGGTACGACAAACTGAACTTAACGTACAAAGTTCTACGCTGCGATTCACTGATTGAAATAACACATGAATCAATGTTTTTAGTCGGTTTTTCTTTGTTCATAACGAAACTTAAAATCGAATCACGACGTTATTAGTAATTTAGTGAGTAGGATTTAAACTGGTGGCATAGAGATGCTAAAATATATCACGAACTCCATACACAGCTTATTGATATAATCTTTAAAACTTCAACTGGAAAACTTTTAAATAAATTCATCCACAAAAATTTTGTAGATAATTAGGAATTTTCTGTAAAACTATTAATCACTATTAAAAAAATGATTCGGAAAGAAACCGATTCGCACTCATCGTTTATATTAAGTTTCATTTATATCCTGAACCAATCAAAGTTAGACTATCATAAGAAACCTGGAAGTATTGGGTCATTTGATTGTAGCATGGGACTCCTTATCAATGCATATTTTCACAAGTAGTATGCAGAAGAGCCTTGCTTAGAAGTTTCTGAAGTTGATAACTAAAGACACAATTTTCAAATGTATTCTGGAAACTTGGAGACTAGAACGGAAGTGAGAGAAGACCGACTATCACCACGTTGGATTGCAGTACATGCAAATAGACGACGATTGAAAACTATGTGTATGTATTTTGTAAACACAAACTGTGTTTTCTCTAAATATATGTATCGTTTATCTTGCTTTGGCTTTTTCTTATATAACACTAAGAACTTTGGTTTCTTCTGCAAACGCTTAAAATCTGGTGCACTAAGCATGCATCCAACGCTGTTCGTATTTAACTTCAATCAATCCAAAGTTCGTTGTGTACCAGAATGAAGATTAAAGATCTGATAGCTTGAGACTATTTTATAGATTATTATTATTATATATATTCCTACTGGATAATTTCTAAGTGACTGAATTACCATGTTCATATATTCTATTAACGGTAAGCTTCTCTTCAACTCATTATCTATTACTATCCTGTTTATTGTTTCTGTTGGGGATGTTAGATCCCCAGAACTCACTTAATAAAGGTCCTAATTTTGGATTTTATGTTATGCCGCATGGGTTGATCACTTGACCTTGAGATTACAGTTCCCGACCGGAAAATCCTTGACTGTTATTGGTTGATGTAGTATCTTAGTTTGCTATTTTTGTGGTTCTCCAAAGGACGTTTCTCTCATGTATAAATATACTCGATTTGTGTGCCTGTTAACCTCGATTTTCTAGGTGCTTGTAGAATACACTTTCTACGCCGTATCAAAACATTTTGATATCGTTAGCAGGGCTGGGGACAATCGAATTGGAATAGCCTATCGTGTCACTGAATCATTTGTTTTCGCTCTTGTTTATCGACTAAGGTGAACTCGTAATAGTTCAAGCATATCAACTGACGAGCATAACAGTTTCCAACCGAATGCCAATGAATTTCTTACAATTTCTTCTATTCACAGACACCTTTAGCTTGTTAATCTATAATTGTAATCTTTTATTTCATGGTGTGATATGGGTTTAGTATGCGTGTATATAAATCCACATGTGCTTTAAGTATGATGTAGTAGAGGCTGACTGTTTACTTTTCTTTGGATAGAGAAAAGTTTGTAGATGCTGTGCCTATAAGCGCTTAGTTTACATCGGTTCAAGGTTATCTGTGAAGGTCAAATCTAGGATACTGAAAACTACGGAAGAAACAGTAAACACCAGACAGAAAACAATTATAATTCGAATGATAATGTTTAATAAATAATGTTACAATATGATATTTAATCAATATTTTAAAACACAAAAACACAACAACAAACTAACCTTCAACCATCCAATATAAAAGAAGAAACGCAATAAGCCGAAAATTGGCACATAAAAATCCACATCATGACCTTCATAATTTTTCGATGGGTCTAAATACTGCCATGCAAGTAAACATGTACCAAAATAACCATATACAGCAATGGTTACAGTCTAAAGATTACCAAGGGGAGATAAAATAGGTAATGAGTAATCATATAATGATGGCATTAAAGAAAAGAATTACAGTGAACAGTTTTACATGAATACCGTAACACTGATTAGTTGAACTACAT
The DNA here is from genome assembly GCA_944470395.2 of Schistosoma turkestanicum. Classification (NCBI taxonomy): domain Eukaryota; kingdom Metazoa; phylum Platyhelminthes; class Trematoda; order Strigeidida; family Schistosomatidae; genus Schistosoma; species Schistosoma turkestanicum. The sequence goes on from OX103979.1 coordinate 71,526,244, forward strand.
ACATCAGTCAGTTGCAACGTAGAACTACGTACGTATGTACATACGTTCATGTTGCCATACCACATTAGCACAAAGACGCAGATGTCAAATCAAATCCCATAGTTATAAAGATAGTAGAGGTATTAATGGTAATGAAGAAGACTAGGGAGCGAAGATATTATTCCAGAAGTATAATTCAGTGACATAAGGTTACAAAGACAAAGGTAGAGGTGCTGACGAATCCAGAAGATTAGGATCTGAGAGAGCTCAAAGAATGAATGCACTTGCGCCATTGCAGACGATTTTTGAGCCATATCGTTCAAGGTCTCTAACCACTGGTGACTTTCGTCTCGCGGACCACAACCAGGTAGTCTACATCTACCAACATCACACAGTCCACTTGTCAGTGACTTCGTGGATTTCTACCATGTTTTGGTCTGGCCGACCCTAACTTTCTTCCAACCTACTCCTACACCACAAAACATAGCTCGTCGAGGCAGTCGGTGGTTAAGCATACGCAACACATGTCCCAATCACCTCAACTCATGAAGTTTCACTACTTCATCTATTGATCTGCCACCCTTACCTAGTACTCGTTTCCTAACGATAGCATTGCTTACTCGGTTGTCCCACGATATACGAGCAATGCTTCTTAAACATCTATGATCGAATACTATTAACCTACGAATATCTTCTACTCTCACTGGCCATGTTTCACAGCCATAAAGTAAGACGGAGCGAACTGCTGAGCAGTACACCCGTCCTCTGCTTAGCGAACGAATATCACGCCTACGCAATAGGTGACGCAGGTTGGCAAAAGCCAATCGAGCCTTCTGTATCCGCGCTGAGATTTCGTCAGTCACCAGGCTATCAGCGCTGATGAGAATCCACAGATAAGTGAAGCGATCAACACGCTCGACTACTTCACTCCCTATCACTAGTTGAGATGTCGATGCAACCCAGTCTTGAAGCAACATACATACATACGTAAAAAGAGTAATTCATTGAAAACAAAAAGCATAAAATTTAGCAATGATGCTCAGGATAATTGATTGATTGGAGTGTGAGTTAGCCAACAAAAATTCCTTTTCTTCAATTAGCTATGTATATGATATGTAATCATATTTTCAGAAGTAATTATATGATATTCTGAAATAGTGAGCTAATCAAAAGTGGCCAATGGAGAAGACCAATTTGATGACCATGAGAATATGTCATAAAGGATGAATACATGTCATTTAGTCAATCAGTTAGTTAGTTAGCTACAACGTAGAAATTCGTACGTATACGTACATCAGTTCAAGTTGCCATAGCACATTATTACAGAGATGCAATTGTCAATGTTAAATCCTATAGTAGTAGAGGTAGTTACAAATATGAGCAATAATCGAAGAGATTAGGGTTTGAGGATATTATTCAAGAAGTAGAATCTAGTGAAATAAACTTGAAAATAAAAAGATAGAGATGATGGGGAATTTAGGAGATTAGAACTCTAGAGAACACAAAGAATGAATGCACCTACGCTACTGCAGACGGTTTCCAGCCATGTCATTCAGGGTCTCTAACTATCGATTACTATCATCCCGCAGACCCTAACCAAAATGACTCACTCCACTTGTCAGTAACTTCATGGATTTGTGTTACGTTTGGTTTGGCCGCCCTAGTTTTCTTCCAAGCGACTCCTACACCACAAAACATAGCTCGTCCAGGCAGTCGGTGGTCCTAACCATCACAACTGATTCAGATTCACTACTTCATCAATTGATGTGTCATCCTTACTTATTATTATTTTCCTAACAACAGCATTGCTTACTCAATTGTTCCAGGATATACAAGCAATGCTTCGAAGACACCTATAATCAAATACTAATAGCCTACGAATATCTTCTATTCATACTAGCCATATTTCACTACCATAAAGTAAGACTGTGATTGGTTAAAAAATGACTTCTTTCCCAAAATGGTGGATAGTACAACAAAAAATTATGCATACTACACTAATTCTATTTTTTTTCAAAAAAATCTTATTTTTAGATTTTTCCTGCGTAATATTTTTTTTTATAGCTGCGTCACGAGACAAGCCCTCACATGGAACCCTCAAGGCAAAAGGAAAAGAGGAAGGCCAAGGAACACATTACGCCGAGAAATAGGGATAGATATGAGAGGAATGAACAAACATTGGACAGAACTGGAGAAGGAAGCGCAGGACAGAGTTGGTTGAAGAAAACTGGTGGGCGGCCTATGCTCCGTTGGGGGTAACAGGCGTAAGTAAGTAAGTAAGTAAGTAATATTTTTTTATCAACTCATCTCATTAAATATGCATAAATTTTGGTAATATACATATAAGCAGAATTGTATGTATTTTTTTATGATGAAAGTCACGGTACTTTGTTAAAAGAAAAAGGTAAAATCAAATCTACTACCTGTTGTAATTTTTAATTCATTTTTTTCTATCTACTTCCACTTTCATGTTGTACCAGAAAAAAAAACAGAGTAGGAAAGAAGGTAAGTAAATAAGTAAGTTAGTAAGTGAGAAAACGATGAAATATCAATTGGTCTTAATGATTGCCGTTGTTATAATGTCACTTTGCAGCTATTCAAAATCGTACCGATTGACTAAATTCAGATATCCTAGTACGACCTCTAATTCTGTTCCCAAATCTCCAATATATCAGAACACAACACCGTTAGATGAAGTTGTTTACCAAGTCGAGTACAGAAGGAAGGAAGGCATGGAGGAATAATAAGCTTGACAGATAATCCATATTTATATAGTTAGGACGACCAATGGGAAACAATATTGAAGCCTGTGGACATTGACAGTCGGGACAACCAATGGGGAACAATACTTGAAGTCTATGGACATTGATAGTTAGGACGAGCATAATATTTTGACCAATAGGAATTGACCAATAGAATTAGACTTCTAAAAATAGTTAGTTCTCTTAAGATATAAATTGGATGAATATCCTAAAAGTAGTGCATTGAAGTTTGTTTTAGACAAAAAGAAAACAGTTGTCATAAAAAAATTTATAGAGAATAATTGATCACAAACAAACAATCAAAAAACCAATTAGAAAAAGGGATGACACAATGAATTTTTTGAGTTTGTAATGACGAGAACTAAAAACAAGCTTACTTTTTAACAATAAACAATAAGAAAACTATACTAATCTAGTCAGCATTATCGATGAGTAAAGTGGATTTCATGCAGATGTGAAGAAGCGGATCAGTAAAAGCAAGGACAGTATTTTTACAAGTGAACAACATTTGGAATTTAAAACAACCAGCAACCAAACATCACGTCTTACTTTATGGTTGTGAAAAATGGCCAGTAAGAGTAGAAGATACTGATAGGTTACTGGTTTTCGATCATAGGTGTCTTAGAAGCATTGCTCGTATATCCTGGGACAACCGAGTAAGCAACGTTGTTATTAGGAATCGGGTGCTAGGTAAGAATGGCAGATCAATCGATGAAGTGGTGAAACTTCATCAGTTGAGGTGGTTGGGAAATGTGTTACGTATGCCTAACCACCGACTGCCTCGAAGAGCTTTGTTTTGTAGTGTAGGAGTAGGTTGGAAGAAAGTTAGGGGTGGCCAGACCAAAATACGGCAGAAATCCATGAAGTCATTGACAAGTGGACTGAGCCATGTCGGTAATTGTCGACTACCAGGTTGGGGTCCGCGAGATGATAATAATCGATGGGTAGGGACACTGAATGACATGGCTCAGAATCGTTTACAATGGCGCCGGTGCATTTATTTTTTGTGTTCTCTCAAATCCTAATCTTCTGGATTCTTCAACACCTCTAGTTTTGACTTTCTAAACTTTTCTCATTTGATCATACTTCTTGAATAGTATCTTCTAATCCTAACCTCTCCGATTACTTCTAATACCCTTACTAACTCTTCTACTATTGGATTTGTATTGACAATTACATCTCTGTGCTGATGTGGTATGGCGACATGAACTGATGTACTTACGTACGAAGTTCTACGTTGCAACTGACTGACTGAAACATCAAAGTCAAAATTTTCAAAACAAATATCAAGACAGTTCTACTGTATGAAGCAGAAACTTGGGTAAAACTACCAAACATATCATCCAGAAGATAAAAGTATTTATTAACAGTTTTCTAGGCATACAAAATACTTCCGATAAGTTTACCAGACACTATCAGCACCAACCTATTGTGGAAGAGAGCAAAACCAGATTCCAGTAGAGGAAGAATCTCCGGAAGTGGATACGATACACACACATTATGCAAATCATCCAACTGTATCAAAAGGTAAGCGCTCATCACTTGGAACGCTCAAAGTCGGAAATTGTATACACAAAATTAAAAAAGGTTGTAATTGATCAAAAAACAAATGGAAACATAACAGAAAAACGATTACACAATGAATTTTTTTTCAACCTTCTAACGAGAACTTTAAAAACACAACACAACAAAACATAACAAACCGAGCTTACTTTTAAGCAATAAACAATAATATTGTGTGTCCAATTAGGACAATGGAAAATATTTCTTCATTAAAATATTATCTACTTCAAAGATTGTAATCATAATAATAATAATAATAATAATAATATAAAATAAAAAATAAAGTTGAACAGACTAATATTGTAAAATAGTGTAAATAGATAGTGTTATTGAAAACAAAAACAAAAAACTTAGTTATATCAACTTTAGATGAATCAGTTAGTCGGTCAGTCAGTCAGATGCAACGTAGAACTTCGTATGTAAGTACATCAGTTTAGGTTGTCACATCACACATTAGCACAGAGGTGTAATTGTCAATTCAAATCCAATAGCAGTAGAGTTAGTAAGGGTATTAGAAGTAATCGGAGAGGTTATGATTAGAAGATATTATTCAAGAAGTATAATTCAGTGAGAAAAGTTTAGAAAGTCAAAACTAGAGGAGTTGAAGAATCTAGAAGATTAGAATTTGGGAGAACACAAAGAATAAATGCACTGGCGCCATTGCAAACGATTTTGAGCCATGTCGTTCAAGGTCTCTAACCATCGATTACTAACATCTCGCGGACCCCAACCAGGTAGTCGACATCTACCAACATGACTCAGTCCACTTGTCAATGACTTCATGGATTTCTGCCATGTTTTGGTCTGGCCGCCCCTAATTTTCTTCCAACCTACTCCTACACTACAAAACATAGCTCGTCGAGGCAGTCGGTGGTTAGGCATACGTAACACATGTCCAAACCACCTCAACTCATGAAGTGTCACTACTGCGTCTATTGATCTGCCATTCTTACCTAGCACCCGTTTTCTAATAACAGCGTTGCTCACTCAGGTGTCCCAGAATATACGAGCAATGCTTCTAAGACACCCATGATCGAAAACCAGTAACCTACGAATATCTTCTACTCTCACTGGCCATGTTTCACAACCATAAAGTAAGACGGGGCTGACTACTGCACAGTACACTCGTGCTTTAGTCAGCAAACGGATATCTCGCCTACGCCATAGGTGACGCAGGTAGGCAAAAGCTAATCGAGCCTTCTGTATCCGTATATGAATGAGAATTTCTAATAAGACGTGACTAGTGGAGTTCAACCCTGTAGGGTGTAGGCATTAACTACCTAAGTCAAATGGGTGAGGTCGCGCAAAATCTTTAGATTGATCAGAGTTAGACATTAACACCGTTGGATGCCGACCGGTCCAGTCGTCCAGAGTTTAGGCGTTCGTGCGCAAGACCGAAGGTCCTGGGTTTGAATCCTGCAAGGAGTAGGAGTCGTGGATGCGCAATGCCATTGATGAGTAGTCCCATGCCAGGACGAAACGGCCATCCAGTGCTCCCAGGTTTCTAATGGTGGTCTAACAATGATTGTTTGATGATTCCAATGTGCAAAAACAACGTTTCATGGTGTTCGGAACTGTATGTTGAAGAAGGCTCAGAAAAGAATCGCCTCTCCCTTACCGCCGACCTACCTACCTATCTACCGGGAACGAATTATCAACAACAACGATAAACTGAATGTCAAGCCTTTTTAATTGAATTAGTTTACATAATAGAGTTGTGAAGATTGTTCAGTTACTCATTGAAATCATGAATTGACAAATGTGAGACTACCACTGGAAAGCTGGAAGCACTGGAACACGGCCGTTTAGTTCTGGTATGGGACTAATCATCAGTGGTAGCGCGCATCCACGACTCCTGCATCTCGCAGGATTCGAATCCAGGACTTTGGGTCTTGCGCGCGAACGCCTACACCTCCGGACCACTGAGCCGATATCTAGAAGGTGTTCATGCCTAGTTTGTAATCAGTTCATAGTCTTGCGCAACCTCATACACGCTGTCTTCGGTAGTTAATGTCTACACCCGAATAGAGTTTAGTTAACCCATTGATCTGATTGATGTAATCGGATTTTTATCTTATCTACAAAAATACATTCATAGACTTCGTGTTTTAATTTTTGTAAGGTTTTTTTTATATGGTCACATAAATATCATATTACACGTTATCCATTCAAGTATATTAAAAACATTGTATTCAACTTATATACATTGATCAATAATCGGAGTAAGAATTTGCGATTAACGCTATGACCTAGCTTTAATTGAAATATCAACACGCAAAAGTTATTATGATAAGTAAAACGTAACCTGAATACTCCTCAATACTAGGAAGTAAACGAAATTAAGTCAAACATTTATTTCCTGTTGTGATCGGTGATCATATGAGATGGGAAAAAATGTGAGCATTTGTTCTGGTTTAGTGTGTGTGCGCGCACTTGCGAATCAATCAGTCAACAACAACAACAACATAGAACTTCGTTTGTACGTGCATCAGTTCACGTTGCTATATCATATTAGCACAAAGATGCAACTGTGACTTCGAATCCCATAGTAGAAGAGGTAGTAGAAATAAAAGATAAAGGTGATGAGAAATTCAGAAGATAAGGATTTGAAAGAACACACTAACAATGAATGCACCTACTCCATTCAAGTTCTCTAACCATTGATTACTATCATCTCGTCGACCCCAACCAGGTGGTAGTCGATACCTACCAAAAACACTAACTCGCTAAAAGAGAACATACTTTTGAGGATCAACTATTCACGGTTTGAGTTTTATTCAGCTTAATTCAACAATTCTCATCCAGTTTAAAATTCAATAGGACGATGATTAAAAAACCTCCATTCAGCTAAATCGATAGCATTTTTTCCCCAAGTCAGTCAGTCAGTTGCAACGTAGAACTTCGTACGTATGTACATAAGTTCATGTTGCCATACCACATTAGCACAAAGACGCAAATGTCAAATCAAATCCCATAGTGATAAAGATAGTAGAGGTATTAATCGTAATGAAGAAGACTAGGGTTTGAAGATATTATTCAAGAAGTATAATTCAGTGAGATAAGGTTAGAAAGACAAAGGTAGAAGTGATGACGAATCCAGAAGATTACGATTTGAGAGAGCTCAAAGAATGGAGGCACTTGCGCCATTGCAGACGATTTTTGAGCCATGTCGTTCAAGGTCTCTAACCATTGGTGACTTTCGTCTCGCGGACCACAACCAGGTAGTCTACATCTACCAACATCACTCAGTCCATTTGTCAGTGACTTCATGGATTTCTGCCATGTTTTAGTTTGGCCGCCCCTAACTTTCTTCCAACCTACTCCTACACCACAAAACAAAGCTCGTCGAGGCAGTCGGTGGTTGGGCATACGTAACACATGTCCCAATCACCTCAACTCATGAAGTTTCATTACTTCATCTATTGATCTGCCATTCTTACCTAGTACTTGTTTCCTAACGATAGCATTGCTTACTCGGTTGTCCCAGGATATACGAGCAATGCTTCTTAAACATCTATGATCGAATACTAGTAACCTACGAACATCTTCTACTCTTATTGGCCATGTTTCACAGCCATATAGGAGAACGGAGCGAACTTCTGCGCAGTACACCCGTCCTTTAGTTGGGGCAACATCAAGAACCAGTCACAAATGGTCGATAGTGATTTCAACTTTCCCCAAAATAAAACACCTCACTAATATGCACATGTACCAACCACCCCGAAAACACAAGACCAATAATTCCTTGATATTCAGATTTTATAATGAGTAGTGTGATATCGATAGCGTAAAGTTCTCTCTTTCATACATTTTCTTTTTGAAATCCAAAAAAGAATTGAAAAAAACCTATTTCACTGGATGTGATGAATGAAACAGATTTAATTAAATGCGCAAATTTTATCTTGGCTTAATTTTTTTTTAAATCAAGTATCATTATGGTTTGCAAAAAAAAGTACAGAGTAATAGTAATAATAATAATATCACACTTTGCATGCCAATAATATGTGTGTTGTACATTTGATTTTAACATATTAGATCACATATTATTTGCTACATACAGTAAATTACATCCTCTATACAAACATTATCGATTGATTGATTGATAAGTAATCGACTGACTACTAATTTAGTCAATTAATTCGTTATAAGCACGTTGTGGTGACATCAATACAAATTACTGTACTGAGTCAGTATAATAATAAGATCAAAACAATTAAAACGAAACATTAGAGTAGTGGAAATTGTAACATTATCATTCATAGTTGTAGTAGTAGTAGTAGTAGTGTAGTGAACGAGAACACAGGTAGGGCAACCGGCTGTCGAACTCCGTCATCAGCCGCCTGGTGACCGTCTCCCACGCCGTCTTCCCGGCGACACCGTCCAGGCTGTCGTATACCGCCTTCGTCTCACCTCCCTGCAGCGTCCTCAGCACCGCCAACTCCGCCCCGGGCCCCTTCACACCCACCAGCTTCACCGCGGCCTCAAACTCCTCCAGGAAGCTCCGCGAATCTCCGTCCCCCAACTCCTTCGGCCACGGGAGCTCCTTCCTTCGAGCAGGCAGCGACACCAAATGTAGTGAACGAGAACACAGGTGGGGCAACCGAATTGTATTTAATGGAAATTACAGAGTTACTCAGTAAAATCGGAAAACCATATCGTAAATCGTTAATTTGCAAAATATCAGTCCATCATATCGAACTGGACTGTTCCTGTTGCAAAACGTCAATCCTTTGTCACTATTCATGCGTTTCATACAAATTCCATTGTGTTCCTTTCTTGATCTTCCCCCATCTTCTGCTGCCAGACATTACGTTGACACTCACGTCATATACTACTTATAAGTAGCTCGCACCACAGTAGTAGTAGCTGCTACTTTGTTGTGGTGGTCGGGCTTACCTATCGTGATGACGCGACCGAACTATATTGGCTAGAAGATATGTTCCTGTAGGTTCCTACCATGACAGAGTCAGGTCGATTGGAAAACGATGAGATTAAAAGTAGCTACTCAAGGTAGAATATTATTTGCGAATGGCAAAATACTTTTATGGCATAAATATATATTTATGCATCATTCAAGACAATGAATGAATAAACAGCATGTAAGTTAATTTTGAATCGCGATTTACTCAGCCATAAGAAGTCAACATTAGAGTTAGTTTATATTATTAATTCATGAGTGTAATAAGTCATATTAGACAGAAAGAGAAAACTGCAATCAACTTTAAAGAAATGAAAATTTGGGAAAATCAAATGTCATCAACAAACAAACATTAGCCTAGCACATATCAGTCAATCAATCAATCAGTAGAAACGCAGAACTTTGTACGTACGTACGTACATCAATTTAGGTTGTTATATCACATTAGCACAGAGATGTAATTGTCAATTCAAATTCCATAGTAGTAGAGGTGGTAAAGGCATTTATTAGCAGTAATTGAACTATATTTTGCGATGTAGGAATAGGTTGGAAGAAAGTTAGGGGTGGCCAGATCAAAACATGGCACAAATCTATGAAGTCACTGTCAAGTGGAATCAGTGGTTTCAATAGGTGTTGACTACCTGGTTGGGGTCCGCGAGATGTTAGTAATCGACGGTTAGGGACCCTTATTGACATCACTCAAAACCGTTTGCAATGGCGTAAGTGCATCGTTCTTTGTGTTCTCTCAAATCACAAACTTTTTAATTCCTCATCACTTTATCTTTATCTTTTTACGTCTATTTAACTAGATTCTACTTCTTGAATAATATCCTCTAACCCTAATCTGTCCGATTACTGCTAATATCTTTACTACATCTACTACTATGGGATTTGAATTGACAGTTACATCTCTGTGCTAATGTGTGGTATGGCAACATGAACTGATGTACGTACGTACGAAGTTCTACGTTGCTATTGATTAATTGACTGATTAACAGTAATCGGAGAAATTAGCGTTGGAGGATATTATTCAAGAAGTATAATCTAGCACATAAATTTATATCCAATCAAAATTAATCTATCATATTTACACAAGATGAAATTAAAAAGGGATAAATAGTAAAGTATTAGAAATGCTGCTTGTATCAATGATATTCATAATAGGGAAAAACTAGCCACAATGAGATATTCATTCAAGAAAGAATTCATTTACATGAATAATAAGTATTAATCAATAATAATAATAATAATAATAATTTTCAATTAGGGTTATGGAGATTGGTTAGACTATAACATTAGAAACCTGAAAGCACTGAAAAACGGCCGTTGCGTCCGGGTATTATGAGATTCATTAGTGGCAGTACACATCCAGACAGACAGATATATACAACACAGAACTTCGTACATAAGTATATCAGTTCAGTTTGCCATATCACGTCAGCACAGAGACGTAAATTTCAGTTCAAATTCAAGAGTGATAGCGATAGTAGAAGTATTAGCAGTAATGGAGAAGATTAGGAAGCGAAGATATGATTCAAAAAATATAATTCAGTGAGATCAATTTAGAAGGAAAAAGACAGAGATTATGAGGAATTCAGGTTAAAATTAAAAAGCACACAAAGAGTAGATGCACCTGCGCCATTGCAAACGATTCTGAGCCATGTCATTCAAGGTCTCTAACCATTGGTGACTTTCGTCTCGCGGACACCAACCAGGTAGCCTACATCTACCAACATGAATCAGTCCACTTGTCAGGGACTTCATGCATTTCTGCCATGTTTTGGTCTGGCCGCCCCTAGCTTTCTTCCAACCTACTTCTACACCACAAAACATTGCTCGTCGAGGCAGTCGGTGGTTAGGCATACGTAACACATTTTCCAAACACCTCAACTTATGAAGTTTCAATACTTCATCTATTGATTTGCTATCCCTACCTAGAACTCGTTTCCCAACGATAGCATTGCTTACTCGGTCGTCAAAGGATACACGAGCAATGTTTCGGAGATATCGATCATCGAAGACTAGTAACCTACCAATGTCCTCTACTCTTAACGGCCATGTTTCGCATCCGTATAGTAGGACAAAGTGAACTGCTGCGCAGTACACTCGTCTTTTGATACACATCCAGAGGTTAGGTATTCGTGCGCAAGACCGAGGATCCTCGATTCAATTCCTGTAAGGTGCAGGAGTCGTGGAGGCGCACTGCCATTGATGAGTAGTCCCATACCAGGACGACACAGCCATGTTTCAGTGCTTCCAAGTTTCTAATGATGTAATCTAACAATTGACTGATTGATGATTTCAAATGTGTAATAATGATCACAATAAAAATCACAAACTAGAAAAATACAAAACAGAATGAATGCATCTACACCATTGAGACTAATTCTGATCCTAATATCAAGCAAGCTAAGGTCTCTTCTTCTAATCACTGTGATAACTGACTACTACTGCATCTCAATATTCTAATTTAAATAGTCAACACTGGGTGCTCGCTAACAAAATAATTCACACGAACGATTAAAATTTCTATAGAATAATTCCTTAGTTTTGGCACGGACAGCCTTAAATTTCTTCTAACCTATACCTTCTCATACTCATTGGTAGAGTAGAATATAAAAATTATTATGAGCAGACTGTAGACAGATTGATTGATTGAGTGATTAATTAAACTGGTTGATATTTTTCATTGATTAATTAGGTGGTGAACTAATTAAATGACAATTTTTTTTTATAAAGGCATATTTTCACATCAATCACACAAACAAACATAACAAGAATGAATATGTGTATAGACAATGTAAATTATTAAAAATGGGATTGACGTTAAGTTAAATGAAAAATTATTTGAATGTAGGATGACTACACAAAGGAATATACACACACACACACACACACGTTATCTACATAAATATGCAGTGCGAAATGGATTCTTTTTTTTCGGTAGTGAAATTAGTTATTTACGTTTAATAGGGTAAACTTGAGGTAATAAGAGAGAGAGAGAGAGAAACAACGTAGAACTTCCAGAGATACAATTGTCAATTCAAATCTCATTGTAGTAAAGGTAGTAGAAGTATTAGAAGTAATCGGAGGGATTAGGGTTTGAAGATATTATTCAAGAAGTAGAATCTAGTGAAATAAATTTAAAAAGAAAAAGATAGAGCTGATGAGGAATTCAGAAGGTGAGAATTCCAGAGAATACAAAGAATGAATGCACCTGCTCCATTACAAACGGCGTTGAGCTATGTCATTCCGGGTCTCTAACCATCGATTACTGACATCTCGCGGGCTCCAACCAGGTAGTCGACACCTACCGAAATGACTGAGTCCACTAGACAGTGCCATGCTTTGGTTAGGCTGCCCCTAGAGTTTTTCTAGCCTATTCCTACATCGGAAAACATAGCTCGACGAGGCAGACGGTGGTTAGCTAGGCATACTGATCAAGTTTCATTACTTCATACAAAAACGCAGACTTTACACAGTGATATGTTCAGTGTACTAGAATTTTGACACATTTTTTTTTAATAATAACATATCGACCTATTTACTAGAATTATATTCATATACTTGGCCTTAATCACAGTAGGATTAGGCAAAGTTTGAAAAAAAACAATATTCACTGATTTCAAGTGAAGTACCTAAACCATCAGCACTTCACCAACTTAACATTTCTTTCTTTTAAACTATGTGAAATATTGCTCAAATAAGATTAGGTGAAACAAAGTCGAACAACTGACTTAGCTGCCTTGATCAATGAGACGTTTCTCTACAAAGAATGCTCCCTATATAGTTAACAAATCCAACTAGATGGAAGATGGCATTTTAAATAATTGTATTTTTATTTGTAACCATGAATCGATCAATGTTAGACCACCATTAGAAACCTGGAAGCACTGGACGGCCGTTTCGTCCTGGTATGGGACTCATCAGCAGTGCGCATCCACGACTCCTACACCCCGCAGGGTTCGAACCCAGGACCTTCGGTATCGTGAGCTAACGCCCTAACTGTTAGACCACTGAGCCGGTATCTAACGGTGTTAATGTCTAACTTGATCAAATTCACGGAGTTGCGCAACCTCATACCCTGTATACATCCGAATAGGTTTGAACTTCACTGGTCACGGCTGATGAGTCCCAAACCAGGACGAAACGGCCGTCCAGTGCTTGCAGGTTTCTAATGGTGGTCTAACATTGATCAATTCATGGTTATAAATAAAACTTAACAATCTTCACAACAACCCCGCAATGCAGGTGTTTTTTTGTTCAAATTTCAAATTCCGCTTGAATCTTAATATTTGGTTGTCTAAAAAAATTGCGGATAGCATCCAACTACGCCACAAGACAAGCATTCAATTATCTATCACCCTCAAAGTCAAAGGAAAAAAGAGAAAGGCTAAGTAACAAACACATTACGCCGAGAAGTAGAGAAAGGCATGAGAAAAACGCACAAAAATTGGACAGAACTGGAAAGCGAAGCAAGCGCCCAGAACATAGTAGGTTGAAGAATACTGATCAGTAAGTAGCCTATGCTCTCCATTTGGGGGTAACAACAAGCATAAGTAAGTAAGTAATTTTCCAATAGCCATTTAAAGATTTCAAGTCGAACTAGAACAATAAAAAGCAGAATACTAAATTTTGAAAAAAATTAATGAATACTAAGTTTCGTCACTGTAAATTAGTTTTACTACTACTAGTACTACTTATAAAAACTTACTTGTGTATAAACAAGTGGAGGATTGACCCAATCATAAGAAAAGATTGTACCTAATTTACCACGAAATGATGTAATTTCATTGGTTAAAATTTCTACAGCTCTATCAAAATGTATATAACCTTCTTCACGAGCTTTTGTAACCATATCTAATGCCCATACTAATGGAACAAAATATAAAGTATATTCAGACGGTTGTGTATTACGATAAATATCCAATTCTTCTTGTGTCATTAAACCTGAACACAAAACAAAACAAACAAAAAAACGAATCAATAAGAACAGAACACTGTATGGAGAAAAAACAACTTCTTGATCGCATTTTAGTGTTACGCCTGCACGTAAATATGTCAATTTGATATTTGCTTGAACTATTATTACGAATTTGTTTACCTTAGTCACAAAAACGAGAGCAAGGAACGAGAATCCGGTGACACGACATATTACTCTAATCCTAGTGTTCCAACCTCCATTGACCCGACCGTAGCTGCTACCTTGATGTGGTGGTCAGGCTTGCCTATCTTGATGACCCAACCGAGCTATACTGGCTGGAACATATGTTCCTGAAGGTTCTACCATGCCAGGCAGGTCGATTGGAGAAAGATGAGACTAAAAGCAGCTACTCAAGGTCTGAGGGCGAAGTCTTACTGCTGACTGACTGAAGAGGTGTGTGACAACAGTAAGGTGTTTCCGAAGTATAACCAGGACTTTAGAAGAGCAGGGCTAATACTCAAAAAACCTCTCATAAAAAGGCCGTGCGTGACCGGCCTGAAGCAGTTGTCCCTTGGACTCTGCGGTCACGCTCCCAGGTCTCCAAGACCAACACTAATCTATCTTCCTTTTCAGGTTCCTCAAGAAACAACCTTCCACGGTGTGGGCAGCCGGGAAGTGACAACCGCCCTCATACCCGTAACAGCACGCGAGACCAAATTGGTCGAAATCAAATCCTTCCTACACCCACACATACCTCTCTTCTCTCCACAACTAACTCTACTCACATTCCTTTATCTGACTGCACCGCTAATGCAAACGATGAGAGTTCACGAAACGTCATTTCTGGTCTCTTCAAACCTCGTTCTAGACTACATGTTGGAGCATTTAATGTACGGACATTGTGTCAAATAGGGCAACAGGCATCATTAGCTAGGACTTTAGAATCTCGTGCCATCGATTTAATCTGCGTCTCGGAAACGTGCATACAGGATCCAAGTAAAATTATTAACCTCCATTGAATAAAAGAAGACTTGATATGAAGTAGAACCTGTATTCTACAAGCATCCAGAAAGTATGCGGTCCGAGTCCAGAAGAGAATCAGGATCCCGGACCGGGTCCTCGTCCTGTTCATAAAACGTCACGGATAATGCGTATTTATACATTTTGCCGAATAGGAAACATCATCGAAGTCTGTGACACTGACAGTCAGGATGACCGATAAGAAAAAACATTGAAGTACGTGACATTGATATCTAGGATGACCATAAAAATGACCAGGAATTTACCAATAATTCTCTTAGGATATTGGATGAATATCCTAACAATTAGTTAGTGGTGGAATGCAGAATGAACGCTATACATTATCTTAAATAGCAAATAAAACCCTGTATAGTTAACACCTATTAGTTTGTATAAGTTTATTTTTTTTACAGTGACTAACTTCAGTATTATTATTTCAAACTATAAGATGACAATAATTATTACCTCTGATTGATTGGCTTTTCTGAAGATAAAAAAATATAAACTGCGTATTTTATTACTAATCGCTATTAAATAACATAACGTAATCTATCCCAATATTAAAGTATGTTATAAATAGCTAAGCCTATCCATAGCGAATGCTTGAATTAGCAGTGATGAATATATGTTTGTGATTATTCTGAGTATAATCAAAAGCAACATTTTGACAAAACATACAAACAAACATTGACAGTGGCTGCTACCCTGACGTAGTGATGGGGCTTGCCTATCGTGATGACTCAACCGAGCTATATTGGCTGGAACATATGTTCTTGAAGGCTCTACCATGCCAGGCAGGTCGATTGGAGAAAGATGAGACTAAAAGCAGCTACTCAAGGTCTGAGGGTAAAATTGTATTACTGGCTGCCTTTAGAGGGGTATGACAGCAGTAAGGTGTTTCCCTCAGAAAACCAGCATCTGCAGCGATGCTGCCTTCTCACAAGGAAGGAAGGGTTAGAAAAGTTCGACCCTAAAAATGTCACACCTCACCTTACCTCATCGATTTTCGTCTTCCGCTGTAAGGCCTTTTAAACAAGAGCGGAGCTAATAACACTATACACTCTTCCCATAAAAAGGCCGTGAGTAACCGGTCTCAACCAGTTGTCCCTTGGATTCTGTGGCAATGCTTCCAGGTCTCTAAAATCAACACTAATCCGCCTTCCTTTTCAGATTCCTCAAGAAGCCCCCTTCCAAGGTGTGGGCAGCCGGGAAGTGACATCCGTCTTCATACCCGTACTAGCGCACGAGATCAAATCGGTCACAATAAAATCCTTCCTACACCTCCTAATATTACAACTTTATCAGTAGACATAGTACTGCCTTTTCAACTTCATAAAGGTTCGGAGGGCTTACGTCGACTTGCCATTCAGGATGACTGGAGAATGTGTGTAACCAAAGTGTGGCTGAAGGCCAGTTGAACTGATCCCTAAAGTGTTCTGCCCATCGATCCAGTCTCCTGGATTGAGAATAAATAATAGTCCCATCCTTTTCCGAGATATTCTCACTTACACTAGGATTCCGAATACCAGTTTCCTTGATAAGTCGGAAAAGTTGTCTACTGTTGCCTATCGCCGCTGCCTTTTCCATCGCTTTTGCTTTCGCCATCCACCACTGTTCACGGCCGTTGCGAAGGCTTTTTATCAGCCTGCGCTTAAGCTGACTTCGTTCTTCCTCATGTTCAGAGCCAGGCGGGATGAGTTTTCGAGCGTCCATCAGTTCGGCAGGTGCTACTAAGATCCACGGCTTCATTCTAGCCTTATGGTTTACCTTAATAGCAGATATCACTGCTGTTTTCACAGCCTTTTTGATATCATTCTAACCTGCCTCCGGATGGAGATCACTTACATGGTGCCTAAATGTTTTTCTAGTTGCTCCTGAAGTTTATTCATAGCTCTGCTATCATTAGGTAGAACCCCTACAGGTTTCCTTGCAGTGCATTTCCTATGTCCAGTAAGCCTCAAACAAATACGAGCTCGCACTAGGGCATGATCTGAATCTAGACAAGTGCCCCAGAAGGAGCGACAATCCTCTATCGAACCCCTCCATCGGTAGCTGATGGCAATGTGATCTAGTTGGGTCCAGCTTTGGGACGACTTTGGGGGTCGCCAGGTCAACAAATGTTTTTTATGCTTAAAGTTAGTGTTTGCTAGAAATAGGCGGTTACCTCAGCATAGTTGCAACAGACGGTCGCATTGTCTGTTCTCTGAGTCGCGACACCATAGCATCCACCCAGGTGTCTTTCCTGCTCACTTAGTCTACCTACTTGAGCATTAAAGTCACCAGCCATTATTACTATATCAGAGTATGGTGGTGTTTCGTTCTCTGAGCTGGTTGTTTTGGTTGTGGAGCTTTCATTGCTCTTCTGAACAACATCATCAGCACAAACTTCATATAGAAGTGAAGCATTCGAATTTCTCCACGTTTGACCTGTATCTTGTTCTGCTAACCTCGATCTTGATTGGTTGCTATTGACTTCTGAAGTTTGTGCTGATGATGTTGTTCAGAAGAACAATGAAAGCTCCACAACCAAAACAACTAGCTCAGAGAACGAAACACCACCACAATCATCCACCTGAGCTACAGGTTTTCTCCACTATATCAGAGTGCCTAGCTTTTTGGAGGAGGTCCGAAAGCTTTCTGTAAAGCTCATCTTTCACGTTGTCTGAACTGCAGTCAGTGGGGGCATAGGCAGATATGACGAAGAGGCAACGGCGAGTGTCCCTATCCTTCCGAGTCCTTACTGTCCTGTTTAGTCGGACAGCGTACAAGCGACTATCTACTGGGATCGAGTATAGGAGAGCTAGTTCCACCCTAGAACTCAATGCTATACCTAAACCAGAGACCCCGGGAAGCAGCATCAGGGTAAGTTGAGTTGCTTCTTTATCTTGAAATGCTGAGGTCAAGTGAATGACGCTACTGTAATCCTGTATGCGCGTTTCCGAGACGCAGCATACGTCGATGGCGCAGGATAGTAATGTTCTAGCTAAGGAAGGCTGTTGCCCTGTCTGACAATGTCCGTACATTGAGCGCTCCAACATGTAATTTAGAACGGGGTTTCAGGAGACCACGAATGACGTTTCGGGAACTCGAATCGTTTGCAGCAGAGTAGCGGGGTGATAAAGGAATGAGAAAAGTTAGTCGTGGAGGTAAGAATGATGTGAGGGGATGTAGGAAGGATTAGTTTGTGACTACTTTGATCTCGTGTGTTTTTACGGGTATGAGGGTGGTTTTCACTTCCCGGCTGCCCACACCGTGGAAGGGTGTTTCTTGAGGAACCTGAAAAGGAAGGTAGATTAGTGTTAGTCTTGGAGACCTTGGAGAGTGACCACAGAGTACGAGGGACGACTGCTTCAGGCCGGTCACGCACGGCCTTTTTATGAAAGGTTTTTTGAGGATTAGCTCCACTCTTCTAAAGCCCTATTGGGTAGCCTTTACCCCCAGAGACGGAAATCCATGAGGTAAGGTGAGGTGTGACATTTTTAGGGTCGAACTTTTCTAACCCTTCCTTCCTTGTGAGAAGGCAGCATCGCTGCAGATGCTGGTTTTCTGAGGGAAACACCTTACTGCTGTCATACCCCTCTAAAGGCAGCCAGTAATACAATTTTACCCTCAGACCTTGAGTAGCTGCTTTTAGTCTCATCTTTCTCCAATCGACCTGCCTGGCATGGTAGAGCCTTCAAGAACATATGTTCCAGCCAATATAGCTCGGTTGAGTCATCACGATAGGCAAGCCCGACCACCACATCAAGGTAGCAGCTGAGGTTGGGGCCTTTTAAAAAAGAGCGGAGTTAACACTTCCAAATCATCCCATACAAAGGCCATGTATAACCGGACTCAAGTAATTGTCCCTTGAGCTCTGCGGTCATGCCTCCAGGTCTCTAAGACTTCTCTACCTTCCTTTTCAGGTTCCTCAAGAAGCACCTTTCCGCGATGTGCGCAACCGGGGAGTGACATCCACCCTCACACCTGCAAAAAGCACACGAGACTAAATCGATCACAATCAAATCCTTCAAATCAGTGTTCAGGTACTCGCAATATACTTGATAATGTCTCAGACAAATACAACATTGGACTTGTAATGAAGTGACTAATTTACCAGAACGACGACATTTCAAGTGAAAAATTAAAAAACAAGGAGCTTAGTTATGTAACCATAAAATAACCGAATCTAAATCCTTAACTTATACCAAATGAATTTATAGAAAATATACACAACCAAGAACATAATAGCAAAATGGATGCTTACACTACATGTAAAAGTGAAAGTTTACTAAAATAATACCGACCTTTTGTTGCTAAATATATTTTCGAAATGACACAATATTAATTTTTTTGTTAAAAATATCAACTCACCTGCACTAACAAGGTGTTCCTCTGTTGGAAAACGCAAACGAGCTCGAGATGAGATTGCACGCAAAGCAAGACAATAGGCCAGATTGACATATCGAACTATATTTCGCCTAATTCTTGTTGGACGTTCAGCATTTCCATGACAAAACGCTGTTATAAACAAAGCCAAACGATCAGGCCATGGCAGTGATAGAAACTGTTCCCACCAACGCTGAACAATTAATGAAACGTAAAAGCCCAAAACGAATGCTACAGGGACTGTTTCATTGTATCGACCACAATAGATGCATAATTGTTCAAAATATCTGTTTTTGTATCGATTATTGACCATGTTTCATAAGTTGTGTTAAAAATAAATAAATAACGCATCGGATAGAAAATAAGCAAGAAGTAATTTACAATGAAAAAAATTAAATACAAGTAAATAGCTTTGAAAATAACTTTAATCCCTTTAGTAAAATAAAAGGTCATCAAAAATGTTTTTATTTTTTTATTACTTGAGCGTAGAAAAGCCGGTCGCAGTTTTAAGACGTACGTTATGGAACAATTTTCGTATATATCATTTAAGCTAATTTAAATTCTTTCACCTTTCAGATCAATAAGCTTATGAGACAACTCTACAAACAATAATAACAATAATAATGTCCAATATATTTGAAACAGTCAGTTTATTAGAATTTCTAACTGTTTACCTACGTGATTGCATTGTGATATACTATGTGGTATTAATAATTTTCGTCGATATAACATTCAGATAGATAGAATAAAGTGTTTGAAATTTTCTAGTGTTGAAGAATTGTTATTAACTCATTTTTATCAGGTACATGTTAGCGTACCTGGGGTTATGAGTTAGAGCTCAAACATGTAGGTATATAATAAAAATTTGGTTAACCAAACTAAGGTTGGTGGGGCAAGATTTGAACCGAAAACGTGTAGGCTGAAAGCCGAATACTTCACCTTGTGCACTACGGTTCCAAGTTCGAATAATAACAAGTAACAACTAGGAAATTAATAAATCAACAATTAAACAATCTGTCAAAGTCAAGTGTATGTGAAATATTGACTTACAAAATTGGTCTCATATTATTCAACTTATTTATATTAAACTCTAGTTCGTTAGTATTACCAATTAACTTTTAATAACTGGCTTGTACACGTGAAACATACATGAGAGTACGACTATTAAACTGCATCATGAGTTAGCACCATGAGTTAGCAGGAGTAGACTGTTAAATAAATTAATCTAGTACTACATAATTCATTTCAACTTATGCTTACATACATTTTGCTTTGAACAGATTTCCACCGACGCAAAATAAAAAAAAGGGAAGTTATACGAAACCCTAAGTCCCAATATGACATTTGAATCTCTATTCACTGAGGAAAGCGTTGATCCACATTTGAAGCCTGAGATGGTGGAAAAAATTTGTAGCTCAGGTGGATGATTGTGGTGTGGTGTTTGGTTTTCTGAGCTGTGTTTTGAAGTCTGTTAGTAGTAGTCAATCTATAACGTAGAGGGAGTTTAATGAATATTAAAACATATCTCACTCGATCTCTTGATTAGAGGTCAAACCGTCAAGTGATTTGTAACTAAACGATAAACAATGAATAAATTAGAAATTGAAATCAACATAGTTTTTGACTTCTGAACTCTGATCGAAATTGATTGAGAATTAGCATGACTACTAAGCCACCATGATAAAGGCGATTGACAAAAATAATCCAACCCTGAAACGAACTAATGTCTACTTGAAGAATTCAGAATTAATTTCTTCAGATGTGGTATCCGCCTAAGTGAACTGATATTTCCGGAAATATGGGCTCTCATACAATAATAATAATAATGTGTTTATAGCTGATAGTCGTAATGTTTCAACCAAATAGACACACCATATGATGAAGATCAAATCAAAAATGGGTATATATAGAATAAAAAACAGACAAGAGACCTGACATTTGAAATCTATTGACTAATTTTAATCTCTAACCAATGAAAAACCAACTGAAAACCTCATGTTCCCGATCTCTCAACTTTGGGAAAATTTTGGGGTTTCCCAAATCATTTAGAAATGAAGTGTTACCTACACCCAGGCAAATTTTCGGACAAAATCCACAGACCAGAAAAGATTCTGTGGTTTTCAGTTGTATTTCCCCAAAGTTTACTATTGGAGCTTCCCCAAAATTTGATATTTTCCCAAAGCCAAGAGACTAGGTCTACATGCGACCATCCAGTGTAAATGTTTGGATAAGCTAACTAACCTCCTCAGTGTCTCACTGAGTATAAACCTGTATGTAACAGATAAGACGGAGTATATACCGACGAAAACCAAAAATTCGAACCAAACCAGACGATAAACACTTCCTTTCCACCTGTTTATGTCTGTTGAGAACAAAAACCGTAAGCATTACATAAATAATAGTCTTATAAAAGTCCAATATTTCGCAGTCGCCACAACCGACGAGTATGTAACCGTCATTTTTGAGAGTACAATTTGACCGGCCGATGGTGAGCAAATGACCTAGACCGTTCCAAATGACATATCATATAAGTCACCTCTTGGTGTTTCCGTGGATTTTGTATTATCGTGGTATTTCTTCAAATTATTAAAAATAAGCAGTAGAGTCAAAATACGTTAGAAAACCTTCGTTTCTGCATCAGAATTATTCATTTAAATCTTCTCATTAGTAACTTATTGCACTATGACAATGTTATCAAAGGTATGATTTCTTGGTAAATGTAAAGTGAAATTAATTGTTTGTGGGGAGGTTTTCACTTTAAGGGTATTCCAGCAGGTTAGAATTGAAATTTTTCCCAAACATGCCATTTAAAACTTCTTTTTTTTGTTGTTCGATCTTCAGCGTACTGACGAAATTGACGAACGAAAGCAAGTTTCAATATCTAATTCAATGTCTTTTTCACAATCTAGTATAAACCAAGAGATTTCTTTTTGCTCGATTCTTGTTCTTGCGGTACGGTTCCAGGTATTTGGCAGTGTCCAATGGATGATGGTCTGGCAGTAAACATTTATTCCGACCCTTTTGGTTTCAGTGAACTCTCTTTACCTGAAGGTGCTCGGATGCGTATCCATTCCAGATCATCATTAGGCACACCTTGCTACGCATCCCTCAGAACAACAAGCCAGTTAAATCATGTTTATTGCTGCATCATATTTTTCATATAGTTTAACACCCATTTTAATCACTATTACTAGTAGAAAGGTATTTCAAGAAACCTGCAGATGTTGTCAAATCACAGTACATCGTAAGAAAATCATTCTATTAGGGACTATTGTGTGGTCCATATTAGCTCATGTGCTCACAGGTCTTCAAGTCATGGGCCGATGTACTAGCCTACAGACCAATTAAGTTCATGTCTCATACGTTATCCCAGATCTCTTATAAGAAGAAAGAAAACGGGATAGATCAGATGAAATAGATGTATTCGCTAGCAATTTCGTGGTATCGAAGAAATACCGAAACGCGCCAAAGAATGGGCGAAGGTACAGAGTAACCAAAGCGAGATGGAGACAAAAAATTGGAGGAGCATGTTACCATAATGTTACTTCAGTATTTTGGCAAAAAGTACAGAGGTTCTTGCGTAAAAAATGTACGAATAAACAAATATTCGATAGTACGTTCTCTGTTACGGCTGGTCGAAACAATGAATGTTGCTATTTCACTAACTGTATGTTTTATCGTTAAAGTGAAATCAATGCATTCCACCAGTTTAAAACTTTACGTCTTGAATTTATTCGCATTAGAAGGTTTCGCTTTTTTAATTACTTCTCCCCACACTCACTCAAAACTACTTCTGTTTCATTTGATTTGATCACCTATCTATCGTTATCATCTACATATTTCTACAGGGCAACGAAATGACACTAGATCTCATCCATGTCAATTGCCAGGGCTGTCAATGAGTGTAGAATACTATATTGACCCTCACTAAAGTCAAGGTCAACCAACGCGCAACAATCGAATACTCGCCATAGACATGTACATGCCTCAGTGGTTCTGCCTTGCTTTTTCTGTTATAACATATATATACTATCGCCTCTTGAGGATACTTATTCTGGCCTGTCTCCTGATTGTCATGATGGCATAGTCCAGGTTGAATGTCGGCCAAGAGGTGTGGCTTCAATTAAGCTAGGAGGCCATCCCATCCCTCCTAAACCCCAGTAGACCCGCAATCACTGATACAGATCATTTACTTTGCTTGTAGTGCCAGTTTGTTTACATCTAACTTGGTTAAGCCCTTTCGATCAATTTATTTAACCAAGCCATTCGTATTGCAACAATTTATATGTACCATTCGTTCTTATTATTGTCTGGTTTGTCTAAGCTCACATGACGTGTCCCACTTGTCATTTGACCTTATCAACTATTCGTCGCTTTTATTCATGTGTGTCTATTTCGCTTGTCACATGTCTGTCTTATATTTGTCTGACTATATATTCTTAGTCATGCTCTATCTCTGTGAGTTGTCTGATTAGCCTTCTCCAACGCGCTTCGCCTGTACACTCGCACATTCACCCATTCACTCGCTAGTGTGTCCCCCCGGTCTGCCTGTGGTCTGCCATCCGTATTTGTGGTGTGCCAAAATAAACGTATTCAACACCGAGTTTACCTTCTGATTTATAACCGTCAGACGCCATTTAGTAACGATTGTCTGAACGAGTTAATAAGGAAGACTGAGAACACTTACAAATTGGCCACAGCATGCTGACTGACACCATCTATTGTCTAGCTAGCGCCCAAAAATTTATACCGCTAGTTGACGTAGCACTGGTGTGATATACTAAATGAGTTTATAACCCTCAAGCTGAAGCTTCCGCTAGTTAATTTGATTTTAACACGGAACTAGGGGGGACGGTGTATCCTAATGAGCTGAGGCTTAGATTAGAGCGCTAGTGAAGCAGACCAAAATAATAAGAGGGCCCTGACGTACTTCCTTACTTTCTTACGTACGCCGCCGACCAGTTTTCTCAGATCAACTCTGTCCTGGGCTTCCCTTTCCAGTTTCTGTTTATTCTACTCATGTCTTTCTCTGTTTCTCGAGATAATTTGTTCCTTTGCCTTCCTCTTTTCTTTTGACATTGAGGGTTCTATGTGAGGGCTTGTCTTGTGACGCAGTTCAGTGCTTTCCTCACCGTGTATTGTATCCACTTCCAGCGCTTCTTCCTGATTTCCTCCTCCACTGGAATCTGGTTTCTTCTCCCCCACATTACGTTGTTGCTGACGGTGTCTGGCCAACGAATCCTAAGTATTTGAGAAGACAACTGTTAATAAACACTTGTATCTTCTCCAAGTTTCCGCTCCATACAGTAGCCTTTCATGATTGCATTGTGATATACTATGTAGTACTAATAATTTTCGTCGATATGACATTCAGATAGATAGAAGGAAGTGTAGTTGGATTTTCTACCGTAGCAGTTAAATTCGATTCCAATAGGCGTATGTCGAATGCACCCTCCCTTAGTCGAATATCAGAACACAATAATTCTAGGAGAAAGTGATCTGACAATTATTACGCCTTCCAAGTCGAAATTACTCTGATGAGTATCCGAGTTCAAAAGATTAGGTGAAGCTAGTATACTGCGACGATATCAAATCCAAATATGGCTGTAGCCATATTATATATCAAATTTAAACAACATGTGTACAGTTCAGAAGCAAACATAAAACTTCAATATAAGTACAAAATGTAGAAATAATAGCAATATACAATGATAAAATCTCAAAATGGAATCAAATAAAATACCAAAATGTCAACAGAAAGAGTCAGTCATATTATAACAAAAATATATAAACATGGAGAGATTTTCCAAAAAACAAAACATTCAAAAAAGATTCTACACCGGCCCGCAAAATCCCTCCATGCAAACAACAAGCGCTTATTGACACTTCAAGTTTGGGTTCACTCTCATCCCCTAATCCACACCGGAAGAACGAGTAGGACTTACAGCAGTACGCCTACCCGCCCTCCAACATGGATATGACCTATCAAGCTAACTAGGTACCTGTACCTTCTCATCAGGCCCTTGATTCCCCTATCTATCGTAGCATGACCTAACGGTAGTATAAACCTTATCCAATTAACCCACATAAACATGTACAACACGTCGTAAAGCTGGTCATATCCTATCCGGGAACTACATTCCATATCATGGGGATGAGTCGTCAATCCACCACCACTTGCTCCGATCAGCAGATACAATGAAGTCCGTGATGCTGACTTATCAACAGAAGTTCTTGACCCATAGATAATATGCAAGGGTGGGATCTCCAATTTTGATATTTCCTCGTCTACCGAAGACTTTAAGTGGCATAACATGGGACCGATATCTAACTCTCCATCTCCTGATACAGAGGAGGTTTGATCAGAATTCGTCATCATCCGCAACTTATCTGTCACATCGGTTACATCCAGATTATTATCATCGTCATCATGATTCCGTTCTGTCAGACAAGTCGCGTCGTTTCTGGCTGCACTAGCATCCGAAGAGTGAAACTCTTCCATTGTTGTATAACTCATCTCGCTACATGAAAGAACAGCATTAGTGTCACAATTCGAAACCGATAAACTCACCTGTTGCTCTTCATGTTCCGTTTCAGAGACACAAGACATATGTACATCAATAACATCGTTATCATGCAACACTGTTGACTGGCTGTTACCATCAGACACTTCCTTCTCATCATCACTTGACTGACAGTCAACCGAAGTAGGAACACTTACAGTTACACAACCTTGTGTATCCTCAATCAACTTAGCATTCGCGGCAGGGTCCGATGACGTCAAAACACTAGAAGGTTCGTTCGATGAAGTTGATCGACCAGTGACTATAGGTGGACTGCTCACACTTTCTGTCTCCTTACTATCGCTGTCACTACTAAGATTCTGATGACTACTATTTCCATTGCTAGTCATTGCATCCGAAAGAGAACGAAGTTTACGCTTCTTAATAATAGTAGCATCATGTTGTTTCTTATGCTTCTTAGCTTGGGTAGCAGTATGTGAGCGTAACGTACGATCATTTCGACGACGATGAGTGTCTTTCAACTTCCATTGATCACTATTACTCGCAGGAGTATCATCAATGCTATTATCATTAGTAGCCGCAGCTGTACAAGCATCAGTACACTTCTCATGACATCCAGTCGACTCATGCACAGTGGCTAACTCTACTCGATCAACATTGCTTTCCTTACTAGGAATGCTCTTAGCCTTATCTATCTTATCACTGTTGGTAAAACTCATCCCGATACTTGTAGTACAAGTCAGTGATGGTGGAGTGCGACAGGTGGACAATTCCGTGCTCGATTCCTCATGCTGCATATTCAACACAAGAGCATGTCCATGAAACCTAGATGACTCCTCATTGCACCTAGGATACCAAATGTTAGCCTTCTCAGTACTGCCATCACTGTAGCTAAAGCTATTACCACCGACGCCCACATTCTCCACGCTCAAACATCCAATTTCGTCTTGATCCGAAGTACACAAGGAAGCTATATTAGCAACATCAACCGAAGAAACAGCACTACCTGTAGTGATTCCACTATCGTTACCATCACGTTTATTATTCACATCAACTACGCTATTATTAGTAGATACATCAGGTTTCACTTCCACCTCAACGTTATTGTTGTCCACAATGATGTTCCGACTATTCATGGTTAATGACGAGTTGCAAGATAGTTGGCATGCAGGCTTTAAAGCTATGCTACCACTTTCACTAACACTATTAATGTTGCTATGACTACTTGGACCAGTACACAACTGTCCATCCGTTGACCGTAAACAAACATCAGCAGGACGCGCTGAGCTGCTAATATCTTCCGCTTTAATATCATGATGCTCTATAGAACTAAATATAGTAGCCCGCAAACATCCTGATTGCTCAGCAACATGAAGTGCTGTGTCACTATTCAAACTTGTTGTCCTAGAATCAATTCTAGGTCGAGTCAAATAATTTACCCTACGTGATTGGTATGTGGATATTATATGTGGATCGCTTTGAAAATGTACTAGCGGCCGGAATCTGAGTCTATTTAGTACGAATGATTGAGCAAGTGTCTATCACCTAACGTCCATAAGTAATTCCTAGACGGCCATGTTTTATTAGGCGGTAACCCAGTACGACATTGATTGTTTGAAATTATTTCATTCTCTCACATGAGTTGAATGACACAGGAATGAAAAGCATGGAGGGGAACGAAGCAAACGGAGGGGGCGTACGGACCAACTTGATTTAAAAGGCATTACCAGTATTTGTGGCGAGACAGAATAAGTTAGACACGTGGTAAGAACACTAAGCGACTCATACACATGCAAAAACCATCAAAGTATTCGGGTGTACCAAACAAGGTAAATATGTATGAATAATGGCTCCAGAAGAGTTGGTTAATTGGTTTGCCCAAAACCCAGTTCATACCGTACAGACCTGACACATAAATCCATACAGAAAAGTGTATGCTGATTTACAGCCATTTTATTTTGCACAGCCAGCACTAAAACGTTTTCTGGCTAAGGTTTACAATAAGTATCGAAGGAAACTGCGATTCTGAATAGCGTAAAAACATACATGGTTAGTTATTGTATTATACGACAGTATCATACTTATATAACAAAATATACAGTCACCGTAAAGGTGAAGCCACTAATGAAAAAATGGTAGCACGCAATTATGCTGTAACTTTCTGAGCATCAAAAGAACATTCATATGAATGATTTGGAATAGCGTGAATAATAAGAGCTATAAATCGTTTATTCATTTTGTTCGAAACGTAACAGAATCTGGTCTGAGATGCCTGTAAAATATGCGAATACGGAGAAGTTAACTATGTTTTGATAAACCACCATAGTGTTGATACTATACGTATTTGTTGGCATTATGATCATATGCATCTAGCTGTCACTGAATATGTGTTAGTAGAATGATCAGAGGAGCAGAATAAGGGGCTGTGTTCACTCGGGGTTGCACCCCAATTTTGGTCGTGAAGGATTACATAGTTTAAGCCAATGGTTTGAGAAGCACTCGATCTCGTTTATTGAGAAGTCTTGAAGAAAATACCAAAATATACGATTATGTAAGACGGAAGAACGAAACTGAATTGATTACGAAGAACATGAATGTATCTTTGAGAGAATTACTCTAAACTGTCTGTTCTGATCCAAAGTTCGGCGGTGACGCATATTGTCTGCAGTAATCATGCGATCTTTAAGAGCACTAAGTCTTTTACTCTTCCTCACTGTATAGATATCAACATCCAGCAACGTCGTTGTGATAGGTAATTATTCAGATCTTACTCAGTAACACACGGGAGAGAGGAGTTTATTATTCTGACAAACAGACCTTCCAACATGCAAAATGAGATAATACAAAATATAACGCCTAGGTAAATTAAGGAAGTACTTACCCACCTAAGATATAATGCTTTGATCTTAAGTGATGTATTCTGCCAGCTCATATCTACCTAATCTAGGCTATTACATTCATGTAGGTGTCAACAAAGGAATATGATGAACTGATTTGTTATCAGTCGGGTAGAAATATGGTGCATAAAGTTTGATTAATGTATAAGTGACGTGGCCATGCCCAAAAGTTAAGCGAGCGATGGCAGGTACTTAATGAAATTTTAGTCAAGATTACCGGTGGAAAAATGGAGAACGATGGGTAATGCGTACAAATGGAATGAATGACTATAAGTTGCATATTGAAAACATGGATTGTGACTACCAGGTGTATGACTCCAAACTTACGTCTAGTATAGCGGTTGAAAGATATGTCAAGAAGCGTGTGAAATGAACTGGCTAGTTTTGCGAGGGATGTCTAGCCTGGTACACCCTATTACGATCTGTTAAAGATGCATGACTGAACGCATTGAGTTGGAGTGTGTCCACAAAAACTAATGAGGTTATAAAATAGGGATCTATTTACCGCTCTGGGGGTATCAGCCTCATTGATCAATACTTCCCGAAGGAGCCCGGATCTCTGCTAGAAAAGAAGCCTAGAGACTTAACACAGGTCAGCTGTCCTAATTCTTGAATACAAGACAAACAATTTCGCTGAAAGTTATTTCGGAGCCTCCAGACACATATGGGACTAAAGTTCGGCCTCGAACTTATGCGAATATCTGTCTTCATGCTACTTCTTAGCAATAATATCAGTATATATGAATACAAAATCCATTAGGTTTAAGGTGCGGTTTTTGTTTTACCGTACTGATGTCCACGTCTGTGGGGATCAGTAACAAGGGTGGGCACACTTATTGACACTACTGCGCATGTTGGCAAACGTAGCCTCATGAGTGACCAGACACCTATACAGTACCAAAATATATATAACTTGTCTGTGTAAGCTTGTATTAATGTTTTTAATGAAATTTACATTTCCAGTAATAACAGGTCAACGGACGCTCAGCACATGGTAAGTATACACATGCTTCTTGACACATGCTTTTAGGCAGTGCCTTACTATGTAAGTTGGTGTGGTATTATAATTGGATTTGTTCACCATATTCATGTAAAATATTTATAAGTCTCGTGTTTCAGTTCTGTCTGTTGAGTGGTAGTTGTGCTCTTGTTTCTATTTTTCTCTACTAATTGACTTGAATACATCTTGTTTCTACAGCATCAACCAGGTTCACGCATAGGTAAGTTCCCTGACTTAATAACTTTCCTCTAGAGAATGTAGGCTTACCTCATGGTGCTAACCTATTCTGCAATTACCGCAATGTGGACTCGGTTAATCGGTTAGCTTATAATGGTCTTCCACAATCTCCGTTTGTGATCTCGATGGCCTACCCCGAAGTTCAGCAGCATGATCACATGGGCATCTCGACGCATCCTGACTGTGTTCAATACCAACCTTTCTATAATACCCTCGTCCCAGCTATTCAAACACTTCCTAATCAGGCGGGTGGAAACCAACAGCCTAGTATTGATCAACATAAGCCGCCAGTCCGTAAAAAAAAACCATTATGTATAATTGATCCAATAACAAAGTCAGAAGTCAATCTGGAAGAAGCGTCAAAAACTCCTATAGAGCCACGCAAGAAAGAACCACTAATACTTATGCAACCCATGGCAGACGAATCACCTCCCATACCACAAACAAAAGAAGAAAATGAAAAACCTGTTTGCACCGAGTGTAAGGATGAGGGTATATCAAGCGTAGAGACAGTGTCACAAGATGCCACGCCTGAAGAGAATGTGATCTCAGATGATTTGTGTGATGTCACCGAGCTCGCCAAGTCACAAGACGAGCATTTGTCACAGGATGAAACGGAATCGGATGATGGGAAAAAAGAGGATACAATAGACAGACAGAGATATTCACGTGACTTTATACTTTCTTGTAAAGCCTTGGGCGTAGAAGTATCGCTAGATAATTATAAGGTAAGAAACTTTTTCTATAGTTTTTATCATACCTAATATAGGATATCATGAACAGCTTTGCAAATATCAAAAGAGTAAGTCCTCTTTAAGTTTATTTAATTTGTTAGACTCGTAATCAGCCTAATTATATGCACAAGGGAAGGATTATTCAAATACCTACAGCAATAACAATCAAACGCGTAGAGGGTGCCTTCGTCCCGTCAAAACTTATTCAAGGAGCTAATAATGTAATCGATAGCTCTAAAGAGGTTGCTCGAGAAATGAATATGATTTTAAACCGCGTTTCACCTAGCAATTTAGAGGTGACTATCAGTGATATCGAGAAACTTAACATATCAACGCCTGAAGACCTCAACTTGCTGGCAAAGACGATTTTTCAAAAAGTAAGTTCATTTGATCTAAATTTCTATTTGTTCATACCAATTCACTTGCTCATTAACTGCGTTTAAATAAAACACATACCCTATTACCTACCTATGTATTAATTGTCGTGTTTCCTTGGTTGAATTAAGTTGAGTAAATGGGTCTACGTTTTGAAGAAATCTGAAATGATGAAACGCAAGAGTTTCCACGTGACCGCATAACTTGTATATAACTAAGCACGATATCGTTCTTGTTCTTAAAACTAGGTCTAAGACGCTTCCCGATCTGATGTCTCTCCTAGTGGGATACTGCGTCTATCTTCGGCTTGTGTTGCAGTTTTGGGTGTATAGACGAATGGTAACTGTAGACGGACTTGTAGGTTGAGGGAAGTAAGAGTAGTAACTCAATTGTTAGCAGCCATCAAAACTGTCTTCAGTTTTCAGTCTAAAACCTGGAAATGAACTGTCCACTTTTAAAGCATCAGTAGGTAATCACTGCTTGTAAGGATAGGTCTATGCAGATTTTCATATGACACCCTCCAGTTTATTGTGTTATAAATTTCCGTTACATTAGTATGTTCATTGTGGAATTCTGTTCATAGATTTCGCACGTTGGTTTTTGTACACTTCTGATTGCTCAGTTCCTTAACTGCATTCATTGAGATCGATGTATATACCGGCTAAACAGCTGGAACCACACTTTAGTGTGTTTATCCCTAACTACTTCTACATCAGACATAGCGCGACAAGGCAGTCGGTGGTTAGGCATGTGCAACACATGCCCCAACCACCTTAACACTACATCTGTTGATTTGCCATCCCTACCTATCCTCAATATGTGTCCTATCTTATTCCATCGCTCCCCCCTGTTTTATTCCTCCACTAAAGTAATCTGGTTTGTCCTATCCCTCAGCAGGTTTTTGCTGATAGCATCTGGTCAACGGATCTGAAGTATCTTAAGTAAACAGTCAGTCAGTTACTGCGTAGAACCTCGTACATACGTAATCAGCTCAGGTTGCCATACCACATTAGCACAGGGTGCAATTGTCGATCCAGAACCATCTTGAGTAGACTATTTTTAGTAAGCACTTGTATCTTCTGGGTGATGGCTTTGGTAGTTCTTCAAGTTTCGTCCCCGTACATTAAAAATGTCTTGAAGTTCGTATTGGAAATTGTGACTTGGGTGTTTGTTGATAGTTGTTTGGAGTGGATTTTCTTCAATTGAAGAATTATAGCCCTTGTTTTATTTGTCCGCGCCTTCACATCTGCATCAGATCCACAGTGCTCGTCATTGATGCTGCCCAGATATGTGAAGGGTTTTACACCCTCCAAGTCATCTCTGTCTAGTGTGATTTGCTTGTTGCATGTTATGCTTTATCGGCGAATCTTGCTTTTCCCCTTGTATATGTCGAGACCTACTGCTGCTGAGTGCTGTTGCACTGACCGTCTTGCAGTTGTTTTAGTGTGTGCCATAGAACATCCAGGTCATCCTCTATCTGCATCCCAGCAGTCTACTGTATCTCATACTCCCTCCAAGGTATTGACGTTTTTGTAATCCAATCGACCACCAGGCGGAGAGAGGGTGAGAATAAGCAACGTTGCGTGATACTAGTCTTCATTTCGAGTGAGTTTGTCCTCCATGCACGATCTTGCAGTATAGTCCATAAGAATTGCGTATGACGTTGACTATCTTTTCAGGCACGCCTTAGTGTTGAAGAAGCCTCCTGTACACGCTATCAAATGCTTTGTCGTTGCTCAAGTTTTTTTCGTGTTTGGGAGTAGTGAATATATATATATTTTTTTCCTAGTTGCTAAGACTGCTCCGTGCTCTGAGAAGTTTTTTCTCCGTGGCTTTTTGTAACCATACTAAAATGAAAATGCCTGAATTCAAGTGATAATCAAAATAATTGTCAAAACATCTTATAATGATCATCTATCTTAGCACAAGTCAGGATAGAATTTCTATTATTAAGCCGACCGCTTTTACTGACGTCCATACACCACGGTGCTTTAGGATTTTTAAGATCAACTCTTCAAGATCTCATTGCTAGGTTTCATTAATTTGCTCAACTCGTTTGATGCCTTTTGTTATTACATATCTGTTAGACGGTAATAAATAAGCTAGTCGACTCGTTTCACTCGTTGTCCGGATCGTCGAATCCAGGTATAAATTGTTAGCATTTAAATAGCCTAATAGTGTCATTTTTCTTCACACTGTCGCACTTGTTCCTTCTAACTTTTTTTTGTGTATTTATTGTTTCAGGGTATCAGGCAGTCGAAATACAGTAAAGTTTTCGCTAATTTATGTAAAGAGCTGAAAGGGGTACGTTTAACAAGTTGCATATAATATTTTTTTAGTTGGAAGTGCAAGGTTCAGAACGTTTCCCAGTATTAATTTTACAACAAACACAAGAGCTGTTTAATAAACCATTAGAAGTATGTTTAAATATTATCTGATCATCATTCAGGTCCTAATAACTGAATTAAATTCTGCCATTGACGCTAAAATTGCGGCAGCCAAGGATGAATCAATAAAACGAATTCTCGAAGATGACCGAGAAACAAATATCCAAAAGAAAACTGATGCTTATTATGGAAATATAACATTCATTGCTGAGCTTTATCTTGCTGGAGTTATTCCAATCAAATCTATTACTGAATGCTTAAAAAAATTAAAAGACTCTTCAGCCCCAGAATCGCTAGGCTCTCTCATAATACTGTTAAATATATGTGGCAGTAGTCTTGAGAAAAATTCCAAATCTATGTTGGATTTGTGTTTTAAGCGACTGGAACAGATAAGAGATTCTAAAACTCTTGAGCCTCATCAGATCTATAAAATACGAGAGTTGGTAGGATTGCGTGCTCGTGATTGGAAATCTCTTGATACTACTGTCCAACCTCAAGCACAAATCGATAATTCTAGGCGAATAATAGATGATAAACAAAAGCGAAACTTCATTCAACTAGATACAACAAGTAAGCGTTTTTGAAGCTAAATTTTTTTTTGCAGAACGTAAATCTTCCCAGTCATTGAATCCTTTGACGCCTGCCAGTTTAGCTGTTACTTCACAATCTTGCGATTCCCGAAAACTCGGTCCAGCCGTAGGAAACTGGAGTCATGGTAGTGGTTTACTGCGACCTTCTGAAGATAAGTAAGTTGTTCTTGAAGTAAATTGTTTCAATGTTTTTGGCATGTCATTACAAAAAATCAACCAGAAATTTCGTTCTCGTCAATTTTATGTCCATAAGCAGCAGTAAAACACTTCACCGAAACCTGGTCGCATTTATCTTGGTTACTACATTCGTAAAACCTTATACTTCAATATATACTATTCTTTTTATTTATTGAAAGGTCATTGGTGGTATGACTTGACGTTATCTAGTCTTTTAAAACATTACCATCCCTATTCGCGGCTGATTTCTTCATACTAAATTTCCCTGAAATGCATGATAGCATTTCTGATTCGCCTGTTACCCCCAGATTAACATAGGTCGTCGACTAGTATTCTCCAACCAACTCTGTCTTCGGCTTCCCTTTCCATTTCTGTTTAATTTTTGTACATCCTTATATCGTTCTCTATTTCCTGGCGTAATGTGTTCCTTGGCCTTCCTCTTTTCCTTTGACCTTTAAGGTTCGAAGTGAGTGCTTGTCTTATGACGCAGTTGGGTGCTTTTCGTAGTGTGTCCTATCCACTTCCAGCGCTTCTTGATTTCCCCCTCTACTGGAATCTGGTTTGTTCTCTCCCACAGTAGGTTGCATAAACTCCTCTGAAATAAGAACTTCTAACTTCCATGGCAGAGTTAAAATGGTTTGAATTGATATTTTCGGTTTGCGTTTTTCAGCAAGTTTGTTTTTTATGAGATGGGATCTCCAACCTACAAACCCGACCCTCGTTTATCCGGTCTTGGGACCGGCAGTAGCCCCAGAAGGGCTCCAGGCGGAGTTAGTCAAGTTACTTGACTAACTCTTTCTAACTTTATGTCACTGAATTATTCCCTAATCATCTCCATTACTGCTAATACTTCCATTTTCGCTGCCATCATTGGATTTGAACTGACAGTTGAGTTTCTGTGCTAATGCGGTATGGCAACCTGAACTGATGTACATACGCACATACATACGAAGTTGTGTGATGTAACTGTCTGTCTGTCTGTAAAGTTACTTGGAAACAATATATTAGCGCGCAAAACTTTTAAGTTATGACCCAAGTTATATGTATCACTTGCAGTTACCACACAACTCAGAACCATGGAATTTATTGTTTTAAAGCGTATCTTATCAAAACCTTTTCCTGCTTGTTTCAAACAAATGCCCTAATTGGTTTTCAGATGAATGCACCTGCGTCTCTGCATGGTAGTAAAAAGTGTATCGTTATCTTATAATTCATGGTCGTACATAAAAATCTAACAGTCTAAATTTAGTGAAGAATCTCGCTATCCCCTTTATCCTAATGAGAATTAAAAGTTATTCGATAGGAATGCATTTCCGAAACAATGTTGATCTAGTCAACACGTCTTCATAGCTTCTTAAGTTCTCACAATGAAAAACTGACTATCGCTTCATCCCTTGATTTCTTGGCTATTTATTTTTCGACATGTATCTTTTCTTCAACTTTCATTAAGCCATTCAAAACATAATCAGCATTCAGTACATTCTCGCGAATCATCGCCACGAGTACCTTTGGGACCTCAAGGTGCTTGGGCACGTCCTTTGCCGGTAGGGCAAAAAGTGAAAGAAAAAGATTATGATTCAATGTTGGAGGAAACGAAGGGTTCTGCTCGTTCAATAGTGGAGACGGTTTCAAGTTCCCAAAATGAAGAATGCGTACGTCTAAATCAAACTATATTTTGTGTTTTGTGTAAAGTTGTTATTTGATTTCGGTTCTTAAACATTTAGTTGAATTAACAAACTCCTAATTTATTTTATTTAGATCAGAGGGTAATTTTCATTTAGTCAGATAAAAATATCCAAAATCAATCTAAGAAATCGCGACGTACTGCTGGTGCAATTTATGTTCTCCCTGTTTAAAGCTATTCATCAATATGCACTGCTGTGTACTTTCATGCAATCAGTCAGTCAGTTACAACGCATAACTTTGTACGTACGCACATCAATCAATTCACGTTGCCATTCCACATTAGCACACAATGAATATGATGCTCGTTTAAATATGTGGTTTGTCTGTGCGCAAGTCATTTGTAGTCAACCAACGAATCGAACACTACTACTATTTGTTGCATTATTCAAACAATT
The DNA here is from genome assembly GCA_944470395.2 of Schistosoma turkestanicum. Lineage (NCBI taxonomy): Eukaryota > Metazoa > Platyhelminthes > Trematoda > Strigeidida > Schistosomatidae > Schistosoma > Schistosoma turkestanicum. The sequence goes on from OX103979.1 coordinate 71,562,780, forward strand.
AACTTTTTAGGATTCATGTCAAGAAGAGGTTTTGTCAATCTATTGTAAAGTAGACTTCCACGGTGCGCGCAGCACGGGAAGTGACATTCGCCCTCATACCCATAGCAGCTGACGAGACCGTATTGATTACAATCAAATCCTTCCTATATCCTCAGCATTGCCTACTCGGTGGTCCCAAAACGCATATGAGATTCTTCAAAGACACATGTAATTAAATATTAGTAACCCATGAACATTCTCTATTCTTGATGGCAGTGTTTCAGACCCATGAAGTAGAACGGGGTGAACTATTGCGCACTAAACTCGTCCTTTGGCTGATAGACATATCTTGACTAAGCCTGGCGTTACGCAAGTGGACAAAAGCCAGTCGAGCTTTCTGCATTCATGTTGTCAGATACCAGGTCATCAGGACCGATGAAACTTCCAAGATAATTAAAGCAGTTGAGCTACGCTCAACTATTGATAAAAATCCAAAGATCGCTTTTATTAATTATTTCCAATGAACGGTAAATGTTCCTTTTAGCCACCATACTTTGTAGCAACTTCTTTAATCCATACTTTGTTTTTTTTTCTCCATTCAGCATCATACTATTACTAAGTGTGAACCTGAAAAACGATCAGCTTTACTTCACAATATATATGAGTTGTTAATGGAAAGCAACTCAAAAAAACGAAATGAAGTTGGTCGATTTTGTGTAAATATGCTTCGCGAAGGAGTCCTTTCAGAAAATAATATTATTACGTCGTAAGTTTTTATTTACTCATTTTTACAAGTATGTTAAATACAGTAAGGACTACTTAATATTGTTTTCAACTTTTTTTTTAGTGTAAAGATCATTTTTAAATGAGTTTAAAGGAGAAGGGAATCTATGTGACTAGAGAGACGTGCGAAAAATTCTTAGTAGTAGGAGTTGGTTTTGGAATCGTTTCATTTCTAAAAGTTGAATATTACCTATCATAGATCCCATAATATAAAAGCTAAGTTATAATGCCTAATAGTTTTATGAAGTTACCGCACACAACTGACTGTCTTTTTACAGTTCCTCTTTTTTTTGAGTACCATTGACCCTCCCTCCGGATTGTTGTCAAAACTGTTACGGAATACGTCTTTTCAAGCGAAATTTCGTAACATGATTAGCTATTAGTGTATATAGATTTTTTTTTCAGTGTTCGTATATGTGATGAGCATGAGCAGCAGTAAAATAAGAACTAGAAGTTGCTATTCAACGTATGTTCTTATCCTAACTAGAAGAAACTTCATTTTCAAATCATTTTCATTACCATTTATTTTATACCATATTAAAATATTGTTTTTTTTTTTTAGATGTGAAAACTTTTTCAAACTATGCGATAGTGATTGGATTTCAGATTATCCACTAGGTTGGCAATATGTTGCAGAAATACTTCATCATCTTATTTGTGGCGAATCCAATTATATGAACACTCTTCTTCGATCGGTTGAATCTCTCCGCTCTGATAACCGAGCTGTTGAATTGGTAGCAGATTGTATTAAACGAAGCAAAACATCGACAAGTATTGATCAACTTGTAAAAAAACTTCAAGCTTGTAACTTTACTTGGGATAAACTCGGTATGACAAGTAACAAAACTTGGGACTTTGTATATGAGCGATCGATAGAGTTCACAATCTATGAAGTTTATAGCTATGAATCTGAAAAACTAAAAGAGCTCAATGAGCTTACTACGAATCCTTCATCTCCAGATAAAATCTCAGGTTATTTTAATGCGCTATCTCAGCGTAACCTGTCCAAATGGTTTATGCAGTCGATCATGCCAATTTTGCTTAGATCTTCAGGTTTGTTGAATTTTATGTTGTTATTCACTAATTTCAATTCCCTATACACTGAATGTTTTTGCATTTACAGTCTGAGAGTGTGTACTCTTAACCTTATTCTGAAGTGTATATATATATATATATGCATATATAATTTTCTGAACGTTGGTTTAAGTTGGTTTTGTTTTAAATGCACTGTGGTTAACCGCAGAAATTGTGTATGTATTTATTTCTTCGTTAAAAAAACGAACTCGATTGTAATGAATTCACAGTAACATTTACAATTGTAGCAAATGTAAATTTTTTACTTTTTATAAGCATACTTTATTTCATATAAGACAGCTTAATTTTGTTTATAATTCTGTATGATATCAAACGGTGCTTTTACTTACTTACATTAGTTACGCATGTTACGCCCAATGGAGCGTAAACCACCGATCAGTTTTGTCTAACCAACTCCGTCCTGGACTTCCCTTTCCAGTCCTGTCCAATTTTCGTTCATTCTTCACATGTCTGTCTCCATTTCCCGGCGCAATGTGTTCCTTGGCCTTCTACTCGTCTTTTGGCCTTGAGGTTCAAAGTGAGGGCTTATCTTGCTTTCCTCAATGTGTGTCCATTCCACTTCCACCGCTTCTTCCTGATTTCCAACTCCGCCGGAATCTGGTGTTTTCTTTCCAACAGTAAGTTGTTGCTGATGGTGTCCAGCCAACGAACCTAAAGTATTCTGCATAGATATCTGTTAATAAACACTTGTATCTTCTGGATGATGGCTTTCGTAGTTCTCCAAGTTTCCGCTCCTGATTTTGGTGTTGATTGACATTTTTCAATTGTAGAAATTCAGCTCTTGCTCTGCCATTACGCGCCTACATACTTGCATCAGATCCACCTTGATTGTTGATGATGCTGCCCAGATATGTAAAGATGTTAACGTCCTCCGAGGCGTGTCCACCAATATTGTTGTATCTTGAAATATTCTTTTACCTTTATGTATGTTGAGACCTAATTCTGCTGAGGTTGCTGCTACACGGGTCGTCTTGTCTTGCATTTGTTGTTGCGTGAGCGATATGAGCCAGGTCATCTGCAAAGTCCAGAACATCCATCTGTATCCTTGCTGTCCATTGGATACCGTGCTTCGCTCCAGACGTTGATGTCTCCATAATACAGTCGACGACCAGGGGAATGAGTTGGGGTGAGAGTAAGCAACCTTGCCTGACACCGGTCTTCACCTCGAAAGAGTCTGTCAGCTGTCCTCCATGTACGATTTTGCAGTTGAATCCATCATAAGAATTTCGTATGATGTTGACTATTTTCTCAGGTACACCGTAGTGTCGAAGAAGCCTCCACAGTGTTTTCCTATCCACGCTATCGAATGCCTTCTCATAGTCGATGAAGTTAGTGTAGAGTGGTGAGTTCCATTCAATTGATTGTTCTACAGTGATCTGTTATGTTGTAATATTGCAATCAGCTTTCAAAGTGATCTTTTTATGTCATATTATGTGTTATCCTAATTTTTTTCCTGTATGGTAGTCATAATTTTTTAATGCTGTCTTGTACACAGATCAATCAAAAGCAAAGATAGATTCGTTTGTCATGTCCCTGGGTATTCTGGTTGATCACAAGCCGGACAGAGAGTTTTACATTTTAAGTGGCTTCCAAGATCCAGCATCAGACCAAGGTGAGTTGTTTGTGTTTATTCGCTTGTTAACCAAAGGACGAGTGTACTGCGCAGCAGTTCGCTCTGTCCTACTTTACGGATACGAAACATGGCCGTTAAGAGTAGAGGACATTCGTAGGTTACTAGTCTTCGATGATCGATATCTCCGAAGCATTGCTCTTGTATCCAGTGACGACCGAGTAAGCAATGCTATCGTTGGGAAACGAATTCTAGGTAGGGATAGCAAGTCAATAGATGTAGTATTGAGGTGGTTGGGACATGTGTTACGTATTCCTAACCACCGACTGCTTCGACGAGCTATGTTTTGTGGTGTAGGAGTAGGTTGGAAGAAAGCTAGGGGCGGCCAGAAATCTATGAAGTCACTGACGAGTGGACTGGTAGACGTAGATGTAGACTACCTGGTTGTGGTCCGCGAGACCCTGAAAGACATGGCGCAGAATCGTTTGCAATGGCGCAGGTGTATCCACTCTCTGAGTTCTCTCTAATTCTAACCTTCTGCATTCCTCATAATCTCTATCTTTCTCCTCCTAAATTTGTCTCACTGAATTATACTTCTCGAATCGTACCTTCGCTCCATTACTGCTAACAATTCTACTATCGCTATCACTATTGTATTCGAACTGACAGTTACGTCTCTGTGTACTGATGTGGAATGGCAACCTGAATTGATATACTTATGTACCAAGTTCTGCGTTGTATCTGTATCTCTATCTGTATTCGCTCAGTATCAGTGTATCAGTGCTGCATCATGCAATATTTAGTGCCTTAATCATTCATTATTTCTAGTGTTGTTTTTTTGTGTGTGTGTGTGTCTATCTATATATTATACATGGTGATGAGATGATCATTAAAATTGTTTTTATATGTATATTCACGCTCCTTTTTTTGTTTATTTATTAGCTCTTATCGGCTTATGGCTTACTTCGTTAGTTGAAAAGAAAGTCATATCGGCCGACGCTTTATCACAATGGAAAAAAAGTGATAACGACGGTTTTGTAGCCAAAATTCTCGCTGAAAATATTCCCCTGAATTAAAAAAATTTTGTTATAATGTTCAATTCATTTTTTTTCTCCTTTTCTTTCTTTTTTTTTTTAATTATCTCACTTTCAACAATTCCTTCGTCTTCTTTTTTTTTTACAAAAAAAATCTACATTGTTCATGTGGAACAATGCGTGTGTGTTGTTTAATTATTGCCGTGTAGTAGTTGTGTTGTCTATCTATCAGTTGACCAGAAGAATGTAAAACCAGACTAATTGAAAAAAAAATTACACGTCACTGACTAAAAAAATCACCGCCATCATTATTAGTGTAAGAGTATAAACTCTAGCAGCTAGCTGCTGCTAGCTAGCTAGCTGTATGACCATTGGATTTTGACTGAGGCACAGTTTTGTGTTTTCAAAGCATACCAAGTTATATCACTCATCAGCGCGTGTGTTTCAGTAGGAATTATTGATGATGATGACGACGATGATGATGATTAAAAGAAAAAGAGTTTTGACTTTTTTCTACCTTATCATTTTAATCCTGTCATATTTCCCTTGTTCTCTTTATTTTTTTGTACACAAAACTAATTTTTAACACGACTACTGCTGCCGCGGTCAAAGTCTTATTTATATTGTACAGTATTAATACTACTACTACTACTACTAAATTAGTTCTTGTGTTGATTATTTGCCTTTGAATTTCATATGCATTATGCATTATCGGTCACTGATAAATTTGTCATTGGTGGTTCTGATCAATTTTTACATAACCCCCTTGGTCCTTGATGATTAACTCTGTGAACAAGATATATATATATATATATCCTTGAGTCCTTTTATTAAACTATGCTTTAATCTGTATTGTCTATCTTGTTTGCTGTGCAAAACTACTACTACTACTTCTCATTAAGGATTCAGTTATACTCATGTATAAAAATACCAGTAGAAAAATGCATATAAATATACATACATACATACATATATATGGACCTTTTATTTTTTTGTATTTAAAATGTTCTGTTTCATTTGTGTCTATAGTCTCTCCTTCTTGGTAGTTATCATTCTTTGCATATTATTTTTAAATCTAAGCTTTTCTCACTGGCGTGTGATTTGCTGTGAATTCTTTTGTTCATTGTAAACTTTAGCCTATCCGTCTTTGTGTGTGTGTGTGTGTGTGCTGTATTCTTCTAAGACTGTTGGTTTTTTTTTCTCTCTCTCTTGGTTCTTCCAGTTATTCTTTTTAGTTTACCGTACATGTTTTCTTCTTCTCCTCGTCATTTGTCTTACTTGCTTATGAGGTGTTTTCTTGTGTGTGCGTGTGCGTGTGCGTGTGTAGATTTTCAAATATTTTATCTATAATTGATGAAAAAACAAACAAAAACAAACCGAATTGACTCCCTCCCCCTACTTTACTGCACTTTGTATAAACAAACAAATTTACCTTTGAATTATGAAATGTGTTTGAAGTTGGTTTTGCATCTTTTTTTTCGTCTGTATTCAGTGGGTTTTAGTTTTTCTGATCATTCCAAATCATATTTAAAGGTGGGATAGTGTTCAAATCTTAATTCTCGTTCTATGCGATCGCAACGTACATATTTCACTTCATGAGGATCATCATCGTTGCGGAAAACAAATCCGCGTACTTATATAATGTAATGCATATGCAAAACACGGCTGTTGTGTTGTAATCTCACTACACGAATACATTTGCGTGGAGTGATCAGTGCACTTTTGAATCTGAAATAGTGAATAGTAGATACCACTGGTTGCTTATCGCTCAGTAGTTGATTCTAAGTACTCATCGCCGAACAACATGACTTAATTGGCACTCAATCACAAACATGCTGATAATACACCAAACAACATTTTTGATTCAGACTCTGTGCCTTGTGCTTCAAACGTGTTTAAATCTCAAGTAAGTACTGAATGATTGGATTGTTTCGTCATGACTTATGCTTGGGTTACATTGAAACATATACAAGTTGTTATGAACTTGTCATGGGTGTGCCAGGGTGGTTTCCACCAGCGGGTCATGGAACACGAAGGGAGTAGTGGGATCGGGCAATCTTGCTTGAAACCCATTGCTGGAAAGAGAGCAGTGGTTTTGTGCTCACACTCCCCCTCGGAGGCTTCAAGATGTTATTATTTCGGACGTACGCTTGATCTACAGTCAAACCTTGTAAATAGTTCTGTACATTTTGTTACGTCGTAGAACCTCGTACGTACGTTCAGTTGCCATATCGCAGCAACGAGACGTTTTTGTGGCTTTAAATCCCATAGTAGCAGGTGTAGTACAAGTGCTAGAAGTAATCAAAAAGAGTAATGATCGAATATTTATTTAAAGTGAGCAGTAGTGTACGTCTCTGGTACACCTTTTAATGACAGACACTCCCACAGAGCCTCACGCTCATCGTGACCGAATGCCGCTTTAGGTACAGCTATCGTCCGTCGCCTAGACGTGCCTAGGACATGTCGTACGTGGCCTATACAGCCACGTCCGGGTCTGAAACCAGCCTGGTTCTCTCGGGTCTGCTCTTCACGGTCTCTAGATAGGCGCCCAGGTCTAATCGAGTCTAACAATTTAGACACTTATTAATCTGAATCCTCTGTGATTGTCACAAGAAAACGTCTTTTTTTATAAATTGGGACAACTAGTGATTGAGAATAGTCAGATGGAATTACGCCTCGTTCCCGAATTCTGCTTAAACTGGATTACCATCCTTAAAAATCTCAGGGGTCAGTCTATCAGGACCCGCTGCTCTCCATCGCTTTACATTTCCTATAGTTGTCTCAACTTCGAGTCGGCGCACTGACATTGATTTGCTATTCAGGTGGACTGCGGGTCGTGGGCAGCCGGAATGTGGCTGAGGGCCAATTAAACTGATCCCTAAAGTGCACTGCTCATCAATCTAATCTCCTAGATCGAGAGTGAGTTATAAGTCCATGCTTTTCCGACATAGTCTCAAGTACGTTTGGATTCCTAATACTGGATAGACATCACCTACATCGCTGCCTGTTTTTCTAGTTGTAGCAGAGATATATTAGCTGTTCTATCATTAAATGGAAATCTGAGAGGTTTCCTTTCACTGTCTTTCCTACGTCCAGTAAGCCCCATACAAATACGCGCTGGTGCTAGAGAGTCGTTTGAATCTAAACAAGTGCTCCAGTTTGAGAGGGAGTCTTCAATGGGGCCTCTCCAACAATGGATCATATCGATGTGATCTAGCTGGGCCCAGCGTTGGGGAGACTTCCTTGAAGTTAGTATTTGCTAGGAATAGGCGATTATCTGAGCATAGTTGCAGCAGCTGGTTACCATCATCCGTTCGATATAATAATAATAATATCCAACCGTGTCTTTCCTTCTTACTTAGTCTACCTACTTAAACGTCAGAGCGCCTAACTTTTTGAAGAACATTAGAGGTTTCAGTAAAACTCATCTTTATCTTGTCTGAGCTGCAGTCAGTGGGAGCGTGTTCAGAGACACCAAAGAGGCAACGGCTAGTGTCTATGTCATTCCGAGCCCTTGCTGTCTCGTTTAGTCAGACAGCACATAAACGACTGTCTACTGGAATCCAGTCTAGGAGAGCTAGTTCAGCCTAGTACTTGATACTATACCTAAACCAGCGGTGCCACCGGTAGCAGCAACAGGGCTTCCAGATACGAAGCGTAAACCGATTTTATCTGCGCAATGTGGAATCGAATTGGTGACTTTACTCAGATCTCGTATGCGCGTTTAGGAGATGCAATGCACATCGATGGTGTGGGATTCCAGAGTCCCAGTTAGGCAAGCCGAACGCCCTATTTGTCACAAGGTTCGAACATTGAAAGCTCCAATTTAGTACGAGGTTTCAGGATTAAGGTTTCGTGAGCGCAGACCGTTTGCTTCAGCGGCGCGAGGCGACAAACGATCGAGGAGATAAGAGAGTTATTAGGAGTTATAGAAAGGATTTAATTGTGACCGATTTGTTCTCGTGTGCTTTTAAAGGTATGAAGGCGAATGTCACTTCCCGGTTTATTATGCCGTGTAAGGGTCATTCTTGAAGATCCTGGAAAGCAAGTGTTGGTCATAGTGACCACAGAGCCAAAGGGACAACTACTTAAGATCGTTCACCCACGGTCTTTTATGAGAAGTTTTCAAGGTCTCAGCTTCGCTATTCAAGTGGCTTTGTCGACAGAGACTGGGAACCGCAGGTTAAGGTAGGGTGTGAAAGTTTAGGCGTTGATCTTTTCTAGCTCCTTATGTTATGTGTAGGCATCTCCGTTGCACATTCTTGTGTTCCAAGGGAAACACATTACTGCTGCCACACCTTCACAGTCAGCAGTACGACTACGCCCTCAGACATTACGCCTCTGCTCTTAGTCTTGCCATTCTTCAATCGATCTGCCTGTTATGGTAGGACCTACAGGAACATATGTTCCAGCCAATATAGCTCAACAGGGTCATCACGATAGGCTAACTCTACCAACACGTCAAGGCAACAGCTACAGTAAGAAAACTAACACACTTCTTCATCAAACAATCATCTGGTTCAAAGTTTGATAGCAAGCTTGAACATATGATTGGATTAGGAGGGTAAGGCATTTCTCTGACAAAATATCTCTAGAGATTCTACCTACTCTCTACAGAAGGATAGACTTTCGAAAAGGGTAATTTTCTTGGTTTTCTGTATCCTTCTATCTAATAGTATCCATCCACAATATAGAACTACAAACAAGTTTGTTGTTTTGTCTACTAATCGGGTGCTGTTACGGGTATGAGCGCGAATGTAATTTTCCGGCTATCTAGACCGTGGAAGGGTGCTTCTTGAGGAACCTGAAAAGGAAGGTAGATTAGTGTTAGTCTAAGAGACATGGGAGCGTGACAACAGAGTCCAAGGGATAACTGCTTGAGGCCTGTCAAGCACGGCCTTCTTATGAAAGGTTTTTTGAGTATTAGCTCCGCTCTTCTAAAGCCCTTAGTGGACAGCCCTTACCGCCAGAGACGGAAATCTGTGAGGTGCGACATTTTTAGAGTCGATCTTTTCTAACCCTTCCTTCCTGATGAGAAGGCAGCATCGCTGCAGATGCTGGTTGTCCGAGGGAAACACCTTACTGGTGCTGTCACACCCCTCCATCACAGTCAGCAGTACGACTTCGCCCTCAGACCTTGAGTAGCTGTTTTTAATCTCATCGTTCTCCAATCGACCTACCTGGCATGGTAGAACCTTCAAGAACATATGTTCCAGCCAATATAGCTCGGTTGGATCATCGTGATAGGCAACATCGACCATCACATCAAGGTAGCAGCTATAGGTATGCAACAATTTTAATGTTTAAAAAATAAATAAATTGTTTCAGTTGTATACATTCAACAGGTTATTTATCAATTTTTTTCTAATTGACCATTTTTCTTGTCTTTTTTCATTATCAAATGAATCCATTACAGACAGTTTGATTAAAATAATAATATCAACTCCAGTTTTTTTTTGTTTTCTGTCATTTCATCAGCTGTGTTTGCAAGGATGTTTACTTTAAATAGCAAACATTGATTCTTAAAAAAAAGTTACTATTTATAGTCAAGTAGGTTCGATAAATGAATTATTAAACAGAATAATAGTGTATCAAATAATTTTTTTTCGGTTAGAAAGAAAACTCATGTATCGATTGATAGTAGACTACCGCTAGAAACTTGAAATATGGCTGTTTCAACTTGGTGTGCGACTACTACTAAGTGGTAATACGTATCTAATAACTCTTGCTAATTACAGGATTTGAACCGACGGTCATCGATCTTGTATGCTAATGCCTAATCTCTAGACCACTAAGATGACATCTGTCGGTGTTAATGTCCAACTATGATTAATCTAAGGTTTTTTAGGCAACCTCACTCATTGTCTTCTGCCTACGTCTGACAGTCAGTCAGATACAACACAGAACTTTGTAGGTATGTACATCAGTTCATGTCGCCATACCATATTAGTACACAGAGGTTAAATTGTCAATTCAAATCCCATAGTGATAGAGATAGTAGAGGTATTAATGCTAGTGAAGAAGACTAGGGTTTAAAGTTACTATTCAAGAAGTATAATTCAGTGAGATAAGGTTAGAAAGACAAAGGTAGATGTGCTGACGAATCCAGAAGATTGGGATTTGAGAGAGCACAACGAATGGATGCACTTGCGCCATTGCAAAAGATTTTGAGCCATGTAGTTCAGGGTCTCTAACCATTGGTGAATTTCGTCTCGCGGACCACAACCAGGTAGTCTACATCTACCAACATGACTCAGTCCACTTTTCTTCAGTGACTTCATGGATTTCTGTCATGTTTTGGTTTAGCCGCACCTAGCTTTCTTCCAACCTACTCCTATATCGCGAAGCATAGCTCGTCGGTATAGTAGGTGGTTGTGCATTCGTAACACATGTCCCAACCACCTCAACTGATGAAGTTTCACTACTTCATCTATTGGTTTGTCATGCTTACCTAGTACCCTTTTCATAACAAACAAGGGCATTGCTTACCCAGTAATAACAGGATATTCGAACAATGCTTCGGTAGGTTTAAACTCCACTAGTCTCGGATGCTCTTCTGAACTCCACGAAGCTGGTCACTAGTGAACATTTTGTATGCTATTCAGTGGTCTAGAGGTTAAGCTTTCGCCCGTGAGACCGAACTTCCTGATAAATGCGCACTGCCACTTATGACACCCATACTAGGACTAAAACAGTAGTCCAGTGCTCCCGCTATTATTGTTAATAATCACAAGAAAATAAAGAATTATGACTGCTTAATTTATATACGTAAATTAAATATATCATTGAATGATGAGAAAAAATAATTATCATATTATATTCCTGTAATTATTGAAACTCACTGTGAATAAATTCTAATTTCGAATGCTAGAACTTCGATGTAATGATTTACACACTGGAAATTAAGCTGTCTGAAACATTCTGGAAGTATATACTCATGTTCAAATCTGATGAAGTTGCCTTTTCGAACTTTACGTATAAATAAATTCAATCGTTTACAATTCCATTTATACAAGTCAACTATCAAATAACTAGATACCATTGTAGTGAAGGAGAACACAGGTGAGGGCAACCGAATTGTATTTTACGAAAATTACAGAGTTACTCAGTAAAATAGGAAAACCATATCGTAAACGTTAATTTGCAAATCTTCAATCCATCATCAATCCGTTGTCTGACACTTCACTATTCATGCGTTTCATACAAATTCCATTGTGTTCCCACTCTTCCTTTCTTGATCTTCCCCCATCTTCTGCTGGCAGACATTACGTTTACACTTGCGTCATATACTACTTATAAGTAGCGCGCAGCACACCATCAGTGGATGATATTAGTTAGCCTCGTCTTTAGTGAGTGGTCAGAAAAAATCCACACTAGTCATTGATGCATAGTTTTGTCTATTGATTGAAGTTATACTTGGAAACCGTAAAATCCTGGTTCAGCGGTCTAGAGGATAGTCGTCCGTGCGCTAAACTGAATGTTCAAAGTTCGATTCTTGCTTGTGAGATCATAGATACCTTCTTCTCAGTCTCATATAATAGGACAGAATGACCGTCCAGTTCTTTCAGGTTTTAATGATCGATTAACTTTAGTGAATTTGTAATTTGTATTCATAAATTACTCATGCACAATTATGTATGTGACATTATCGATCGATTAAGATGAATATCTTGTAGAGGAGAATGGAAAACTAATTAAAAGAAAATACTCCTTCGCTCAGTTCGCCTTTTTATTAAATCCATAGTGTTAGAACTGTATTTAAACGTCTTGTGTTTTTTGTAAATATCTGTCTTATAGGTTTGTTTTATACTGATAGATTACGTAAAAATAACCCATATATTATAATATCACTCATTATTCGTGCCAAGAGCTGAGAAACCCACTAGTCCGCAGTCAAATACAAAGTATTTGTTTTTTTTCATTTCTCTTGTCAATGAAACATATTGCTACTGGATATTGAACTGGCTATTATCATGACTAGAGTTCTATTCCGACTTTTAGTTCACTTACTAATAGGATGAACCATCTATCACAGGCATAGGTATATATGAAACTGTATTACCGACACTATGAGTGAATATATCTTCAGATGTGGTAGGATTCCACTATTGTACCAAATGAAAATTTGCTAACGATTAAAATCTCACTGTTGGTTTATTACTAGTTTACTAAAGTTTTGGAATTTCTATCAATCGAACAACCAAATACTTGGAATCTCTTCTAATGTTTAAATGATCGTAACGAAATCAGAAGTTCCTTGATTTAACCTCTATAATATAAACTGATAGGCTGGTCAATTGATAGGCTTGAAACTATTACGAGTTCACTTCAGTTGGTAAACGAGAGCGAAGACAAGTGATACTGTGACACGATAGGCTACTCTAATCCGAGCGTCCCAAATCCCCACTAAGTAGAGGAAGAAGTCTTGATATGGCGTAAAAAGTGTATTCGACAAGCACGCAGAAAATCGAGGTTGACAGGCACACAAATCGAGCTTATTTATATATGATAGAAACGTCCTTGGAAGAGCCACAGTGACTTCATAGATTTGTGCCATGTTTCGGTTTGGCCGCACCTAGCTTTCTTCCAACATGTTTATACACCGCAATGCATAGCTCGTCGAGGCATACGCAACACATGTCCCAACCACCTCAACTGATGCAATTTCAATGCTTCATCTATTGACCTGCCGTCCTTACCTAGCACCTGTTTCCTAACAACAGCATTGCTCACTCGGTTGTCCCACGACACTCGAGCGATGCTTCGGATACACCAATGATCGAAAACCAGCAACTGACGAACATCTTCTACTCTGACCGATCATGTTTTGCAGCCATTAAGTAGGACGGAATGAACTGCTGAACAGTACATTCTTATTCAGCAAACGGATATCTCGCCTACGCAATAGGTGATGCAGGTTGACAAAAGCCAATCGAGCCTTCTATATTTGTGTTGAGATTTCATCACACACTATGCCATTAGCACTGATGACCCTCCGCAGATAAGTGAATCGGTCAACATGCTCAACTGCTTCACTCCCTATCATTAGTTCCGGTAATAATAAATAATTTTAAGAGGCATTTACAATTGATTACTTTACTGGTTTTAAAATAGTTTACTCCTCTTGGTTTATTTTAATTTTTTAATTGATATTATTTCGAATGTGTAGCTTATAATTTGAAAAATAATTATTTTTTTGTCATGAACTGTTATTTGGTTGAGAAATAATCATTGAATATTGAATAGGAGGTATTTTGTTCTAATTTTTGGAGTTTCCTGACACAATTATATATCTACATATGTATATATACATTAATGTGTGAAGGAGTAAATCAATGGGGAAAAAAATCGATCGATCTTGATTTAGTGGTCCGTATTATGAAATAAGAGCTAAAATAAACCCCACAATCGATCTTTTCATCAAAACAGGTATCGAGCATTAAGCCGAAAACTGTTGTCCTGTAAGTTTATGCACTGTAGTTGTTTAAAGTCTAGAAGAAAGCAAAAAAACGATTGTTTGTAAACGACCTTTCTAATTTCGCATCATCATTGGTTCCACTATGTGCCAATGATAGCTAGGTATGAAGAGTGTTAAAAAATTCAAGGAACAGTTGAAAAAGATTTGTAGAAAGTAGGAGAGTGGTCTGGAATTTGGTAGTTGCTGATGAATGCTTCTACATTCATTAGGTTGCATACTGATTACCGAGGTACATACATTACTTGATTACTTACGCCTGTAACACCCAATGGAGCATAGGCCGACCACCAGTTTTCTCCAACCAACTCTGTCCTGGGCTTCATTTTCCAATTCTGTCCAATGTTTGTTCATTCCTCTCATATCTTTCTCTAATTCTCGGCGTAATGTGTTCCTTGGCCTTCCTCTTTTCCTTTTGCCTTGAGGGTTCCATGTGAGGGCTTGTCTCGTGACGAAGTTAGATGCTTTTCGTAGTGTGTGTCCTATCCACTTCCACCACTTCTTCCTGATTTCCTCCTCCACTGGAATCTGGTTTGTTCTCTCCTACAGTATGTTGTTGCTGATTGTGTCTGGCCAACGAATCCGAAGTATTTTGTGTAGACAACTGTTCATAAACACTTGTATCTTCTGGATGATGGCTTTGGTAGTTCTCCGAATTTCCACTCCATACAGTAGAACTGTCTTGGAGTTCCAGATATTTTTCAATTGTAGGAATGCAGCTCTTGCTTTGCCAATCCGCGCACTCACATCTGCATCGGATCCACCTTGATTGCCGATGATTCTTCCAAGATATGTAAAGGTGTTAACGTCCTCCAAGGCATCTCCATCAAGAGTGATTTGGTTGGTGCATGTTGTGTTGCATTGGAGAATTTCGCTTTCTCCTTTATGTATGTTGAGACCTACTGCTACAGAGGCTGCTGCTACACTTGTTGTCTTGTCTTGCATTTGTTGTTGCGTGTGCGATAGAAGAGCCAGATCACCTGCGAAGTCTAGATGGTCCAGCTGCCTCCTAACTGTCCAGTTGATACCGTGCTTCCCTCCAGACGTCGACGTCTTCATAATCCAGTCGATGACCAGGAGAAAGAGGAAGGGTGAGAGTAAGCAACCTTGCCTCACACCGGTCTTCACCTCGAAAGAGTCTGTCAGCTATCGTCCATGTACGATTTTGCAGTTGAATCCATCATAAGAATTCCGTATGATGTTGACTATTTTCTCAGACACACCGTAGTGTCGAAGAAGCCTCCACAAATAGCGAATAATGTTCAGTCACCCGTTGTTTAGGTTATGTCTGGCCAAAACTTGATAAGTATTGAACATTGCTATACAACAGCTGTTAAGAGATCTAAAGCGATTTAGTCATTACGTAAACCTTTTGGCTGCATTGGCATTAAGCCATTCTTACTTTTGTAAACAGTGTTTGTTCTACCAAGATTAGAGTAATATGTCCAAGCAATTAACCTCTGTCTAGACGAGTACAATTGCCCTCCATTAAGCTGATATATTGGAATCCATCAGTTGCTATGATAAGCCTATTCTTATGGTCACATAAAGGAACCACTGGTGACTCAGTCACAGTCTCCAAAACTATTTACTAATAATTCCACAAATAACATGCCTTCATTTCAGTTATCTTACAGGGTAGAAAATCTACAGTGACATTTCAAAAATGCCAACACTAACTCATAACTAATTTCTGATCAACTTACTACCCCACTTCTCTTATCGGGTTGTCAACCAGTGGCGTTCTCTAGTTCAACACGAAGTCGAAGCTCCATCTGTTGATATATTCAAAAGAATTTAGGTTAATCTAGGTCATTCATTCTGGCATCTATTCAAAACTGGGACTCAAACTCTATCAGTGATGACATAAATCAATTGATAATAATTTAAGAAATAGTATTTGTAAGCTTCCCAGGCAAGATTCAAACAACTGCTCCTCTTAGTTCCAAGAGGAGGATGACTAGATGGAGATCAGCGTAATTCTGTTATCTGTCCAAACTTGGATTAAAATGTTTTTTTTTAAGCCTACTATATCTCTCAATGGTTCAGGGTTAAAACAGTACTTACCCTTATGAATATATACTATATAACATGAATAAGTTTCAAAATGTTCACTTTTAAGTTTAAAACTAGCCATGAAAATTTGGATTAATTACACATAAACTTACTCAAACATTAAAGAATATGAGATTATCTAGAAATTTCAGTAATTATACATTAGATAAATTGAAATCAGTTGCAAATAGATTACGTAATCATCAATGAAAGTGTTTTCTAGATACGTCATGTGAAATGGTTGAAAACGAAATCAATTTCATTAACTTTGTAAATCATAATGAACAAGGAGTCCCGTGATGTAACATGATTAAAGTTGACTATATAATGACGTGTTTTTTTATGAAATCTTGAAAATGTTCACTGATACAGATGATACCGCTTGTTTGGGTAAGGCGTTCCAATCACTGACCATTCAATGTGAACAACGGAATCCCACTATGAGTTCATTTGATAGTGATGTTTGAACACTGTTTGAGGTGGCCTTGAACATGAACAGTTCTGGGAAGAGCAAAAAGATAAAACGTGTTAACACCCTAATCTTTATTCAAGATATGGAATGCCGAAATAAAATAAAGAGAAGAGGTTCAGGAGTTTCAAATGCTAATTAAAAGGTAGTTCGGAAAGATCTGTCTCTACCTTAGTTCCCAAACGATGGGCATGTTCAAGTGCTATAGCGTCGCTAGTCAGACATTGTCCAGATTCTTAGCTGCGATACACTTGGTGAGGTCACACAAAGATGGTGCTATATAACCCGGAGCATATCCTCGCCAAAGCATTTGAATACTTGGCAAAAGTAACCATAACATCCGCAAACCTTTGGTGGCTGCTGCGTTAAAATATGTAGTTGTTCTCAAGTCAAGATTTATCATCACTCCTAAGTCCTTTTATTCCTGAATGCGTGGTTGTGATATACCGTTGACACTATATTACTAACTGATTCTTTGTCCGATATATATATCAACACACTCTTTCACTAACTATCACCTATGCCCCGACAATCGAACCATCTAACTAATTCATTCAGGTCAGGTTAGAGATCGTGATAATCAGCCTACGAATTTCGACATCATATGCAAATAATAGTGGTGACGAATTAAGCGGTCTCAGTGGTTAATTGACATAGAAAAGAATCGGAAGATAATGCCTTGTGGATACCAAGTTTGACCGGTTTTCATTCGGATAATATTCCATTTACTGTCACACTTTGTCTTGGACCACGAAAGTTTCCTATCCACTCGTGTACGGCACCTCTTTATCCAAGTTTGAGAGATTCTGCAAAAGCCCCAAGACATATTATCTAACGCTTCTCTAAAATTTATAGATATCACTTCAATTAGGAAACCGTTATTTTGAGCTGCTGTCCAATCCTTTCTCTCAGTTAATCAATCATGTAAGTATGATTTCGTATTCTGAAACCCATGTTGCTTTATAATTACAAATGGCTTAGTAGCCTAACCCGAATAATCTTTTCACGTAACTTAACTACTATGTTTGTTAGGCTGACCGGTCTCTGGTTCTATACGTTTTGACTTTTCCCATATTTAGAGCTGACTACAGCATCCTTTCAATCCTTACGGAGTTGAATCTGAAAAAGGGACATACTATACAGTATTGTAAGTGATTCCAAATTAATGTCTGCGAGGGACGAGAACAATCACAGGTGTAACCCATCAGGATCCAATAAGTGAACAATTGAAGAACAGCTTCTTCAGTCACATGTACCGTCTCTTTAGCAAGTAATTCGGAGGTGTAGTTTACAATGACCATAGAGAATGCCTCCTGCACCTCGCCGGATTCAAACCTAGCACCTCCGGACTTGCGCAAGAACGACAAACCTCTGTGTTCGAATCATGTGAGGTGCAAGAGTCGTCGATGCGCACTGGCACTGATGAGTAGTCCCATACCAGGACGAAACGGCCGTGTTTCAGTGCTTCCAGGTTTCTAATGGTGGTCTAACATTGATCGATTTTATGATTTCAAATGTACAACTTAACGAATCTTCACAAACCCCATAATGCAATCCAGCATTTTCTTGTCAATCGAAAGTTAATCTATATTGTTAAACTATATAAATTCAACAATTTCTTAAATGATCAAAAATGATCAGTTATATAATCTTTTTTATCGGTTCATTCTTGTTCATAAATATGTATATATTCTTCAGATACTTGTAAAATCATTTAGTGATCAAAATTTCTAATTAAATAATTTGAAATGTAGTCGATATATCAAACAAAAAAAATTTTTGAGTAATCTGAGAATTTTAAATCAAATTTAATAAAAATCTTTAATGAATTCCAGAAAAATTTTTGTGAGAGAAGACAGCACAAAACAAATATTCTTTGATGAATTTAAAGAGTTCTGAATCTTAATCGAAGTCATAAGTATTTCATATTCATGAACATATATCATTATATATCATACTAGGTTTAGTGTAAAATATTTTTCTAGTATGACTAACTTACTTTCACCTATTATCTGTAGTGGAGTATAGGCTGCCGACCAGTATTCTTCTACCTACTCCTTATTGGGGCCTTCCTTTCTTGGTTTGTGCAATTGTTGTTCATTCTTCTCATGTCTGTCTCCAGTTCTTGGCGTAATGTGTTCAATGGACTTCCTCTTTTCCTCTTGTCATTGAAGGTTCCAAGTGATGGCTTGTTTAGTGACGCAGTTCAGTGCTTTTTCTCAATATGTGTCTTATCCACTACCGTCGCTTCTTCCTGATTTCCTCCTCCAATGGAATCTGGTTTGTTCTTTCCCCCAGTAGGTTGTTGCTGATAGTGTCTGGCCAACGGATCTGAAGTATTTTGTGTAGACAACTGTTTATAAATACGTGTGTCTTCTGGATGATGTCTTTCGTAGTTCTCCAAGTTTCCGCCCCATACATTGGAACTGTATTGACAATTATATTGAAAATTGTGACTTTGGTGTTTGCTGATAGTAGTTTTAAGTTGGAGATGTCCTTTAGTTATGGAAATGCAGTCCTTGCTTTGCTGATCCTTGCCTTCAAATGAGCATCAGATCCACTTTGCTCTTCAATGATGCGTCCAATTTTCTAGTATATTTTGCTTTAAAAAGTTTGCAACTCCACCTGAAACCCTTCTGAGGTTACTGCCGGTCCCGAATCCGGATAAAGGAGGAAAGTTGGATATGGGGTTTAATGACTCCACCTAGCAGAAAACCGATTCGCTAAAGAAATGCTTTAATTTACAAAAAAAGGCATGTCATTCATAACACAACTAAAACCAAGAACTATTCAACATCTCTATCGTCCTAGTATGCGGATTCTCAGTAGTAACCATTTTTCATTATCTTCACATATGAAGGTCTTTCCTTGGTTTAATTCCCGTTAGGGTTGTGCATCGACACTACTGAGTACTTGTGTACCAGAACAAATCAGTTGATTGATATTTGCTCATTTTTATCAACTGTCTAACTAAAGTTAGTTAACGGTGTCAGTCGACATGAATAATCTTGGTATATATATATATATATATATATATATATATATATATATATATATATATATATATATATATATGATTTTGACCAAATTGGTCTCGTGTGCTGTAATGGGTATGAGAGCGGTTGTCGATTCCTGGCGGCCCACACCGTGGAGGGTTGTTACTAGAGGAACCTGAAAAGGAAGGTAGAGTACCGTTGGTCTTAGAGACCTGGGTGCGTGATCGCAGAGTCCAAGGGAAAACTGCTTGAGCACGGTCACGCAGGGCCTTTTGATGAATGGTTTTTTGAGTATTAGCTCCGCTCTTAAAGGCCCTTAGTGGGCACCCTTACCGACGGAGGCGGAAATCCGTGAGGTAAGGTGAGGTGTGACATTTTTTTGGCGTCGACCTATTCTAACCCCTCCCTTCCTTGTGAGAAGGCAGCATCACTGCAGATGCTGGTTGTCCGAAGGAAACGCCTTACTGCTGTCACACCCCTCTGCAGTCAGCAGTACGACTTCACCCTCAGACCTTGAGTAGCTGCTTTTAGTCTCATCGTTCTCCAATCGACCTACCTGGCATGGTAGAACCTTCAGTAACATAAGTTCCAGCCAGTATAGCTCGGTTGGGTCATCACGATAGGCAAGACCGACCCTTACGTCAAGGTAGCAGCTACGGTCTGGATACATATATTTGATTTCGACCAATTCGGTTTCGTGATGTCTCCGAAGCATTACTCGTATATAATGGGACAGCCGAGTAAGCGGTGCTGTCGTGAAGAAACGAGTACTACGTAAGAATGGCAAATCAATAGATGAAGTAGTGAAACTTCATCAGTTGAGATGGTTAGGACATGTGTTACGCATGCCTAACCACCGACTGCCTCGACGAGCTATGTTTTGTGGTGTAGGAGTAGGTTGGAAGAAAGTTAGGGGCGGCCAAACCAAAACATGACAGAAATCCATGAAGTCACTGACTAGTGGACTGAGTCATGTTGGTAGATGTAGACCACCTGGTTGTGGTCCGCGAGACGAAAGTCACGGATGGTTAGAGACCTTGAACAACGTGGCTCAGAATCGTTTGCAATGGCGTAGGTGCATCCAGTCTTTGTGTTCTATGAAATTTTAAGCTTCTGCATTCATCATAATCTCTATCTTTCTCCTAAATTTATCTTACTGAATTATACTTTTCAAATCATATCTTCGCTGCCTAATCTTCTTCATTACTGCTAATACTTCTATTATTGCTATCACTGTTGGATTTGAACTGACAGTTGCGTCTCCGTGCTGATGGGGCATGGCAACCTAAACTGATGTACTTACGTACGAAGTTCTGCATTGTATCTGTCTATATATATATATATATACTTACACCTGTTACCCCTAATGAAACATAGACAGCCGACCAACATTCTCTAACTTATTCTGTCTTGGTCCTTACTACTCTATCCAACTGCTCTATTGATTCTTTTCATGACAACAATGAATTAGGGTAATTTATCTAAGCATGATTTTTAAACTTCATATTATCAAAAATAGAATTTTTACTGTAAATTATTTGATATTTTTTTGAATGTTTAATATGAAATACAAAAATTAAAATTAATTCAAGTAACTTTTTATCGCCTAAATTAAATTTCATGGCAAATCTCGGTAAAAAGAATCGATTGGTAATTGTTAATGTATCGATTGAATCATTGAACTGATGATCAAAGGTTCAATATCATACATAAATTGTACGTCTTTTTTAAAAAAATATTGTTAATTTGATTTTTGAAATCCCATTTATAATATGTATGAAATAATTTTACTTACGACATAAGAATAAGTTAAGAGATCAATATTCGTTTGAAATTTGTTTCAATAACTTGATGGTTGGTGATGATTATATTAATTAAATAGAAATGGCGGTTAAATTAAAAAAAAACTTAGGATTATATCTATTTTTATTGAGTGTGTTATGAAGATGGTAGTTTTTTTTATCTTGAAATCATGAATGAATGATTGTTAGACCACCGTTAGGAAACCTGGAAGCATTGAAACACAAGCGTTTCGTCTTGGTATGGGATTCATCAGCAGCGCTCAACCATGACTACTGCAACTCGAAGGATCCAACTGAACTTGCGTCACTTATGGCGTAGGCGAGATATCCATCTGAGTTTCATCAGCTCTGGTGACCTGGTGACTGACGAAATCTCAGCACGGATACAGAAAGTTCGATTGGCTTTTGCAAGCCTGAGTTACTAGGCAAGATATCCATCTGCTAACCAAAGGACGAGTGTACTTCACAGTAGTTCTCTCTATCCTACTGTATGGCTGCGAAACACGGCCAAACATAGTAAAAGATATTCTCAGGTTAATAGTGTTCGATCATCCGTGTCAAGTTGTATATCTATCCGACAGCCATGGAGTAAGCAATGCTGGTGTCAGAAAACGGGTACTAGGTAAGGATGGCAAATCAATAGATGAAGTAGTGAAACTTCATCAGTTGAGGTGGTTGGGACATGTGTTACGAGTGCCTAACCACCGACTGCCTCGACGAGCTATGTTTTGTGGTGTAGGAGTAGATTAGAAGATAGCTAGGGGCGGCCAGACCAAAACATGTCAGAAATCCATGAAGTCACTGAAGACAAGTAGACTGAGTCATGTCGGTAGGTGTCGACTACCTGGTTGGGACCCATGAGATGATATTAATCAATGGTTAGAGACCTTGAACGAAATGGCTCAAAATCGTTTGAAATGGCTCAGGTCCATCTACTCTTTATGTTCTCTTAAATTGTAATCTCCCGAATTCCTCATGACCATTTTTTTCTCTGTTTTTTCAATCGATTACTGTGGAGTATGCATCTCAGAATGATAGATTCGATCATGTATCTATCAGATTACTGTTAATACTCCCACTATCTCTTCTGTTCTGGGATTTGAATTGACAATCGCATCTCTGTGGCAATGTTGTATGGCAACATGAACTGATGAACGTACGTACGAAGTTCTACGTTGTGACTGACTGACTGCCTGACTCGCCGGATCCTAACCCAGGACCTTCGATCTTGAGCACGAAGGCATAACCTCCGGACCACTCCCAAAAGTGTTAATGTCTAACTCTGATCAATCTAGGGATTTTACGCGACCTCAGTAGTTACTGCCTACAACCAACAGCGCTGAACTCCACCGGTCACATCTCACTAGAACTCCGAGAACTTCCTAGTCACTGGAGAGCACATTGGGTGAGGTCGCTCAAAATCCCTAGATTGATCAGAGTTAGACATTACCATCACTGACTGCATACCCAGTGTGGTTCAGAGGTTAGGCGTCAGCGCCCAACACTGAGGATCCTGCTAGTTGCAACAGTCATGGCTGCGTAATGCTGATGCCTTCTATATTAGGAAGAAACGGCTGCGTTTCAGTGTTTCCACGTTTCTAATAGTGGTCTAACAACAATTTATTCATAATTTCAAGGTAATAATAATAATATCTATTGCCTACATTCTATAACAAGGTTAATCATATACTGTTGTCCATTATTTAGTTCAATATTATATCAGATCATATACTGTGCTTCACTGATAATTTATTATTGATTAATCGATAAACACTTGTTATTGTGACATGGTCTTATGATTCGTTGATTATTCACTTACTTACTTACTCATTCATAGAAAATGTAATCGTCATCTGTGATAATACATTCAATCACAAGAATATTGATTAACTAACTTATTCTTTTCCACTATTTATCGATTGATCTCATTGATCGAAATAAATCAATATATATATATATATATATATATATATATATATATATATATATATATATATATATATATATAAATACTACTATTGATCGACAAAGTTCATTCAGCGTTCAAAAACCTAAAAAAAACAAAAACACCACCACAACATGATATTGATTACATGGTTAGGGCTTTCTCATACGGTGTTGATTTTTGTAGAACTCTAGTCATATTGATTAGTATTGCCTTTTTTTTAAATGGGTAAATAGTCTTCGGTTGTTATCAAAATCAGAGTGAAGTATTTTTCCAGTATTAGTATGTTATCTATCTTCATATATGGAGGTAACTGAGGTCGATTGGAAATGCTGAATGTTTGTCCAGGATTGGTGTGCATCGGCATCTGGACTTGTAATAGGGAGTGAAGTAGTTGAGAGTGTCGACTGATACACTTATCTGAGGAGTTTTATCAGTACTGATGGTCTGGTGTGTGAGGGAATCTCAACAGGGATACAGAAAGCTCGATGGGCTTTTGCCGACTTGCGTCATTTATAGCGCAAGTGAGATATGTTTCTATCAATCAAAAGACGGCTCTACTGAGCAGCAGTTTGCTCCGTCCTACTTTGTGGTCGTGAAACATGACCAATCAGAGTAGAAGATATTCGTTGGTCACCGGTTTTCGATTACAGATGTCTTCGAGGCATTGCTCGTATATCCTGGGACAACCGAGTAAGCGATGCTGTTGTTAGGGAACGAGTACCAGGTAGGGATGGCAGATCAATAGATGAAGGATTGAAACTTCATGAGTTGAGGGGTTAGGACATGCGTTACGAATGTCCAACTACCAACTGCCTTGACAAGCTATGTCTTGTGGTGTAGGAGTAGGTTGGAAGAAAGCTGGGGGAGGCCAAACCAAAACATGGTAGAGATGCATGAGTCATGCATGACTGAGTCATGTTGGTAGATGTAGGCTACCTGGTTGTGGTCCGTGAGACGATAGTTAGAGACCTTGAACGACATGGCTCAATATCGTTCGCAATGAAGAAGAAGCATCCTTTCAATGTGTTATCTCAAATTATAAGCTTCTGAATTCATCATCATCTCTAACTTTCTCTTTCTAAAGTTATCTCACTGTACTATATTTTTTGAATAATATCTTCGATCCCTAATATTCTCCACTACCAGTAATTCTTCTACTACCTCCACCGCTGTTGGATTTCAGCTGACAGTTGCTTCTCTGTGCTAATATAGTATGGAGACCTGAACTAATGTACTTACTTATGAAGTTCTACGTTGCAACTCTGTCGGCAGTTGAATCCAGGATTTTCAGGTCTAGGAGGAAGAGTGATACCCTTTCAGCTACTGATTTGAAACACAAAGTATCATATTCCCAACTTCAATCAGTTCGTAATATGGTTCACTTCTCATTGGTGATTATTTGCTTTGATCCCTTTCATTTGAACTTATCTATAAGCCAGTTATTTTTGAGCAGATAATTGGTGATTGGTTGAATGATTTGTGAAGATATAGGTAGTTAGAACATGTTTTTTTGAAACCATGAATTGATCACTGTTAGACCTACATTAGAAACCTGCAAGCACTGGACGGCCGTTTCGTCCTGGTATAGGACTCATCAGCAGTGCGCATCCACGACTCCTGCACCCCGCAGGATTCAAACCCAGGACCTTCGGTATTGTGCGCGAACGCCTAATCATCGGACCACTGAGCAGGTTTCAGAAAAACTTAACAATCTTCACAACCCCGTAATGCAAGTTAGAACATGTGTTTCTTGTGTAAATGAGTTGTACAGTTTTCGTTTTGCTTCATAAAAAGATGAACTTTTCCCATCGATGTTATCCATACTAACCAAAAAGTATTATTTGCTGGATTTAAAGTAACTTATCTTGGCCAGTGTATCACTAGTTTCATGACAGTCGGTATCCGATATGTTCTGCGACTTCGTGTGCCACTTTTCCAGACGAACGTACTAAATACCACCTCCTCATGCTTTATAAATCAGAAGACGAATATGAAGTGTTGGATACGTTGATTGGGCTAACCGCTTATAGACCACCAGATTACAGACATACAAAGATAAAATCAATTAACGAGTACCGGAAGTCAAGCTAGCTAGCGAATGAGTGAATTGGCGAACGAATTTTTATGATTAAAATGTACATATATATACATAGTAAAATGGCTGAGTCATCAAAATATTTAAGCGACTAGGATGAATATTAGCGTATATGGTTAGCATTGTACAGTCGAGCCAGCTCATACAAACCAGACAATAATAACAACACAATGGTACATATAAGTTATTGCTATACAAATGACAAGGTTAAATAAGTTAATCAAAAGTTTTGACCAAAATAAATATGAACGAACTTAAATGTATGTGAAGATTACTTACTTACTTACGCCTGTTATCCCCAATGGAGCATAGGCCGCCCACCAGTTTTCTCCAACCAACTCTGTCCTTGATTTCCCTCTCCAATTCTGTCCAATGTTTGTTCATTCCTCTCATATCTTTCTCTATTTCTCGGCGTAATGTATTCTTTGGCCTTCCTCTTTTCCTTTTGCTTTGAGGGTTCCATGTGAGGGTTTGTCTTGTGACGCAATCAGGTGCTTTTCGTAGTGTGTGTCCTATTCACTTCCACCACTTCTTCCTGATTTCCTCCTCCACAGTACGTTGTTGCTGATGGTGTCTGGTCAACGAATCCGAAGTATTTTGCACAGAAAACTATTAATGAATACCTGTATCTTCTGGATGATGGCTTTAGTAGTTCTCCATGTTTCTGCTCCATACAGTAGAACTGTCTTGACATTTGTATTGAAAATCCTGATTTTGGTGTTGATTGATAGTTGTTTTGCGTTCCAGATGTTTTTCACTTGTGGAAATGCAGCCCTTGCTTTGCCGATCCGTGCCCTTACACCTGCATCGGATACGCCTTGGTTGTCGATGATGCTGCCCAGATAAATAAAGGTGTCAACGTCCTCCAAGGTATCTCCATCAAGCGTGATTTGATTAGTGCATGATGTGTTGCAGTAAATAAATTCCCATTATGAATAGTCTTATAAGTCTTGGACATTGATGTAGATCTCGTTAGTTTAAATGGATACATCCTGGCTGAAAGTGGTAGTTCCCGTATCCTCACCAGATCACGGTTGGACACGCTGTGTCACATATCTCCACATATTAGCCAGCAATCTTGGTTCACTCACTTTTCGACATCCTTACCATCTTTCAAATCTTACCTTTGATCTTCCTCATTCCTGACATCTGGTTTAACTTGGTTCTAAATAGAAAGGTGTTACGTTCGACAGACGTTGTCAAACTCAGTCGATAACAATTTTTCAAACCATAGGATTTATTTGATAACGAGTTGAATGAGATCATTCCCAGTGATGGACTCATCTTCAGCTGATTAGTTTCTCAATAAGTTAGCACACTATAGAGAAGTCAAAGCTTAATATAAAGGAACTAAAAACACGAAGATAGATAGATAGATAGATAGATAGATAGATAGATAGATAGATAGATAGATAGATAGATAGATAGATAGATAGATAGATAGATAGATAGATAGATAGATAGATAGATAGATAGATAGATATATAGATAGATGTGTGGATGGTATAGATATCTTTTTCAACTGTAAAATAAACATTTAGACACCCACCGTACACCAGACTTAATTATGTTCGACTAATGAATTAAATTCATATGATTTTTCAAGGTTATATTTATTAAACTTAATTATTATAAATATTTAACTAAATTAGCATAGATAAATAAATTATTTTTACTGAACTATAAGGTCAGAGTTCATGATAGGATTATTCAGGTCAATATTAGATACTTATATATATATATATATATATATATATATATATATATATATATTAAAATAAAAAAATCATTTAATTTTTGCACGATTAAAACTTATATATATATATATATATATATATATATATATATATATAAGTTTTAATCGTGCAAAAATTAAATGATTTTTTTATTTTAATCGAATTAAAAATATTCAATATTGACGACTGATAAATTTCAATGGCAATGATATCATTTCAGTAGATAATGGAATACATGAAATTTATAAAATTATAACTAGTAGTATGTGAACTATACTGAAAAAGTCTTACATTGAAATCGTGATTTAATCATTGTTAGACCACCCACCATTGGAAACCTGGTTTCGTCCTAGCATGAGACTCATCAGTGTCAGTGTGCATCCACGACTCCTGCCTTTAGCAGTGTTCGAACCCGAGGACCTTCATTTGTGCGCACCAACGCCTAACCTCTGGATCAGAACGAAACAGCTGTCCAGTACGTTCAGGTTTCTAATGGTGATCTAACCATGAAAGCCATCATCCAGAAGATTCAAGTATTCATTAACAGTTTTCTACACAAAATACTTTGGATCTATTGACCAGACACCATTAGCAACAAGCTTATGTGGGAGAGAACAAGCCAGATTGCTCCAACGGAGGAGGAAATCAGGAAGAAGCGCTAGTAGTGGATTGAATATACATTGAGAAAAGCTCTGAACTGCGTCACAAGACAAGCCATCACTTGAAACCTTCAATGGAAAAGGAAAAGAGGGAGGTCAAGAGACACATTACGCCGAGAAACAGGGAAAAATATGAGAAGGATGAACAAAAATTAGACAGAATTGGAAAGAGGAGCCCAGGACATAATAGGTTGGAGAAAACTGGTGGGTGGCCTAAGCTCCACTGGGGGTGACAGGCGTAAGTAAGTAAGTTTGTATTGAATGATAAACTTGATATTTCCTAGATTGGATGAGGTTTACAAAAAAACGTATACTACCTGATATAAAAACAATTTAACGCCAACAGAGTTTACTTTGAGAGCACTGAGAGAAATAGTAAACAGAAGTAAGATAAATGTTTAGTGTGTTGTAAACATCTATAGTTTAGAAAATTGATTTTAGTTAGAGATGGCTAGCTTCAGAAATTAAACAGTCGAAATTATGTATAGTAATTCGTTTTAAAAGAAAGTATCTGATATAATAATTGAAATATTCTCCTGAGAATAGATACACTTAATTACCTACTGTTACTCCCAATAGAGCATAGGACACCGACCAGTATCCTCCATCCTACCCTAGCCTTGGCCTTCCTTTCTAGTTCTATCCAAATAGTGTTCATGTCTGTCAACATCTCTCGGCGTATTTTGTTTATTGACCTCCCTCTTTTCGTTTGTCATGATGGTTTTAAGTGAGAGCTTGTCTTATGACACAGTTGGGTGCTTTCTGCGATGTGTGTCCTATGTACTCCCAGCGCTTCTTCCTGATTTCTTCTTCCACTAGAATCTGGCTTTTCGTCTCCCATAGTAGGTTGTTGCTGGTGGTGTCTAACCAATGAATCTGCAGTATCTTGTGTAGACATCTATTAATAAACACTTGTATCATATGGAATGGTGGCTTTTATGGTTCGCCAAGTTTCCGTTCCATACAGTAAGAACTGTCTTGACATCTGTATTGAAGTTTCTGGCTCTGGTGTTTGTTGATAGCTGTTTTGAGTTGGAGATGTTCTTCTACTGTAGAAATTCTGCTCTTGCTTTTATCCCATTACGTTGAGTTGGCTGGCTCGCCTTCTCCACTTCACTTTGTTTTGCTTGTACGCTTGGTATTCGTCTGCGTGAATGATCACATGAAATAAACTTGAGCAAAATAAACCCTATTAGGCTTTGAATTACCGATAGTCACACAAACCGGGTTCGCCTAAGAAGGGTATATGGAAATGAAAATAGAGATTTATTTCATGGGATATTTGATTGTTCACCCAAAATTAAAGTCAGATCCCAGACCAGTAAATTCGATTTTATTATCTACTATGATCATTGTTAAAAAAATTACTGATAAGTACAATTGCCAACTCGTATAAAAAAAAATTAACTCTTAGCTCTTTTCGTTTCCACAAAACAACATCAACAGAAAATTCAATATCATTTTTTAGTTAATTGAACACTCGTAAATTAAATAATATTTAAGATTTCGATTAACGCTAACAGATATGATAATTGGAAGTCGGTTAAATTTTTTGAATGTACCCTCCTCATTAAATAACACATAATTATTCAACTTACTTTTATCATCAATGAGTAGAAGTAAAAAAAAAAGAAAGTTATTTTTTGAAATCAATCAATAAATAGTTTCACATAGCTAAGAAATGAAAACACTCGGTATTGAATTTTGAACAGACATCAAAAATAGTTTGTACAATGAATGAATTATTCATGAAGTGCATGATTCCTTTCAATTGTATGTCTCTTCATATCCGATTAGCTTGAAACTACAATTTCATAATGAAGTCACTTAATTATAGGCTAATGATTTTTACACAAATCAATGAATGAAAAGCAGCATCATTGATGAACAAGGTGGATCTGGTGAAGATGTGAAGGCATGGATTGGCAAAGCAAGAGCAGAATTTCTACAATTGAACAACATATCCAACCCAAAACGACTATCTACAAACAACAGAGTCACGATTTTCAATACAGATGTCAAGATACTTCCACTGTATGGAGCAGGAACTTGGAGAACCACGAAAGCCACCATTCATGTGATACATGTGTTTATTAACAGATGTCTACACAAGATACTGCAGATCCATTGGCAAGACACCATCAGAAACAACGTACTGTAGCGTAGAACAAACCAGATTCCAGCTGAGGAAGAAATTAGGAAAAAGCGTTGGAGATGTATGGGCTATTCATTGAGGATAGAACCCAACTGTATCGCAACATAAACCCTCAACTCGAACCTTCAAGGTCAAAGAAAAAGAGGAATACCGAAGAACTGGAGACAGACATGAAGCGAATGTGCAACAGTTGGACAGTTCTGGAAAGAGAAGCCTAGGGCAGAGAATGACGGTCAGTGGTCTATGCTCCACTAGGCATACTAACCCCAGGTGAATCCACTTTACTATCAATAAATTTAGGCAGTAGATACGCACTGCTACTGATGAGTTCCATGCCAGGACGAGACGGATGTCTTTCACTGCTTCCATGTTTCTAATCGTGCTCTAACAATAATTATTTCATAATATCAATGAAACTCAATATTCTCCATAACTCTATAATGATTATTATATAAAAGTTAGTTTTGTAATAACATAAAATACTTTTATATACACCGAAGAGTATTCTGTAAGAATATCCGATTAAAAATGACTTCTTATGAATTGGATCATATTAATATTACGCTATTTAGTGACTTGATAAAGAAGAATACATCTCTAGTCTGGAGGAAACAGTCTCTGTTTGATGTACGAGGATAATTGAAATAATCCGTTTTGAATTCAGTAAAGAAAATTCTTTCCTTTTCGTAAGACGTTGGAGATCCCCAGAATTCACTTGATAAACGTCCTAATTTTAGATTTTGTGTTTTCACGCATCGGCTGATCAGTTGACCTTGAGATTACATTTCTCACCCCGGAAAATCCTTGACTGTAATTGGTTGATGTAGTATTTTAGTACACTATTTTTGTGGCTCTCCCAAGGACGTTTCTATCATATATATAAATAAATTCGATTTGTGTGCTTGTCAACCTCGATTTTTTGGGTGCTTGTAGAATACACTTCCTACGCCTTAGCAAGACTTCTTACTATAGTTAGCAGGGCCGAGGACAACGGATTAGAATAGCCTATCGTATCACTGGATCATTTGTCTTCGCTCTCATTTACCAAATAAGGTGAACTCGTAATAGATTCGAGCATATCAAAAGGGTAACTGTTAGTGAGATTGATAAACTTAATTATTTTAATTAGCAACATGTTTAAGAATACTGGTATTTATTTGACTAAGTCAGCTCTCACAGCCTATTTGTTGCATAGTAAGTATACTTGCTTGTGCGTCGTGAACGACAGATTCTACTGTATGTCGGGTCTCACTCTACTAGAAAGCATACAAGAACGAAGATGTGAGTAGACTGGATGGTTAATGTCTGCTGACAAGATAACACTTGCCAGGAGTTTGCATGATATTCAATGTCTATCCAC
Source organism: Schistosoma turkestanicum (assembly GCA_944470395.2). Lineage (NCBI taxonomy): Eukaryota > Metazoa > Platyhelminthes > Trematoda > Strigeidida > Schistosomatidae > Schistosoma > Schistosoma turkestanicum. Next base: position 71,593,991 of record OX103979.1, read on the forward strand.
AGGCATATTCATAATGTCCTAGAAAGATTCACCTCGCATTTGGTTAATTCCCATTAAAACTCTCCACAATAAAGCAAAATTTTCTCTTTAACGTCCAGGATAAAGAACTGTAAAGAATAATTGATCGTGAACAGGAATTTACCGGTCGCAAACTCACAAATACCGAGTAACACCAAAAGCATGTAACCACTGCAAATCATAAGTCAAACAGAAATCCTTATCTGATATTAACAAAACATGAGAAAACTATGAAAGTTTCGAAGGATAAACTTACATCAAGACAGATCACCTTTGACACTTTTTTATTACAAACTCTTCAGTATTATAAAGTTTATGCATTTCCAATAGGGTGTTTAAATGTTCATGTCTAAGGCTAAGATTAACAGTTTGACATTAAGAAAGATTACACCATCAGCAACAATGTACTGTGGGAGAGAACAAACCGGATTCCAGTAGAGGAGGAGATCAGGAAGAAGTGGTGGAAGTGGATAGGACACACACTACGAAAAGACCTAACTGCGTCACGAGACAAGCCCCGACTTCAAACCCTCAAAGCAAAAGGAAAAGAGGTAGGCCGATGAACACATTACGTCGAGAAATAGAGAAAGATATGAGAGGAATGAACAAACATTGAACAGAACTGGAGAGGGAAGGCGAGGACAGAGTTGGTTGGAGAAAACTGGTGGGCGACCTATGCTCCATTGTGGGTAACAGGCGTAAGTAAGTAAGTATTTAGAAAGATTGAATATGAGCCCAATGAGCTACCCGAACTTATTCATTTTCAGACTTAACAAAATTGTTTTCTATAGACATCAAATCATACGGATAAAGGGAGAAAAGACAAGCTTCATGTGAAACACCTCTTTGAGTTAGTGAAGATGTAGAACACTTTCTCCCAAACAAAGTATACTGATTTCTTCAACCAAGGTATGAATACAGTTATCAGTGTTAACTCTGACAAACTTATTTAGTAGTAATGATCTAGGAATAAGCTCATAAGTAGAATCTGGAAATGTGGGTCGAACATATGTTTTACTGCTTACACTGTTGAACACTAAGGTACTTCGTGTTTGCATTTGTAAGCAAACTGATATGGGAGACTGGAAGACATTTTCGAATACCCATTGCAATGAATCCATCCATAGATCGAAGTCTTGTTTAAATCAATAACCGATTTATCTGACCATAAGAAAAATAGTTACAATATATATATTACCATCGTTTTTCCTCCTTATCAAATTTACACATCTAATCTATCAAAGATTATTCTAGAACAAACAATTTCGATCGCAGAAAACTAACTATTGCAGGAATGTGAACAAAAAAAATCCTGTTACAAATCGATTACTTAATGTTATCTGATGATGAGTTCATTGATTAATTTCGACTTTTTTTTTTCATTATAGAATTATGGAGATTATCGTTTATTTTTCCTGAAATCATGAATCAATTAATGTTAGACCACCACTGAAATAGGACTGTTTCATTCTGGTACAAGATTTATCAGTGCCCGTGAGCATTCAGCACTCTTGATACTACTCGTAGGATTCGAATCCAGAACTGTCGGTCTTGTGCACGAATGCTTCATCTCTAAAAATCACCGGTTGTTTACTTACTTACTTACTTACGCCTGTTACCCACAATGGAGCATAGGCCGACCACCAGTTATGCTCCAACCAACTCCGTTCTGGGCTTCCCTCTCCAATTCTGTCCAATCCGCGTTCATTCCTCTCATATCTTTCTCTATTTCTCGGTGTAATGTATTCTTTGGCCTTCCTCTTTTCCTTTTGCCTTGAGGGTTCCATGTGAGGGCTTGTCTAGTGACGCAATCAGGTGCTTTCCGCAATGTGTATTATATCCACTTCCACCACTTCTTCCTGATTCCTTCCTCCACTGGAATATAGTTTGTACTGTCACACAGTACATTGTTGCTGATGGTGTCTGGCCAACGAATCCAAAGTATTTTGCGTACACAACTGTTCATAAACACTTGTATCTTCTGGATGATGGCTTTGGTAGTTCTGCAAGTTTCCTCTCCATACAGTAGAACTGTCTTGACATTTGTATTGAAAATCCTGATTTTGGTTTTTGTTGAAAGTTGTTTGGAGTTCCAGATATTTTTCAACTGTAGAAATGCAGCCCTTGCTTAACTAATCCGCGCCATCACATCTGCATCGAATCCACCTTTCTCGTCGATGATTCTGCCCAGATATGTAAAGGTGTTAACGTCCTCTAAGGCATCTCCATCAAGAATGATTTGGTTGGTGCATGTCGTGTTGCATCGGAGAATTTTGCTCTTTCCTTAACGTATGTTGAGACCTACTGCAGCAGAGGCTGCTGCTACACTGGTCGTCTTCTCTTGCATTTGTTGTTGTGTGTGCGATAGAAGAGCCAGATCATCTGCGAAGTCCAGATCGTCCAGCTGCGTCCAAACTGTCCAGTTGATACCGTGCTTCCTTCCAGATGTTGACTTTTTCATAATCCAGTCGATGACCAGGAGAATGAGAAAGGGTGAGAGTAAGCAACCTTTCCTGACACCAATCTTCACCTCGAAAGAGTCGGTTAGCTGTCCTTCGTGTACGATTTTGAAGTTTAATCCACCATAAAAATTCCATATGATTTTGACTATCCTCTCAGGGGCGCCGTAGTGTCGAAGGAGCCTTCACAGTGTTTTCCTATCCACGCTATCGTAATGCCTTCTCGTAGTTGAACAATCAAATATGCTATCAAATAAATCTCCTATTTCATTTCCATATACCATTCGTAGGTGAACCCCGTTTGTGTGACGTCGGTAATTCAAAACCTAAAATGGTTTATTTTCCTCAAGTTTATTTCATGTGATCGTTCACGCAGAGACAAACATAAGAATACCAAGTGTACAAGGAAAACAAAGCGAAGTGTAGAAGGGGAGCCAGCCAACTCAATGTGATGGGACATAACCAAGTAATTACATTCAGACAAAAATAGGCTAGATATGTAACATGAGAAGCGACTAGTGCACATACGCATTCAAGTAAAAACATTTCAAGTTTTAAGTTAATATTTAACAAGGTCTAAAGAAGGTGTCAGAAATAACTTCAGAAGAATGGATTGATTAGTTTGTTGGAGGACTGGGACAATCTATGTGGTCTCAACATCTTGGTACACATACTACAAGAGGAGTGTTACAAAATTTAACATAATCATTTATATAAGAATCAGTATTTTAAAATAATTCAGTAGAACTTATTCGAAACCTGATACTTTCAGCTTTTATTTGAGACTAACATCTGTGTTATTTCTAATTGTGGTCGACTGCTTTCTTTATGATAATGCTTTCTAAGTCATAGGCTCATTGTCATGATTCTCTTACATACTGCTGTTTATATTTTCACCAGTACACAAAGTACGTTCAAGATAGATGCAAGCGTATCAAAGTTGAATGACGCATAAAGGCATTGTTACATATCTGGGCAGCATCATTGATTAACAAGGTGGATTTGAAGCAGATGTGAAGGCATGGATTGGCAATTCAAGAGTAGAATTTCTACAACTGAAGAACAACTCCAACTCAAAACAACTATCTACAAACACAAGAGTCAGAATTTTTAATACAAATGTCAAAACAGTTCTACTGTATGGAGTGGAAAGTTGGAGAACCACGAAAATCACCATTCATATGACACAAATGTTTTTTAACCGATATCTGCCCAAGATACTGCAAATCCATTGGTCAGACAGCATCAGCAACAACCTACTGTAGCGGAGAACAAACCAGATTCCAGCTGAGGAAGAAATTAGGAAAAAGCGTTCGAGATGTATGGGTTACTCATTGAGGATAGAACCCAACTGTATCGCAACATAAACCCTCAACTGGAAGCTTCAAGGTCAAAGAAAAAGAGGAATACCGAAGAACTGGAGACAGACATGAAACGAATGTGCAACATTTGGACAGAATTAGAGTAGGGTAGAGTAGGTTGGAGGATAATGGTCAATGGCCTATGCTCCACTAGGCCTAATAAGCCCAAGTGAATCCATGTTACTATTAATAAACTTAGGCAGTGGATGCACACTGCTACTGATGAGTCCCATGCCAGGACGAAACGGACGTCTTTCAATGCTTCCATGTTTCTAATTGTGGTCTAACAATAATCGTTTCATGACTTCAGTGAAACTCAACATTCTCCATAACTCTATAATGATTATTATATAAAAGTTTGTTACGTAATAACAAAATATATTTTTATATACACCGAAGAGTATTCTGTAAGAATATCCGATTAAAAATGATTTCTTATGAATTGGATCACATTGATATTACGCTATTTAGTGGCTTAATAAAGAAGAATACATCTCTAGTCTGGAGGAAACAGTCTCTGTTTGATGTACGAGGATAATTGAAATAATCCGTTTTGAATTCAGTAAAGAAAATTCTTTCCTTTTCGTAAGACGTTGGAGATCCCCAGAATTCACTTGATAAACGTCCTAATTTTAGATTTTGTGTTTTCACGCATCGGCTGATCAGTTGACCTTGAGATTACATTTCCACCAGGAAAGCCCTTGGCTGTAATTGGTTGATGTAGTATTTCAGTACGCTACTTTTGTGGCTCTCCCAAGGACGTTTCTTTCATATATAAATAAGCACGATTTGTGTGCCTGTTAGCCTCGATTTTCTGATTGTTTGTAGAATACACTTTCTACGCCTCATCAAGACTTTTGCTATAGTTAGCAGGGCCGAGGACAAACGCATCAGAATAACCTATCGTGTTAGTTGATCATTTGTCTTCGCTCTCGCTTACCGAGTAAGGTGAACTCGTAATAGATTCGAGCATATCAAAAGGAAAACTGTAAGTGAGATTGATAAACTTAATTATTTTAATTAGCAACATGTTTAAGAATATTGGTCTTTGACTAAGTTAGCTCTCACAGCCTATTCGTTGCAAAGTAAGTATACTTGCTTGTGCGTGTACGAAGGATCTCGGGGTCTCATTCTACTATAAGGCATACAAGAAGAAAGATGTGAGTAGACTGCATGGTTATTGTCTGACAAGATAACACTTGTCAGGAGTTTGCAAGATATTCAGTGTCTATCCACAGGCATATTCATAATGATCTAGAAAGATTCACCTCACAGTTGGTTAATTCCCATTAAAACTCTCCACAATAAAGCAAATTTTTTTCTTAAACGTCCAGGATAAAGAACTGTAAAGAATAATTGATAGTGAACAAGAATTTACCGGTCGCAAACTCACAAATACCGAGTAACACCAAAAGCATGTAACCACTGCAAATCATAAGTCAAACAGAAATCCTTATCTGATATTAACAAAACATGAGAAAACTATGAAAGTTTCGAAGGATAAACTTACATCAAGACAGATGACCTTTGTTAGTTTTTTATTACAAACTCTTCAGTATTATAAAGTTTATGCATTTCCAATAGGGTGTTTAAATGTTCATGTCTAAGGCTAAGATTAACAGTTTGACATTTAGAAAGATTGAATATGAGCCCAATGAGCTACCCGAACTTATTCATTTTCAGAGACTGTGAAGAAACAGAATTCCGTGTACATACAGTAAGATAATCCTCATTCTTAACAAAACTGTTTTCTGTAGACATCAAATCATACAGATAAAGGGAGAAAAGATAAGGGGAACCCATAGCTTCATGTGCCACACCTCTTTGAGTTAGTAAAGATGTAGAACACTTTCTCCCAAACAAAGTATACTGATTTCTTCAACCAAGGTATGAATACACCTCGTTGATTATCCACCTATCAATGTTGACTCGGTCAAACTTATTTAGTAGTAATGATCTAGGAATAAGCTCATAAGTAGAATCATTTTCTGGAAATGTGGGTCGAACATATGTTTTACTGCTTACACTGTTGAACACTAAGGTACTTCGTGTTTACATTTGTAAGCAAACTGATATGGGAGACTGGAAGACATTTTCGAATACCCATTGCAATGAATCCATCCATAGATCGAAGTCTTGTTTAAATCAATAACCGATTTATCTGACCATAAGAAAAATAGTTACAATATATATATTACCATCGTTTTTCCTCCTTATCAAATTTACACATCTAATCTATCAAAGATTATTCTAGAACAAACAATTTCGATCGCAGAAAACTAACTATTGCAGGAATGTGAACAAAAAAAATCCTGTTACAAATCGATTACTTAATGTTATCTGATGATGAGTTCATTGATTAATTTCGACTTTTTTTTTTCATTATAGAATTATGGAGATTATCGTTTATTTTTCCTGAAATCATGAATCAGTTAATGTTAGACCACCACTGAAATAGGACTGTTTCATTCTGGTATAAGACTTATCAGTGCCTGCGAGCATTCACCACTCCTACTCCTCGTAGGATTCGAATCCAGAACTGTCGGTCTTGTGCACGAATGCTTCATCTGTAAACCACCGGTTCTTTACTTAATTACTTACTTACGCCTGTTACCCACAATGGAGCATAGGCCGACCACCAGTTATGCTCCAACCAACTCCGTTCTGGGCTTCCCTCTCCAATTCTGTCCAATCCGCGTTCATTCCTCTCATATCTTTCTCTATTTCTCGGTGTAATGTATTCTTTGGCCTTCCTCTTTTCCTTTTGCCTTGAGGGTTCCATGTGAGGGCTTGTCTAGTGACGCAATCAGGTGCTTTCCGCAATGTGTATTATATCCACTTCCACCACTTCTTCCTGATTCCTTCCTCCACTGGAATATAGTTTGTACTGTCACACAGTACATTGTTGCTGATGGTGTCTGGCCAACGAATCCAAAGTATTTTGCGTACACAACTGTTCATAAACACTTGTATCTTCTGGATGATGGCTTTGGTAGTTCTGCAAGTTTCCTCTCCATACAGTAGAACTGTCTTGACATTTGTATTGAAAATCCTGATTTTGGTTTTTGTTGAAAGTTGTTTGGAGTTCCAGATATTTTTCATTTGTAGAAATGCAGCCCTTGCTTAACTAATCCGCGCCATCACATCTGCATCGAATCCACCTTTCTCGTCGATGATTCTGCCCAGATATGTAAAGGTGTTAACGTCCTCTAAGGCATCTCCATCAAGAATGATTTGGTTGGTGCATGTCGTGTTGCATCGGAGAATTTTGCTCTTTCCTTAACGTATGTTGAGACCTACTGCAGCAGAGGCTGCTGCTACACTGGTCGTCTTCTCTTGCATTTGTTGTTGTGTGTGCGATAGAAGAGCCAGATCATCTGCGAAGTCCAGATCGTCCAGCTGCGTCCAAACTGTCCAGTTGATACCGTGCTTCCTTCCAGATGTTGACTTTTTCATAATCCAGTCGATGACCAGGAGAATGAGAAAGGGTGAGAGTAAGCAACCTTTCCTGACACCAATCTTCACCTCGAAAGAGTCGGTTAGCTGTCCTTCGTGTACGATTTTGCAGTTGAATCCATCATAAGAATTCCGTATGATGTTGACTATTTTCTCAGGCACGCTGTAGTGTCGAAGAAGCCTCCACAGTGTTTTCCTATCCACGCTATCAAATGCTTTCTCGTAGTCGATGAAGTTGATGTAGAGTGGTGAGTTCCATTCAATTGATTGTTCCACACTGATCCGTAATGTAGCAATCTGGTCAGTACACGATCGATCCTTACGAAGTCCGGCCTGTTAATCTCGAAGTTGGGCGTCTACGAAGTTCTTCATTCTGTTTATCAATACCCTGTTGAAGACTTTGCCTGGTATTGAAAGAAAAGTGATGCCTCTGTAGTTCTCACACTTGCTGAGATCGCCTTTGTTTGGTATTTTGATCAGGTATCCTTCTTTCAAATCTGATGATACTTGTTCCTCATCCCAAATCTTCTTGAAGAGAATGTAAAATATTTTCGCAGTTGTTTCTACATCTGCTTTCATTGCCTGTGCTTGAATGTTGTCTGGTCCTGCTGATTTGCCGCTCTTGATTTGTCTGATGGCCACCGGTTGTTTATATCTTGTTGATTCATGCATAGAATTGAAAATTGATATTTAGATTAGATTAGATGTGCATTGTTGATGATTAGGTTATTGATTGCGAACAATTAATCAATATGTAGTTGCATTTTTTGATAATAAATCATACTACAATAATAATAATAATAATAATAATAATAAATTTTTCAGTTTATGTATGGTAATCATACTTATTCTTTGAACTTTAATCCAAATTTCAACCCACAATCAAAATATATCCAGTTTTACAGAATAAAACTCCACCATTTTAAATCATCCACTTGAACTATAAAGTTTCAAATATCATTTCAACCCATTTTAATTGTTGAGTGTATGTATTTGTTTATATATATATGTATATAGGATTTTTCGCGTACATACAAATTGCACTGTTATAATTTGACCAATTTAAACCATCAGACATTGAATATTGAAAAAATAATGTTTGAATAGTCAGTTTAATAATTATACAAAATACAAACAAATTTATACAATTACAATGACAATATGATTTATCTATCATAAAGCTAACAAAATCTATTGGTTTTAAATTTTCTCTTTGAAATAAATATCATCATAATTAGGATGTTGAATATATATTACTACTACTATTACTACTATATACTATCAATACTACTACTGCTACTACTGTAGTGAACGAGAACACAGGTGGGGCAACCGAATCGTATTTAACGGAAATTACAGAGTTATTCAGTAAAATCGGAAAACCATATCGTAAATCGTTAATTTGCAAAATATCAGTTCATCATATCGAACTGGACTGTTCCTGTTGCAAAACATCAATCCATTGTCATTATTCATGCGTTTCATACAAATTCCATTGTGTTCTAACTCTTCCTTTCTTGATCTTCCCCCTCATCTTCTGCTGCCAGACATTACGTTGACGCTCACGTCATCTACTACTTATAAGTAGCTCGCACTACACTACTACTACTACTACTACTACTACTACTACTAAAATGATATGAATGACTGGATAGTAATTTACTGACAAACAACGGTCATCTAGAAAGATAGATAAATGGTTCCATAGACATGTCCATTCATCGACAATCAAGGTGGATCCGATGCAGATATGAGGGTGCGGATTGGCAAAGCAAGGGTTGCGATTCTACAGTTGAAAAATATCTGGAAATCCAAACAATTTTCAACCAAAACCAAAATCAGGATTTTCAATACAAATGTCAAGACAGTTCTACTGTATGGAGCGGAAACATGGAGATCTACCAAAGCCATCATCCAGAGGATTCAAGTATTTATTAACAGTTTTCCACTCAAAATACTTCGGATTCGTTGACCAGACACCATCAGCAACAACGTACTGTGGGAGAGAACAAACCAGATTGCTTCAGTGGAGGAGGAAATCAGGAATAAGTGGTGGAAACGGACAGGCCACACATTACGAAAAGCACCGAACTGCGTCACGAGACAAGCCCTCACATGGAACTCTCAAGTCAAAAGGAAAAGAGGATGGCCAAGTAACACATTACGCCAAGAAATAGAGAAAGATATGAGAGGAATGAACGCGGATTGGACAGAATTGGAGAGGAAAGGCCAGGACAGAGTTGGTTGGCGAAAACTGGTGGGTAGCCTATGCTCGATTGGGTGTAACAGGCGTAAGTAAGTAAGTTTAGACATGTCCATAATTTCTCTTCCAGTATTAACTCTTACCATTATTCTGCATTGAAATCATGAATGAATCATTGTTAGACTAGCATTAGAAACTTGGAAGCACTGAGAGACGATCGTTTCGTCCTGGTATGGAACTCATCAGCAGTGTACATCCATGACGCCTGTTACTCACAGGATTCGAACTCAAGATCTTTGGTCTTGCATGTGAATGCTCAATCTCTAGACTAATGAGCCAGTTATCCAATCGTGTGATTGTCTAACACTGATCAATGTAAGAAATTTTACTCACTCTCACCCATTTGTTTTCGGTAGTTAACTGCCTACACCCCCGAGAAGCTTGAACTCAACGAGTCAAGTCTTTTCACTAGAACTCCAAGAATGAAGATAGTTGTTTTACATAAGGCTTATTAATAGACTAAAATCAATCAAAGGCACATAATGCTGATATCGTTTGCCAAAACTCTGTCGAATTTCGCATTGTAAATTTCGGAAATTTTGAATTGTTCTTTATAAAAAATTATTATTGTAGACTTGGTTTATAACAATAAAAAGAAGAAAAAAGTATAAATGAACGCTGTTTAGCTGTTTTTTGTCAATAGGAAGCAACATAACACGAATTTCAAGGAAATCAAAATTCATTGGCATTGATCGGCAACATTGATCAGAATGGATTGGCGTTTGTTTTTTTGTTCTTAAGGAATTGATGTTATCACCAAAATTGTCTCAGATGAAGAATAATTGGCTTTCAAATAAGATTGAATGAACGAATAAATTTTTGGCATGATAGGATGCTGGGGGTTGTTGTTGAATTACTTTGATATCATGAATTGATCATTTTAGACCACAATTAGGTACCTGGAAGCACAGGATGGCCATTTGGTTCTAGTATGAGACGCATCAGTAGTGCGCCCGATCGTAGCTGCTACATCGACGTGGTGGTCATGCTCGCCTATCGTGATGAACCAACAGAGTTATATTGGTTGGAACATATGTTCTTGTAGATTCTACCATGCCAGGCAGGTCGATTGGAGAAAGATGAAACTAAAAGCAGCTACTCAAGGTCTGGGGGCAAAGTTGTACTGCTGACTGCAGAGGGGTGTGACGGCAGTAAGGTGTTTCCGTCGGACAGCCATCATCTGTAGCGACGTTGCCTTCTCACAATGAAGGTAGGGGTTAGAAGATGTCGATCCCAAAAATTTCACACCTCACCTTATCTCACGGACTTCTGTCTCCTCTCATAAACAGGCCATGAGTGGCCGGCCTCAAGAAGTTGTCCCTTGGACTCTACGGTCACCCTCCCAGGTCTCTAAGACCAACACTAATCTACCTTCCTTTTCAGGTTCCTCAAGAAACACCCTTCCGAACTGTGGGCACCCCGAAATTGATATCCACTCTCATACCCGTAACAGCACGCGAGACCAAATCGAACATAAACAAATCTTTCCTACACCCCCTAACTCTTCTCACATTAATTTATCACCCCGCACCTCTGCTGCAAACGATTAGAGTTGCCGAAACGTCATTCCTGGTCTCCTGAAACCCCGTACTAAATTACGTATTGGAACTTCTAATGTTTGAACTTTGTGTTAAATAGGGTAACAGGCTTCCCTAGCTAGGACTCTAAAATCCCGTGCCACTGATGTGTCTTGAGTCTCCGAAACGCACATGTTTAGATTCAGAGCATGCTCTGGTGCGAGTGCGTATTTGTATGCGACTTACTGAACGTAGGAAAGGCACTGTGAAAAAACTTTTTAGGGTTCCACCAAATGATGGCAGATCTATGGATATATTTCAGCAGCATCTAGAAAAACAGTTAGGCGACCATGTAGGAGATTCCCATCCGGAGGCAGGTTGGAATGATAACAAAAAGGCTGTGGAAACAGCAGTGATATCTGCTGGTAAGGTAAACCATAAGGCTAGAATGAAGTCATGGATCTCAGTAGCACCTACCGAACTGATGGATGCTCAAAAACTCATCCAGTCTGGCTCTGAACATGATGAAGAACGAAGTCAGCTTAAGCGCAGGCTGATAAAAAGCCTTCGCAACGATCGTGAACAGTGGTGGGTGGAGAAAGCGAGGGAGATGGAAAATGCAGCGACGATAGGCAACAGTAGACAACTTTCCAACTTATAAAAGAAAACATTATTAGGACTATCTCAGAAAAGGGTTGTTGTATCATTCATTATCAATCCAGGATACTGGATCGATGGGCAGAACACTAGGGATCAGTTCAACTGGTTTTCAGCCACACTTCGGTTACCCACGATCCCCAGTCATACTGAATTGCAAATCTATGTAAGTCCTCCGAATCTGAATGAAACTGAAAGAGCTATAGGAAATCTGAAGTGAGAGAGAGCAGCAGGACCTGATAGGCTAACTCCTGAGATTAGATTTCGTACTTCCGAATCCCTGTATCATACATGTCTAGCTAACTAACTAACTAACTAACTTACTTGCTTACTTTCTTACTTAGGTCTGTTACTCCTAATGGAGACAAACATGAGACGAATAAAAAACAATTGAGTAGAACTGGAAATGAAGTCCCAGGACAGAGTAGTTTGGAGAATACTGGTTGGCTACATGTGCTTCATTGGAGATAACAGGTGTAAGTAAGTAAGTAACCAGACTTGTTGAACGGCCAATAACTAGTTAACTATGATTTCATTGAAAAATGTTAATAAGTTCAAGCTATCAGTTTAAATCAATTATTCTTCTTTATTGTTTATTCAAGAAAAACAAGACAGAAATGATCAGCTTGATTATTTCGAATAAAAAGACAACATAAGTAACACATGAATATTACATATTAGACTGTTGACGTCGGGATCACCATTCGTGTACACTGGCGATCGAATGAGAGACTGAAGCGATGTGGAGAAGCAGCGAATAAGATGAATGAAGCGACGTGACTTGAAGGAGCGCATTGGAGAATGGCTTAGAGCCAACTCCTAGGATTACAAGGCGAAGGAAGCGAATGAATAGGCGAAGCGCGTTGGAGAAGGCTAATGAGACAACTCAAAGATATAGAGCATCATGACTAAGAACATATAGACAGACAAATATAAGACAGACATGCAACAAGCGAAATAGTCACACATGAATAAAAGCGACGAATGAGTAACAAGGTCAAATGACAAGTGGAACACGTCATGTGAGCTCATACAAACCAGACAATAATATGAGCGAATGGTACAAATAAATTGTTGCAATACAAATGACTTGTTAAATAAATTAATCGAAAGGGCTTAATCAAATTAAATGCAAACGAACTGGAATATATGTGGAGGCACTACAAGACCATGATTAACGTTGGGTATTTCATTTCAATCACCTGAAGCTGTTAGGCATACAATTTCTAAGAACATACCACCGCTGTAGTGAATCACAACTTGTTAGATGAATAAAGTAGCTGACATCCCCAATAAAAATTATATGCTTACATACAGTATTCACCCTCTAAATAAATGAAAAAACATGCTTAGAAAAGCACTTGATACACTTATGGCACATTTAGAAAACAGATAAACTAAGGATATGTTTCCTATATGTAACAATATTAGTTGAGATCTTTTGTTATTGAAACTCCAAATCTAAAGGTTATAAATTCAAGCCTACTGACGATCAGATGTATGTACTGATGAATAGTATGTATGAAAGAGGAATTTACCAGCCGTTCACTCTGTCCATCCTTTTCAATAGTTTTCTATTTGTTGTCATTTTGTTACCAAAATAACAAACAATTTTTTGTGATCGAAATCATGAATCAATCATTGTCAGACTACCACTGGACAACCGTTTCCTCCTAATATCGGACTCATCAAAAGTGCGCATCTACGACCTGCGCAAGCGAGAATTTAACCCAGTACCTACGGTCTCTTGTGCGGACGCTGAGCCTCTACACCACTGGGCCGTCATTCGACGGTATTACTGTCTAACTTTCACCAATCTAACAATGATCGATCCATTCTTTTCAATCAAAAACAACAATCTCCACAACTCCACATTTACAGACTGATTTTACATATTTCGAACAGACTAAATTCATAACACCTAATAATAATAATAATAATTTAGGCATGAACCTAATGAATGAGATTGTGTCACCATTGTTTTGGTTTATGTCTGAAAATAACTGATGGGCTGAATGATTGATCTGATTGGTTTGATTTTAAATAAGCTGACTGAATAATGATCACTGATGAAAACTAATTTGCTAACATAAAAATGAATTACTACTGTGACTAATAGAGTTCAACCCCTATTGAGTGTAGGTAATTAGTTAGTGTTACTTCCTGAAGACAGTGGGTGAGATAGTGCAATACCTTGGATTGATTAAAGTTCAACATTGATACCGTTAGGTGCCAGTTCAGCGAATAAGAGTTCAAGCCTTCTCACTCGAGACATTAATTCCTAAATTGGATTCCAGCCTGCAGGATCGTAGATGCGCACTACTGAAGAGTCCCATAAGAAGATGAAACGGCTGTTCAGGTTTCTACTAGTGGTTCAACATCGACTGATTCATGATTTCAATGAAATTGTTGGGGATGTTATATCCCCCAAAACTTGCTTGATAAATGCCTTATTTCGGTTGATCAGTTGACCTTGAGATCACATTTCCTACCAGGAAAATCCATGCTTGTGAGTGGCTGCCGTGTATTTTAGTGTGATATTTTCATAACTGTCCCAACGACGTTTCTATGATGTATAAATAAACGAGAGTTGTATGCTTGATTGTATTGTGTGCTTGCTGGGTGTTTGTATAATATACTTTCTACGCTTACAAAGCCTTTTATCTTCAGCTCGGGATTCAAGGTAGCCTATCTGGACGCTGGTTCATTGTTTCGTTCACGTTCATCGACTAAGGTGAACTCATAATTAGCTTCGAGCGTACCTGGTGACGAACATAACAGAAATATTGATGAGATTATTCATTCCTATAAACTGTACAACTTTTGAATCAATAAAGTATATACTTGAAAGTGTACTTCTTTGTTCAATTTTCTAAGTAGAGTGCGATTAATAATGTTACAGCTCCCGTTGAGTTATCCGTAATCAGAGAAGTTGCTGTCTAGTTAATTTGTAACTATTGAATTAACGAATCGATGAATGTTAGACCAATATTAGAAACCTGGAAGCACTGAATGGCCGTTGCATTCTGGTATGGTACTCATCTGCTAGGTGCATCTAGAACTACTGTTACTCACAGGAACGTAAATCCAGGACTTTCGATCCTGCTCACTACCGCCTAGCCTCTTGACCACTGAGCAGTCATCCAGTGGTGTTAATGTCAAACTTCGGTCAATCCACATTCTTGTGCGACCTTATCCACGTTCTGCTATCAGCATTACTTCACACCCGAACAGGGTTCTATTCTTGTAAGTAGCAGGAGTTGTGGATGCGCACTGCTGATGAGTCCTGCACTGGGACGAAGTAGTCATCCAGTGCTTCCAGGTATCTAATAGTGGTCTAACATTGATCGATTCATGGTTTCAAAGTAACTCAACAGTCTCCACAACCATATAATGCAAAATTATTTCTTGCCAAACAGATATACCAAGACTGTTTGTACTGAAGATGTCACATAAACTCCACCGACTTTTGTTGACACATACAATACTACTATTACGTAAGCTCGTTTTAAAAGCTATCCATCTAGAAATCAAGTTGGCAATAAGATGACAGCTTGCCGACAATATGGAATGAGGATTAGGCTTTGTTCCAAATCAACAGAAATATAAAATGTCGAAAGGCAGACTTCAAATGATAGGAGCTAAAAGACCATAATCTCTTGAAGACACAAACTTTCTCGGTACGAACAATCATGTAGGTGTTATTACGCTGATATCACATAGAGTTCCAAGCTGAAATGAAGCTGTTGCCTAATCCTTCCTAATGTTGAACGATTCATTGATCGATACCATCCACTGTTGAAAATCACGTTCGATTTAAATCAAATAAACCTTCGTAGAACAGTTTTGTTAGAGCCCATGCAACTTGAAAAGACATGGGGTTTGAATTTTTTTTTACTCGATTTTTACCCTATTAACAGTCTTATTTTAGTTAGAGCTTTGGAAATTTGTGTTTT
>OX103979.1:71610172-71663417 GCA_944470395.2 Schistosoma turkestanicum
ATGATGTTTTACGCAACTTGAACACGAAATCTATCTACCTATCTCTCTCTCACTCTCTGGCTCGCTCGCTCGCTCTGCATGTACACTGCGAATCTACAAGAGTGTACTTGAATTAACAGCACCTGTGTATTTATTTATAAATATATGTACAATAATTGTAGTGCACCCTGTTGGGCTCAGTTGGTGTGTGAGAGTGTGTGTGTGTGACTTGTTTTTCGTGCCTTTCAAGTTTCACTTTCTTGTTTATCTTCAAAATTCCAGTATCAAACTGACTGATCCAGTGTATATAAACCAATTACGGGTAGACAATTTCAAAATGAACCATTGATTGATAAAACGGAGAATATATTTACAGACTAATTCATTTCAATAACCAAATAATTAATTTGAATTGGATTGAACAGTGAATAAATAAATGTTCAATTAAATTTGACAAAACAAAAATAGATTTTTTGATCAAGTGATGAAGTGTGTGTGTAAAGCAGCAGCACTTGAAAGTAAGTTTAGTTGTTTTTATGGCTGAATGAAGATGATTTGTGTGTTTAACGGTCAGTGAATAGTTTATAATGATAATTATTATTATTTTGATTCAATGATGGGGTTATCTATCTGTTGACCTCAAATTTTTATGTGATATAAGTGAGAAAGAATCAAAAGATTGTCAATTTGTGTGAAATTTATGCAAGAATTATTGAGATAGATAATTTTTGATAAAAATAACAATCTAATCGTTGAAATGGATCATGTTGCAAGAAATAAAAACCCATAATGATGAGTGTAGGCAGTAACTAGTGAAGACAGTTGGGTGAGGTTGCGCAACATTATTTAGATTGATCAGAGTTAGATATTAATACGACTAGTTGACGGCCGGCTCAATGGTTCGGACGTTCTTGCGCAAGTCCGAAGGTCCTGGGTTCGAATCCTACGAGTGGCAGGAGTCGTGGATGCGCACTTTCAGTGATGAGTCCCATACCGGGATGAAACGGCCGTCTTTAAGTGCTGCCGGGTTTCTAATTGTGGTCTAACAATGAGTCGTTCATGGTTTTAATGTGTCAATAGTTAATTTCAATGACAGTTTACAGAATATAAACAAACAAAAAGGAACAGATAACGGTTTCATTTATTTATATCTTAGACTAACAGTAATTGAAAACCAAAGGAAACTCAAGTTAAGAAAGCTCTGGAGTTGGACAGAATACAGATTGTGGAAATCACCCAGCTGCATCACGACGAACCTGGAACTGTCAAGGCATGAGGTAAAGTGGAAGATCAAAAGATATATTGAGTTGAGAATTGAGGTCATACCAGAGAAGAATGAACAGTAATTGTAGTGGACAGGAAGGCCCAGTATAGAGTAAGTTGAAGAATGCTGGTCAGTGGCCTATGTTCCATTAGGTATAACAGATGTAAGTAAGTAAGTAAGTAGGTAAGTAAGTAAGTAAGTAAGTAAGTAAGTAAGAAGTAAGTAAGTAAGTAAGTAAGTAAGTAAGTAAGTAGGTAAGTAAGTAAGTGAGTGAGTAAGTAAGTATGTAAGTAAGTAAGTAAGTAAGTAGTTAAGTAAGTAAGTAAGTAAGTAAGTAAGTAAGTAAGTAAGTAAGTAAGTAAGTAAGTAAGTAAGTAAGTAAGTAAGTAAGTAAGTAAGTAAGTAAGTAAGTAAGTAAGTAAGTAAGTAAGTAAGTAAGTAAGTAAGTAAGTAAGTAAGTAAGTAAGTGAGTAAGTAAGTGAGTAAGTAAGTAAGTGCATATGTAAGTAAGTAAGTAGGTGCATAATTAAGTAAGTAATAGGAAACTCAGGTGTCGTCTCTTTGTAGTATGAGACTTTTCAGAAGTGTGCAGTTTCCGTTCCACCAAAGCTCAGACTCAAAACCATTAGGTTTATGAAGAATGCCTTATTATAGGCCCCACTGATTCGGAATCCAATGTTACAATTTCGACATCAGTCAATTTGCACTGTCATATGCCAATCTAGCTGTAGTAATGATAAAGTGTTGCCCATGATATTTGAAGGTCCTGAGTGTGATCTCTGGTGGGATGTTAGGTGCGCATAATTAGTTTGTCTCATACTGGGATTCAAATGGGATCAATCTGTGACAAGTCCGTCTACAAAATGAAACCTACCTCTACAAAACTCTTTCAGCTAATGAAATCATTCATTCAAAGAGTCTACATGATTACATTCAGTCTAGATGATGAACAACTGGAAACTTTAAAAATTCACAGAGATTGTTAACAGCATTTTTAGGTTTTACACAAATCAACTAACTACTAACTTGTCTGATTTTAATTGAATAGTAATATCATTCAAATCAAAATAATTAGAACAGGAATTTTGTCAATGTTATGTATATTTTTCAATTTTAAATTGTCTGTTAAAGTAACGAAGGATACAATTTATGTCTTTAGACTGTGAAATATGTAACTCAAAGAATAGAGCACCAGGGCAATTGAAGAAGTCGGAATCTGTGGGTGTTGTTCAGGAGAATAATGAAATCTTCACCGCCAAACCATTCACCTGAGAAAATGAAACTCCACCTATAATGAGGTTCCAACATGCAATGAGTCATCTTTTCGTGACAATAATCACCTTTGAAACTATTCAATATTCATTCATATATGTATTTGAGAAAATTACAATTTATTCATGATTAGATATAAGTCGAACGATTCCATGGCTTGAAAATCTTAAATCTGGTTATTCCATAGAGTAGAGACTGCGCGCTTGTGTGCGTGTTAGTGAGTGATCCACTAACGCAGTTGCTGTGTATGCGCTAACGAATTCACTGTAGGATTCGTCACTAGGTACGCTTGAAGCTATTACGAGTTCACCTTAGTTGATAAACGCGAACGAGACAATGAACCAGCGTCCAGATAGGCTACCTTGAATCCCAAGCTGTAAACAGAAGGCTTGGTAAGCGTAGAAAGTATATTCTACAAACACCCAGCAATCACAGTACAATCAAGCATACAACTCTCGTTTATTTACACATCATAGAAACGTCCTTGGGACAGTTACGAAAATAGCACACTAAAATACACAGCAGCCAATCACAGCCATGGATTTTGCTGGTGGGAAATGAAATCTCAAGGTCAACTGATCAGCCCATGCTGGCTAACGTGAAATCCAAAATAAGGCATTTAACAAGCTAGTTTTGGGGATCTAACATCCCTAACATTCACACAGTTTACAAATCAAAAATAAGAACACCCGGAAGGATCAGACCAGTACCATGCATTGACAAAATTCAAAATACGTATGTGACTGTAGATGTAACATACAGGATGACAACTCAGCATATATAATGAATCTTCACAGACAGATAACTAGGATATTTGTGGGAAGTTGTAATTTCTTTCAGGACAATATATATATCGCAATAGTTCATAAGTCGAATGGAAATTGAGTGATGCTATTTAGAAGAACAATAAAATCTCCTCGACCAAAACCATTCAGCTACGAGAATGAAACCGCTACTCTACAGCGGTTCCAACTTGCAATGAATCATCTGTTCGTGATAATAATCATCTTTGAAACCAGTTAAATGCATTGTGGACAGGATTTTCTAACGAAGTCCTGCATGCAAATATGATTGTTGTAAAGGGGTTTAAAAATGACTATCTATTGAATGGCATGAGAGTTTTAATACTGATTAAAGAGTGAAATATGTAATCAAGTTAAAGTGATAGGATACTTCTATTATTTATAGGATGTTTTTAATATTACTGCTTTAAAAATTGTTTTCTCTATCAAGTTATGTAATCTAGATAAATATAGAGTGAAATTTTCTTAGAGTAGATCATTTCAATAAACAGATAATTACTAATTATTTTCATCATAAAGTTGTAAAGATTGTTGAGTTTCATTGAAATCGTTTGCGATGACGCACGTGCATCCATTCTTTGAGCTCTCTCGAATCCTAATCTTCTGGAATCGTCAGCACCTCTACCTTTGTCTTTCTAACCTTATCTCACTGAATTATGCTTCTCGAATCATATCTTCGTTCCTCAATCTCCTCCATTACTGCTAATAATTCTACTATCGCTATCACTCTTGCATTTGAACTGACAGTAACGTCTGTGTGCTGATGTGGTATAGCAACCAGAACTGATGTACTTAATGTACGAAGTGTTCGGCGTTGTATCTGTCTGTCTGTCTGTGTTGAGTTTCATTGAAATGATGAATCGATCATTGGTAGTGACTAGCGCTGTGAGGAAACTCTAGGAGTTCTAGTGAGAACCCGTGGCTGGTGGGATTCAAACCTGTCGAATGTCGGCAGTTACCTAGTGAAGACTATGAATGAGGTTGCACAATACCTTGAGCTGATCAAAGTTAGACATTAACACTGTTGGATATTAGCTCAGCAGTGTATAGGTTAGGCGTTCGCGCGTAGGACCGAAAGTCCTGCGTTCGTTTCCTACGAGTAGAAAGGGTTGTGGATGCACGATCTCGATAGAATCCATACTAAGATGAAACCAGAGTCCATTAGAAAACTAGAAAGTTTATCTGCAAAGATCATGCTGATTTAGGAAACCCTACAAAACATTAAAATAAGAATAGAGAATTAGATTTCATTTGGTAGACAGAAAATAAACTTTCTCTCAATAAATGGAATTCATTAGTTAATTTTATGGGAATTATGAATCAATCATTGTTAGACGACCGTCCGAAACCTGGAAGCAATGGAAGACGGCCGATGCGTTCAGCTATGGGACTCATCAGTAATGGACATCCACCACCGTCTCCCGCCGGAATCGAACCCAGGATCGTCGGTTTGGTGCAAGAATGCCCAGTAAGCCTGCACCAGGTGGTGCTAACGCATAACTTTAATCGATCTAATTATTACACAATGTCATCCATTTTCTTTGGCAGGTAACTACATACACACGACAGCGTTGAACTCCGAGAATTTCCTCACGATGCTAGTCACTAGTGAGCAAACTCTATCTTTCGACGAAGTGCTTAAATACTTCTAAAATATAAAGATATCTGGAAAGATAATCTGGAAAAAAGTCCTTTGACCGATACTTAGATGAACTTGATTCCAAAGAGTTTTAAGAAAATTATTGCAATAAAATAATGTTTGTTCTATTAACTTTCATAGGGGAAGTACAAGGAGAAAGGTCTTTATAATTCGCGAGGTATGTTTTAGCAAAGAAAAAGTTAAATTTTACCACTTGATATATGACTTTGAAGTGTAATAAATATGTACCACTTTTAAAAAAGGATTAAACTCTACCAGAAATATATTTCAACCACAAGATTTAATCCGATTATATTTACCACTAGTCATAATCAGTTTGCATTGAAAATTTGCTATAGTTTGACATACTACTTACAAGTTAATAAGTAAACCAAAGAGTAATAATATCAAAACACTTGAAACGAAATTACGCCTAGTACCCAGTGAGCACGTGAAATGTGGACTCTCTCTACTTTTCTACTAACCCGGTTTTTTTTTGTTTCTTTTTTTTTTTGTTTCTTTTTTTTTCCGGGTTTGTTGTTAAGTTGAGAGAGTCCACATTTCACGTGCTCACTGGGTACTAGGCGTAATTTCAGTTCAAGTGTTTTTGAGATTGTTACTCTTTGGTTACTTATAACTTGTAAGTAGTATGTCAAACTGTAGCAAATTTCAGTGGAAATTGATTATTACTAGTACTAAATATAATCGGATAATCTTTGTGGTTGAAATATATTTCTGTAGATTTCATCCTTTTTTAAAAGTGGTACATATTTATTACACCTCAAAGTCATATATAAAGTGTAAAATTCAACTTTTCTTTGCTAAAACATACCTCATATTAAAGACCTTTGTCTTGTACTTCCCATGCAAGTTCATAGAACAAACATTATTTTATTGCAATAATTTTCTTAAAACTCTTTTGGAATCAAGTTCATCTAAGTATGGTCAAAGGACTTTTTCCAGATTATCTTTCCAGATATCTTTATATTTTAGAAGTATTTAAGCACTTCGTCGAAAGATAGAGTTTGCTCACTAGTGACTAGCATCGTGAGGAAATTCTCGGAGTTCAACGCTATCGGGTGTATGTAGTTACCTACCGAAGACTATGGGTAAAGTTGTGTTATACCTTATATTGACTAAAGTTAGGCTTTATCACCACCTGGTGCAGGCTTACTGGTCTAGAGATTAATCATTCTTGCACCAAAACGAAGATCCTGGGTTCGATTCCGGCGGGAGACGGTGGTGGATGTCCATTACTGATGAGTCCCATAGCTGAACGCATCGGCCGTCTTCCATTGCTCCCAGATTTCGGACGGTCGTCTAACAATGATTGATTCATAATTCCCATAAAATTAACTAATGAATTCCATTTATTGAGAGAAAGTTTATTTTCTGTCTACCAAATGAAATCTAATTCTCTATTCTTATTTTAATGTTTTGTAGGGTTTCCTAACTTAGTGTGATCTTTGCAGATAAACCTTCACTTTTAGATTTGTAGTTTTCTAATGGACGCCGGTTTCATCTTAGTATGGATCCTATCGGCATCGTGCATCCACAAACCTTTCTACTTGCAGGAAACGAACGCAGGACTTTCGGTCCTACGCGCGAACGCCTAACCTATACACTGCTGAGCTAATATCCAACAATGTTAATGTCTAACTTTGATCAGCTCAAGGTATTTGTGCAACCTCATTCATTGTCTTCACTGGGAAATTGCCGACACTCGACAGGTTTGAATCCCACCGACCACGAGTTCTCACTAGAACTCCTAAAGCTTCCTCACAGAGCTAGTCACTAACAATGATCGATTCATCATTTCAATGAAACTCAAGACAGACAGACAGACAGATACAACACAGAACTTCGTACTTAAGTACATCAGTTCAGGTTGCCATACCATAATCAGCACAGAGACGCAACTGTCAGTTCAAATCCGAGAGTGATAGCGATAGTAGAATTATTAGCAGTAATGGAGAAGATTAGGGAGCGAAGATATGATTTGAAAAGTATAATTCAGTAAGATAAGGTTAGAAAGACAAAGGTAGAAGTGCTGACGAATCTAGAAGATTAGGATTTGAGATAGCACAATGAATGGATGCACGTGCGTCATCGCAAACGATTTTGAGCCATGTCATTCAAGGTCTATAACGATTGGTGACTTTCGTCTCGCGGACCACAACCAGGTAGTCTACATCTACCAACATGACTCAGTCCACTTGTCAGTGACTTCATGGATTTGTGCCATGTTTTGGTTTGGCCGCCCCTAGCTTTCTTCCACCCTACTCCTACACTGCAAAATATAGCTCGTCATGGCAGTCGATGGTTAGCGATACGTAACACATGTCCCAACCACCAATGAAACTCAACAATCTTTAAAACTGTATACTGAAAGCAATAAGTAATTATCTGTTTATTGAAACGATCTACTCTAAGCAAATTTCACTCCATATTTATCTAGATTATATAAATTGATAGAGAAAACAATTTTTAAAAAAATAATATGAATAACATTTTATAAACAATAGAAATATCCTATCACTTTAACTTGATTGCATATTTCACTTATTATCAGTATTAAAACTCTCATGCCATTCAATAGATAGTCATTTTTAAATCTGTTTACAACAATCATATTTGCATGTAGGACTTCGTTAGAAAATCCTGTCCACAATGAATTTGAATAGTTTGAAAGATGATTATTATCACGAACAGATGATTCATTGCAAGTTGGAACATCTGTAGAGTAGCAGTTTCATTCTCTTAGCTGAATGGTTTTGGTCGAGGGTATTTTATTGTTATTCTAAATAGCATCTATTCGACTTATGAACTGTTGCGATATATATATTGTCCTGAAAGGAATTACAACTTCCCACAAATATTCTAGTTATCTGTCTGTGAAGATTCATTATATATGCTGAGTTGTCATCCTGTATGTAACATCTACAGTCAGGTACGTTTTTTGAATTCGGACAATGCTTGGTACTTGTCTGATCCTTCCGGGTGTTCTTATTTTTGATTTGTAAATTATGTGAATGTTAGGGATGTTAGATCCCCAAAACTAGCTTGTTAAATGCCTTATTTTGGATTTCACGTTAGCCAGCATGGGCTGATCAGTTGACTTTGAGTGTGCTATTTTCGTAACTGTCCCAAGGACGTTTCTATGATGTATAAATAAACAAGAGTTGTATGCTTGATTGTATTGTGATTGCTGGGTGTTTGTAGAATATACTTTCTACGCTTACCAAGCCTTCTGTTTATAGCTTGGGATTCAAGGTAGCCTATCTAGACGCTGGTTGATTGTCTCGTTCGCGTTTATCGACTAAGGTGAACCCGTAATAGCTTCAAGCGCACCTAGTGACGAATCCTACAGTGAATTCGTTAGAGCATACACAGCAACTGCTTTAGTGGATCACTCACTAACACACACACACAGTCTCTACTCTGTGGAATAACCAGATGTAGGATTTTCAAGTCATGAAATCGTTCGACTTCTAATTACGAATATTATTAATAGTAATTTTCTCAAATACATATATAAATGTTGAATTGTTTCAAAGGTGATTATTTGCACGGAAAGATGATTCATTCCATTTTGAAACCTCATTGTAGTAGGTCTTTCATTCTCTTAGCTGAATGGTTTGGCGGTGAAGATTTCATTATTCTCCTGAACAACACCCACAGATTCCAAGTTCTTCAATAGCCCTGGTGCTCTATTCTTTGAATTAGATATTTCACCGTCTAAAGACATAAATTGTATCCTTTGTTACCTTAACAGACAATTTAAAAGTAAAAACTATGCATAATATTGACAAAATTTCTATTTTAATTATTCTGATTTGAATGATATTACTACTAAATTAAAATCAAACTGGCTAGTAGTTAGTTGATTTGTTTAAAACCTAAAAATGCTGTTAACAATCTCTGTGAATTTCCAGTTATTCATCATCCAGACTGAATGTAATCATGTAGACTCTTTGAATGAATGATTTCATTAGCTGAAAGAGTTTTGTAGAGGTAGGTTTCATTTTGCAAACGGACTTATTACAGATTGATCCCATTTGGATCCCAGTATGAGACTAACTAGTTATGCGCACCCAACATCCCACCAGAGCTTAAACTCAGGACCTTCAAACATCACAGAGAACACTTTATCATTAGTACAGCTAGGTCTGCGTATGGCAGTGCAAGTTGATTGATAGCAAAATTGTAACATTGGATTCCGAATCAGTGACGCCTACAAATAGGCATTCTTCATTAAACCTAAAGGTTTTGAGTCTGAGCTTTGGTGGAATGGTAACATCACACTGCTGAAAAGTCGCTTACTACAAAGAGACGGCATCTAACTTACTTACTTACTTACTTACTTACTTACTTACTTACTTACTTACTTACTTACTTACTTACTTACTTACTTACTTACTCACTCACTTACTTAGCTACTTACCTACTTACTTACTTACTTACTTACTTACTTACTTACTTACTTACTTACTTACTTACTTACTTACTTACTTACTTACTTACTTACTTACTTACTTACTTACTTACTTACACACTTACTTACTTACTTACATACTTACTTACTTACTTACTTACTTACTTACTTACTTACTTACTTACTTACTTACTTACTTACTTACTTACTTACTTACTTACTTACTTACTTACCTACTTACTTACTTACTTACATCTGTTATACCTAATGGAACATAGGCCACTGACCAGCATTCTTCAACTTACTCTATACTGGGCCTTCCTGTCCACTACAATTACTGTTCATTCTTCTCTGGTATGACCTCAATTCTCAACTCAATATATCTTTTGATCTTCCACTTTTCCTCATGCCTTGACAGTTCCAAGTTCTTCGTGATGCAGCTGGGTGATTTCCACAATCCGTATTCTGTCCATCTCCAGAGCTTTCTTAACTTCAGTTTCCTTTGGTTTTCAATTACTGTTAGTCTAAGATATAAATAAATGAAACCGTTATGTTTCTTTGAGTTTGTTTGAATTCTGCAGACTGTCATTTAAATTAATTATTAACACATTAAAACGATGAGCGATTCATTGTTAGACCACGATTAGAAACCCGACAGCACTTAAAGATGGCCGTTTCATCCCGGTATCTGACACATCAATGCAAGTGCGCGTCCACAACTCCTGCTACTAGCAAGATTCGAACCCAGGACCTTCGGACTTGCGCACGAACCTCCGAACCACTGAGCCGGCCGTCAACCAGTCGTATTAATATCTAACTCTGATCAATCTAAATAATGTTGCGCAACCTCACCCAACTGTCTTCAGTAGTTACTGCCTACACTCATCGTTATGGGTTTTTATTTCTTGCAACATGATCCATTTCAACAATTAGATTGTTATTTTTATCAAAAATTATCTATCTCAATAATTCTTGTATAAATTTCACACAAATTGACGCTCTTTTTATTCTTTCTCACTTACATTTTAATCTTTGGCTACAAGAAAAGAAAATAATCACATAAAAATTTGAGGTCAACAGATAGATAACCCCATCATTGAATCAAAATAATAATAATTATCATTATAAACTATTCACTGACCGTTAAACACACAAATCATCTTCATTCAGCCATAAAAACAACTAAACTTACTTTCAAGTGCTGCTGCTTTACACACACACTTCATCACTTGATCAAAAAATCTATTTTTATTTTGTCAAATTTAATTGAACATTTATTTATTCACTGTTCAATTCAATTCAATGTACACACAAATTAATTATTTAGTTATTGGAATGAATTAGTCTGTAAATATGTTCTCCGTTTTATCAATCAATGGTTCATTTTGAAATTGTCTACTCGTAATTGGTTTATATACACTGGATCAGTCAGTTTGATACTGGAATTTTGAAGATAAACAAGAAAGTGAAACTTGAATGGCACGAAAAACAAATCACACACACACACACACCCTCACACACCAACTGAGCCCAACAGGGTGCACAACAATTATTGTACATATATTTATAAATAAATACACAGGTGCTGTTAATTCAAGTACACTCTTGTAGATTCACAGTGTACATGCAGAGCGAGCCAGAGAGTGAGAGAGAGATAGGTAGATAGATTTCGTGTTCAAGTTGCGTAAAACATCATAAACAGTCAGTTAGTTAGTCAGTCAATCAATCAGTTAGTCAGTGTAGATAGAATTATTTTTTTTCTTGTGGGGAAAGAGGAGAGGAAAAAAATATATCTGCTTGGGAAAATAATGTAATATGTAACTTTAAGGGAAAATAGAAACTGAGAAAAAACACTCATGATAAACAATAAGTTTTAATGAGTATAACAATGGAGATAGCGAGAGAGAGAGTAAGGTGTCTGGATTGAGTGAAGTGTTGAATTGAATTGATCACACGTTATTTATTTATCTAATAGGTACACGTGTATCATAGTTGTCGATTCAGAGGTGTGTGTGTGTGTGTGTCAGAGAGAGAGAGAGTGACTTAACAAGATTGAATAAATTCCGTACAACAATATTCAAGTATGCGTTTTTCTTGCTGTTTAACAAAAAAAAAGCAAAGTTGTATAATTTTGCTTGAATTAATTTTCAAGTAGTAAGTACAATATACTAATGATTTAAAGATATAAGTAGTATGATGAGATGAAAGAAAAGATTCACTAATGACCTATTCTGAAGAGAGAGAGAGAGACAAATAAACAAATAAATATTGAAGATTGTAAATTATTCAATATTTTTTTATTAAAAATACAATTAACTCGATGTATGTATGTATGTGTGTGTGTTTAGTTAGTAAAATGGGAATGATCAGTTTTAAATGTTGCGCTATCTTTAAAGAAAAAAACAAAGTAACTGTTCAACTGTTCCAATACGAATGCTCGTGAAGATATTTGTAAAGAAAACAGCAAAAACAACAACAACACTGTTTGTTTACTTACTAACATGGAACCGTCAAGGTTGGCAAGAAAAGCGGAAGACTGAAGAGTACATTGCATTGAGAATTGGTGACAGATATGAAAAGAATGAACAGCAATTGTATAGAAGTAAAAAGGAAGGCTAAGGATAGGAGTAGGTTAGAGAAGGCAGTTAAGCGGCCTACGCTCCGTTAGGGGTAATAAGTGCAAGTAAGTGCATAATTAAGTAAGTAAGTAAGTAAGTAAGTAAGTAAGTAAGCAAATAAGTAAGTAAGTAAGTAAGTAAGTAAGTAAGTAAGTAAGTAAGTAAGTAAGTAAGTAAGTAAGTAAGTAAGTAAGTAAGTAAGTAAGTAAGTAAGTAAGTAAGTAAGTAAGTAAGTAAGTAAGTAAGTAAGTAAGTAAGTAAGTAAGTAAGTAAGTAAGTAAGTAAGTAAGTAAGTAAGTAAGTAAGTAAGTAAGTAAGTAAGTAAGTAAGTAAGTAAGTAAGTAAGTAAGTAAGTAAGTAAGTAAGTAAGTAAGTAAGTAAGTAAGTAAGTAAGTAAGTAAGTAAGTAAGTAAGTAAGTAAGTAAGTAAGTAAGTAAGTAAGTAAGTAAGTAAGTAAGTAAGTAAATAAGTATACATTTCCGAAATCAAATCTTTTATTAACCTTATTCAGAGTATTATTCATGTGGATTAGTGAATATATTCATCAACAATGCTGATTAAAAATAAAATGAGAGATCATCTGTGTTTCGTTTAATTACATCATTAATGATGGTTAATAGGAATTCTTTAAGACTTAGATAAATTGTTTCGTGAAATTTGTCAGCAATTTATAACACGAAACTATCAGACGATCAATAACTGTTCGTAACATTTCAAAAATGTTGAGTAAGAAATCGTGAATTAGGTAAATAGCAGTTAATCATTTAAGTGGCTGCAAGAAGGATATTTTTATAACACAAATGCTCATTTTTCAATCATCTAGCTTCTGTTTTTTTCGTTTAAGTTGATTAAGTCAAAATAATTGCTTCGGAAGGAAATTCTCAGAGTTCTAGGGATAGGCTGTGATCAGTGGAATTCAACCGTGTTGGGTATCAAACAGTCACGCAGCGAAGATAATGGGTATTGATCGAGGAATATCGTGGACTGATTCAAGTTAGACATTGACACCGTTAGATACTAGCTTAGTGATCAAGGGTTTAAGTATTCGCTCAAGAGATCACAGGTTATGGCTCCTTTTCTCACGTGTAGAGTCGTAAGTGCGCATTACTGATGAGCCCCCTACTGAAACGAAACGACCGACCAGTGCTCAGATGTTTCTAATGTTAGTTTAACAATGATGGATTCGAAATTCCGAAGAATTAATATCTTCTGATAGTGTTGTGTATTTTATTTTGAACTTTAGAGTTTATTTCTGAAGCTTTTTTATTGTTTTTCAAAAGTAAGTATTGTTTAAATATATTCACTTGGGCTACAGATACGATAATTCCAAAATGAAATTCAATGATCAAGTCCACTCATTACCTGGCCTATTAGTAATCAATTGGACCAAGTAACCATTTTATGGTCAATAATAATGACAGTCGTAATAACAACAATGCTTATTCAGTGTTATATGTTTAGTGCAATGTGAAATTCTCAGCATGGATTAGATCAATAAGTTACCTTTATAGAGCAGTCAGTGATCAGCAGTCAGAAGTAAATAACTCGAAAATCAAATATCTAATTAACGTTCGTTCTTTTCTCAACTGATTGTCAAACACTGTGATGTTTCAGATTGGAATTTTTGTACATAGTACGTGCCACTCAACATAACTGTCGATCAGCCACCACCGAAGTCACAATATTCAGTACAAATGTCAGGACAGTTCTACTGTATAAGACGGAAAGCTGGAGAACTACGAAGGCCATGATTCACAAGATACAGATGTTTATTAACAGATGTCTACGCAAAATACTGTTTATCCGTTGTATCAAAGGCACCCTAATGTGGGAAAAAACAAACCAGACTCATTAAACTGAGGAAGACATTAGGAAAAAGCTTTGGAGGTAGATCTGACATATGTTATTAAAGGTATCCAAATCCGTCACAAGGCAAGCCTTCACCTGAAGTCGTAAAGCCCAAAGGAAAAATAGAGGAACAAAGAACACGTTTCTTCCGAGAATCGGCAACAGACAAGAAAGGAATGAAGAGCAGTTGAGAAGAATTGGAAAGGAATATCCAGGACCGAGTAGGTTAAAGAATGGCACTCAGTGGCTTATGCTCCAATGGCGGTCAAAGGTATTTGAAAGAATGGTCAAATTTTCACTATGAAATTAAACTATGCTGATTAGGTCAGATAGATGTAATTTTTGAAGCTTTTATTGTTTAGTTGAAATGTTTACAAATGTTAAATGTCCATTGTGAATTGTTAATTCAAACCAATTACAATGAAATCTATTCGAAACGACTGATCGTATCATTGATTTAATAGTAGGAACGTCGACCTTGTGAATTCAAACAGAACTCAGCTTTCATCATGAGGCTGCATAATCCTTCAAAATGAACACCTTCCAGTTACCAGGACAGAGTTTAAACGGTTCGAGCTATTTATTTTGGTTAGCAAACTTTTGGCAAGTTGCATCTGTACATGATGGAGTCGCCAACAGCATGCCCGACCCTCCTGCTTTATCCGGACTTCGGACTGGTAGTAACTCTAGTAGGGCACCAAGCAAATTTAATTTAACATACCTGCTTTATCCTATTTCAGTTTCTTCGAGCATATTCATTTACATTCCTGTATTGATCTCCCCATTGAAACTTGATACACATACTTTACACTGGGAACAGTAAGATGACTATTCTAAAAACTTATGATTGAAGCGCTATATTCAGACAAATATTGATCAAAATTCAATTATTATTTGATTAGTGCGAATCATTACTAAAAATAATATGAATATTTAAACAAATACAATTATAGTATCATTCATTAGATATTATTGTGAAATTATTAACTTAGAGATACTGTTAAATGTTGGTCATATTGTATCAGTTACTTACTAGAAATAGGACAATGGTAAAGTTAGTCCTCGATGAAGACGGAGGATGAGGTTGTTCAAGACTGTGGATTGATCAAAGTTAGACAATAACACCACTGCATGTCGGCTCAGTGGTCCAGAGATTAAGCAGTAGCACTCAAAACCTAAAGTCCCAGGTTCGATTCCTGAGGGCTGTGGGGGTAGTGAACTCACACTGCTGA
Organism: Schistosoma turkestanicum; assembly: GCA_944470395.2. Taxonomy (NCBI): domain Eukaryota; kingdom Metazoa; phylum Platyhelminthes; class Trematoda; order Strigeidida; family Schistosomatidae; genus Schistosoma; species Schistosoma turkestanicum. The sequence goes on from OX103979.1 coordinate 71,625,263, forward strand.
TGAGTCTCATACCCGAATGAAACGGGGACGTTGGATCACCAGAGCTCACTTGATCAAGGTCCTGATTTTGGATTTTATTCATGGGCTGACCAGTTGACCTTGAGATCACATTTCCCACCAGGAAAATCCTTAGCTCTGATTGGCTGATGTGTTATTTTAGTAAGCTATTTTTGTGACTCTTCCAAGGACATTTCTATGATGTATAAATAAACACGATTTGTATGCTTGAATCCACTGTGTTTGCTGGGTGTTCTGTAGAACACACTTTCTACACCATATCAGGAGTTTTTCTTCAGTTCCTTCGGAGCAACGGATCAGAGTAGCCTATCGTGTGTGGTGTGTGCTACTTATACGAACGATATAAGTAGTATAAGTAGGGACGTGAAAGAAGAAGTCTCACGGTCAGAAGAGGAAAACGGAAAGCAAATGGAGCAAAAGCAAGAAGTAAATGGAGTACCAACCAACAGGAAGGAAAGGAAGCAACAACAGGAATGAAAGAGGGATGGAGCGCTGGAAGTCACGACTCAAAAATGGTGTGCAAATAGAGTGTTCAATGTAATGTTTTCGTTGTTAATTGACTCAGAGTGTAAATTTGCATAACAGAATCTTCCGCGTCTGCCTCAGTCTTCTCAGTGTCACTGGTACATAGTCTCGTTCTCGTTTATCGACTAAGCTGAACTTGTAATAGTTTTAAGCATATCAAGTGACGAGTATAACAATTTCAAAATGGTTGATGTGTATACTAAAGTCGATTTTTTGTTTTAATTCGACTACATTGAAAGTCCCGAACAATAATTACTTAATATTCTGTGATTTTGAAGTTGATTCTTCATTGGACCATATTGATTTTATGCGGAAGTAATGGTTATTTTTTCTTCATAAACTTCTTTTTTCAAAGTTTTATTTAATTGGATAAAATTAATTAATAATAACCAATGAGAATAATGAAAATTTTCTCATATATGTATATATCATTTGAATATGTTGCCTTAGTCTTATTAAATCATGAAAATGTTCACGTTCAGTGTTAGATATATGAAAACAATGAGAAAAAGTTTATATGTCTTCAAATTGTCATTGAAATCGAATAGAAATATAATTTTTCACGATAGACTTATGAAAATTGTTGAGTTTCATTGAGATCTTGAATCAATCACTGTTAGAGCTCTTGGTATGGTACTCATCAGCAGTGGGGATCTACGACTCCTGCTACTTCGAGGAATCGGATCTTCGGTTTTGCTCATGGACGCTTAACGTCTGGACGACTGAGTCGGCATCCCATGATGTTAATGTCTAAGTGCGATCAATCCAAGTAATTTTATGCAACCTCATCCATTGTCCTTAGTAGTTACTGAACTTCACCGGTCACAGTTTCTCACTTGAACTCCAGTGATTAATTCACAATTTCAATTGAATAAAACAATCTCTATAACTCGAAAATGAAAAACCATAAAATGTACTCACTTGTGACTAACTTTGTGAGTAAATTCTCAAAGTTCTGGTGAGAAGAGGTGACTAGTAGAATTCAATCCTGCAGGGTGTAGGCAGTAACTACCAGAGACAATGGGCGAAGTCGCAAAAGATCCCCAAACTGATCAAAGTTAGACATTAACACCGTTGGATGTTGGTTCATAGGTCTAACTTTTATGCGTTTGGATGAGAGACCGAAGATGATCGGTTAGATTCCAGAGAGCAGGGGTCATGCATGCGTACTGCTGATGAGTCCCCTACCTGAACGAGACACCTGTTCAGTACTTCCAGGTTTCTAATAGGTATCTAACGATGACTCATTCAATATAAGAACAAATATCATCACAGAAAAAGACTGAATTTATTAGTATAAAAAAAATCTTGAGTCGTCGGAGTTTCACATAAAAATCATATGTGAAATGTGATTCGTAACATAGTATAACCATTTAACATTGAACGAATGTAATTCATGTTACATCCAGTTGAGTACTTGGAAAAAAATCAAGAAATATCACTTCTGATTTATCCGAAAATATCCCAAACATTTTTCAATGAATCAATCTTTCGTTTATTCATTTTTTATTTTGAAGACATATACTTCTTGAATCATATTTTCTATCCCTAATCTTTTTGATTACTGCTAGTACTTCTACTTACTTACTTACTTACTCACTTACGCCTGTTATCCCCAATGGAGCATAGGCCGCCCACCAGTTTTCTTCAACCAACTCTGTCCTGGCCTTCCCTTTCCAGTTCTGTCCAATTTTTGTTCACTCCTCTCATATCTTCCTCTATCTTTCTCTCTTTCCCGGCGTAGTGTGTTCCTTGGCCTTCCTCTTTTCCTTTCACCTTGAGGGTTCCATGTGAGAGCTTTTCTTGTGACGCAGTTCGGTGCTTTCCTTAGTGTGTGTCCTATCCACTTCCACTACTTCTTCCTGATTTCCTCCTCCTCTGCTAGAATCTGGTTTGTTCTCTCCCACAGTAAGTTGTTGCTGATGGTGTCTGGCCAACGAATCCGAAGTATTTTGCGTAGACAACTGTTAATAAATACTTGTATCTTCTGGATGATGGCTTTCGTAGTTCTGCAAGTTTCCGCACCATACAGTAGAACTGTCTTGACATTTGTATTGAAAATCCTGATTTTGGTGTTGATTGATATTTGTTTGGAGTTCCAGATATTTTTCAATTGTAGAAATGCAGCCCGTTGCTTTGTCGATCTGCGCCCTCACATCTGCATCGGATCCACCAATCGGGAGATTCAAACTATTATTACAAATGAATTAAATTTCTTATTTGTTTGAAATTTTTGAACAGGTGACTGAAATTGCTGGTTTTCTGAAATCATGAATCGGCGATAACTTTTAGACCAACATCATTAGAAACCTGGAAGAACTGAAAGACGGCCGTTTCGTCGCGGTATGGGACTACTCATCAGCGGTAGTGCTCATCCACAAGCTCCATAACTCGCAAGATCTGAAAGTTGTTTGGAGTTCCAGATATTTTTTAACTGTAGGAATGCACCTGTAGCTTTACCGATCCGCGCCCTCACATCTGCATCGGATACTTCTACTACTTCTACAATCATTATTAGGAACCTGTAAGCACTGAAACATGGCCGTTTCGCCTTGGTATGGGACTACTCATCAGTGGCAGTGCATATTCAAGACTCCGGCTACTCACAGGATTCAAACCCCGAAGCAGCAGGGAGTTGTGGATGCGCACTGTCACTTATGAGTTGACCCATACCAGAACGAAAAGGCCGTGTTTCAGTGCTGTCAGATTTTGAATGGTGATCTAACAATGATTGATTGATGATTTCAATGTGTAAGAACACTGATCTCCATAACTCGAATTGAACGAAACAATAACTTTTTTCATAAACAAAATTTATTTGTTTGTTTCTCGTTCTATTTAAACAAATCAAGTATGAAAATGATATACCAGAAACAAGTCAAGGATTGATTCATCATATGGAAGTGTTTCGTTGTCCTGGACATCGTATACGTCAGTATAATGCACCGTGTAATTCAGAAACAAAACCAGACGATTTAATTGATTGTAGAGAAGTTATAGCTGCATGGGCTATGGGATCAGTTGTAAGTTAATTGTCTATTTACTACTACTCACACTACTACTACCACTACTACCACTACTACTCACACTACTACTACTACTACTACTACTACTACTACTACTACTACTACTACTCCGACTACTGCTACTTGATATTTTCTCTGTTCAGTTGTGACAATACCATTTCTCTGTGTGCTAATATGGTGTTGACAACTTGAACTGATGTACGTACATACGTACGAAGTTCTACGCTGTAGCCAACTGACTGGCTAACTTTCTTCCACTCGGTAACACTGTCAAATAAAACACAAATTTCAATATGAAAAAAAATCTGATTTATTTCATTTGTAAATATTCATTGTATGATCTACAATAAGTTGTGTTTTCTAAAAAATTTTTCAAACATATGATTACTGTCGGTACTATTTTCATGTGTACAATAATCATAATCATAATAATAAGATGTGTAACTGTACAATACAAGTTATATAAACAATCTGTTCGTGTGTGGGAGAGAAAGAGCGCGAATATCGTTTTCTGTTTTGATTTTAAAAAAAGAAAATATTGAACTTTGAACATTCGCCATATTGCTAATCATCATCTTGTTTATCCATTAACTTGAGCTTTGTTTTACTCACCAGTTCATTGTCAATATTCAATTTATCTGATTCATTCGATGAGGATGATGTTGATGATGACGATGCTGCTGAGTGTATGGATTCAGTTAAATAAGTGATTGTATTTGTTGGACTTGATAGATCACAATTACTTGAATCATTTTGGACTAGATCTTGTTTTAATTCTTGTGATTCTATACTGGATTGATGTATTGATGACTTTTTATGCATACCTATATTATGTTTTAAAAAAAATAATGACAAGAAAGATGATGCGATGAGTGAGTAAGGATTTTCAAAAGAAAATAACATTTGAAATAATGGTATATGTTAGAGAAGTGAGTATGGATTTCACAGTCATAAAGTAAGACGGAGCGAACTGCTGCGCAGTAAACTCGTCCCTTAGTCAGCAAACGGATATCTCGCCTACGCCATAAGTGACGCAGGTTGGCAAAAGCCAATCGAGCTTTCTGTATCCGAGCTAAGATTTCGTCAGTCACCAGGCCATCGGCACTGATGAGACTCCCAAGATAAGTGAAGCGGTCTACACGTTCGACTACTTCACTCCCTATCACTAGTTCAGGTGCCAATGAAACCCAATCTTGAAGCAACATTTTGCATTTCGAGGGGGAAAACCGCATCCCGAACATGCTTGCATTGTTGCTTAGGGCAGTCAGAAGACTCTGCATTTAGTCAGCGTCTTCACTGAATAGAACTATGTCATCGGCATATTCTAAGTCCATTTCGATAAATATATATATATATATACAATGTACTCACTAATGAGAAGACGTGACCAGTGGAGTTTAACCCTGTTGGATGTAGGCAGTAACTACTGAAGACAAATGAGTGAGATTGAGCGAAATTACTAAGATTGTTCAGAGTTAGACAATAACACCGTTGGATGACGAGGACTCAGTGGTCTAGAGGTTGAGCGTTCACGCACAAGACTGAAGATCCTGGGTTTATGTTCCTGTGAATAGCAGGAGTCGCAGATACTTACTGCCACTGATGATAAAATGGCTGACCAGTGCTTTCTTGTTTCTAACAGTGGTCTAACAATGACGGGTTGATGAATTTCAATGTGTAAAGTCTATGTAATCAATCAATGTTGCCTGATTTGGGTTGGGGTATTTATCAAAAGAATGTCAATGAAACATCATGATGAACATGAAATTGTTCATGAAGTATGCAAAAATTCGGTAATTATCAATATAGTTGTGGAGATTGTTGAATTTCTTTGTTGGTCTAAGTTGAAAGCCTTGAGGGTACTGAGAGATGGTTTCTTTCTAGAGTAGGACCTCTTAGCAATGCGCAGCCATGACTCCAAAACTGGATGCTGGGTCACGGAAACACATTGCTAAAGAAATCTTGGCTAGGACAACGGAAACTCTCAGTGTTCCTAAGCTTTCTATGTTTATATGAATTAGATCACTTTGTCATCTGAAACAAAATTCGGTCATTGTTTAGTTGTTAAGTCTCTGCTAAAAGAAAGGCTAATACACCACAATGCAACATTTGATACTCGCCTTCAGGTGACAAATTGAAAGCTGTAAGAAAACCAAACGAAATCTTTGTCCCAGTAAGTATCAAGGTGTAATATTAAAATCTATATGTTTATAGTTTGTCCTACAGAGTGAAAACTTCGATAAAACCATCCAATCTGCAATTAGCGAAGTTACATCATCATCCAGTTACTTTATTCCACATAGACATCCTAGAAATACGATCGAGTTGTGATTAGATAGAGACCCTTCGGCTGCTTAGGAGCTTCTGGCATTCACTTATCAGTTATCTTACAATGGAATTATTATCTTTAGTCTCTTTCTAGTTTGGTCGATTACTAGTTTTTGGTTGAAGTTATGAATTGACCAATGTTAAACTGCCAGTGGAACCACTAGTCAGTTCGCAATTTCAATAAAATTGAACAATCTCTACAACCCTATAATGTACTCACTACGGACTAGTCTCGAGAGGTAATTATCGGAGTTCTAGTGAGAAGCTGTGACCAGTGTGATTCAAACATGATGGGTGTGAAGTGTTTTCCCACTGAACACAGTCGATCAGATTACGCATTATCGTGGATTGACTAAAGTTGTACATCAACACTGCTGGATGCCAGCTCAGTGGTCTAAGGTTTAAGTGTTTTTTACCCGAGACCGAAGGTTCTGTGTTCGGTTCTCCATGAGCAAGGGCTATAAGAGCGTACTAATACAAAGTCATATATAAGGACAAAGTGGCCGTTCAGTGTTTTCAGGTTTCTAATAGCTACCTAACATTCATTGATTCATAATTTCAAGGAGATTCAACGGTTTCCACAATCCTACACTGTTAATACATTTCAAGTTAGCCACTTAACCAGTAAGATTATTTGTGAATCAACGGTCAATATATGATTACCAATAGATGGTGACCATGAAATACTGACTGAAGTTAAAAAGGTGAAGTTCTGGATACTACATTACTACTACTACTACTACTACTGTAGTGTGAGCTACTTATAAGTAGTATATGACGTAATGTCTGGCAGCAGAAGATGGGGGGAACATCAAGAAAGGAAGAGTTCGAAAACAATGGAATTTGTATGAAACGCATGAATAGTGACAATGGATTGATGTTTTGCAACAGGAACAGTCCAGTTTGATATGATGAACTGATATTTTGCAAATTAACGATTTACGATATGGTTTTCCAATTTTACTGAGTAACTCTGTAATTTTCGTTAAATACAATCCGGTTGCCCCACCTATGTTCTCGTTCACTACACTACTACGACTATTACGACTACTACTACTACTACTACACGGTTAAAGGTTGAACAGCAGATCTATTAGTTGAATGCCAGCTCAGTGGTCCAGGATTTAGTCATTCGCTTGCAAGACCAAAGGTCCCGAGATCGATTCCTGCGATTCTTTACACTGTCACTGATGAGTAGTGCCTATATACAACCAGTACACAATATCCGTCTTTCAGTGCTTTCAAATTTTCTAATCATGGCCTAACATTGATCATCATCGATTCATGATTTCATGTTGTCTATCAAATGGTTCACATCTATGTCGTTGGTCATGTCTTTTTACTGACTGACTAACTGACCTTTAGCTCTGATCAGTAATAGAGTTAACAACAAAATTTTTTACAAATTCACACGCTTATTACCTCTAGCCCTTTTGCATTCAATTTCACAATACAGTTATGTACACATACAGAGAGAGAGTTAGGCCGAAATGAACACCTTAGTAACAATGAAGAAAACCAACCTAAATACAATTTCATCATAGCCTTGAAGTAAAAATAATTTTTTTAATTATTAGATAATAAACGGTCTTGAACAAAAAACGAATAATGGCACCCCATGATATGAAATTTTAACAAAACCGCAGCAACCACAGATAACTACTACTAATGATTCAATTTTGATAATTTTCAAGGAAAAAGCAACTACTATTTTTTTTAATATTTATTTATCCCCTCTACAATTAATTTATTAGAATAAAAAATGCACGAAAATTAAAGACTTCCTATAGAGTTGTGTACAAGTAGTAAGTAGTGAGTGCACAACTCTAATTATATAATCATTATCAAATACACCTGAGTGTAGTAAGTATCTAAGGCTTTAATTATATATGGGGTGTGTACTATTTTAGTTTTATTTATTATCTATGCCTGAAATATGGTGTACAGTTTAGGATAAAGAGCTGATCATTTCCAGAATACATGTATATATATATATATATCGATTGTGAATATTCACTGACCAACACACTCACACACATATGTATACACAGTGATGTATAGATTCACCTTGTAAATTAATATTAAAAACATATAATTAGATACTTGTGTGAACTATGAAAATTAATTAGAAAAGTTAAAACTATGCATAGCGTGCATTATTCGAGGCTGTTATCGTTTTTTTTTCAAATTAATTATTCTTCAAATTCCCGCTCTCTCTCTCTGTGTCCATGTCGAGAGAGCGCGCTCTCACGCTCTCACCTGATTTCACCCTCTGCTCGTTCAATATTCAACTTTTCTTCTTCCTGTTCAATTGTCGTTTTTGAAAAAAATAATAAATTTAAGCTTCACAATCTTTTTTTTTGTTCATTATCAGGAAATATTCATCTCAGTTAGTTTCAATCCAAAATAATTCCCCTTTTTTTAATACGTTGATATTCAAAGATCAAGTGTGTGTGTGTGTGCGTGTGTATTCATGCCAATCCTTATTCCCTAATTGTTTGCCACTTCCCTAGTTATACATTCACGCAAAAACCAAAATGAGGAAATTAGGCCAATGATGTAACAACATTTGGTCTGGATCAAATAAGGCTATTCAATAGAAGAGTGAGTGACTGAGTGAGAGATAATAAAGTTCCTTGTTAAGTAGTGTATACAAATTGGCTAACTATCTCATATTACCTCCCACCCACACACACACACTCACCCAATGTTTTCTTCATTCGTGTACACACATTGATAGACAGTATTCATTGGAACACTGCATCAAAATTTATTTAATTATAGTTTAATTTCATGAAATCAAACAGTAAGTTTCGAATCGAAGGGTAGGTAGGAAGCTAGCTTGAAACTTCCTCGTAATAACAATAATAATAATACTTATAATTATTATTAATTATTATTGTGGGTGATGGATTTCGGATGACAGTAGGAGGTCTAAAAAAAATTCACATGAACAAGGTAAAGTTTTGTTTGGTCAGTAAACTGTGTTTATCCGATAGATAGATAGATAGATAGATAGATAAGTGAGAAAAATCAAGTTTATTAAAAACGGATGAGGGAAAATTAGGGAATTGCGAGCGAGCGAGCGAGACATGGGTGTAGTAGTAGTAATAGCAGTAATCGTAGTTTAGACGAAACAAATTATTTATAAGGACATGGAAATTATGCAATTAATTGATTAATTGGATAATTATAAAAGAAATTCTGAATAAATAAATAAATATAGATATCAACGTTTATTTTATTTTTTGATAAAACGCAAACATTATTTCCTGACAAACATTCATTCATTGATGTGGTGGATACAACTATTAATGTAAGAACACAATGGGATATTATGACTAGGGTAAAGGCAAAATCCACTTGTCTAAATACTTTGTTGTAGAAAGACTTATACGCACACACACACGCACCGAGAGAGAGGGAGATGTGTGTGTTCAGCAGTCTGTGTCATTGATTGCCCAAGCAGAATCCACTGTACATGTTTACATCGAGCGACAGGGAAGGAGAGAGAGACAGGTGTATGTGTGCGTGCAAGTGGACGGACGAGATGTATTCGAACTGGTCAATCATGTATAATGGGGAATGGGATTATTAATATTATTATTATTATGATGATGATCAGAATTGTTATGTCGATGAGATAATTTCCTTATTGATAATTGAAACTAAAAACAGAAAACTAATATTTTAAGGCAGAGTTTTGGAGATTTGCGTTTTTACACATCAATCAATGATTGTTAGACCACCGTTGGAAACCTGGAAGCACTGAAAGACGGCCGTTTCGTCCAGGTATGGGACTATTCATCAGTGGCAGTGCACATCCACGACTCCTGCACCTCACAGGATTCGAAACTGGGACCTTCGGTATTGTGTGCGAATGCCTAACCATTGGACCACTGGGCCGGCACCCAACGGTGTTAATGTCTAACTCTGATTGATCTAGGGATTTCACGTGACCTCACCCATTTGTCTTTTGTAGTTAGTGCCTACACCCGACAGGGTTGAACTCCACTGCTCACGTCTTCTCACTAGAACTCCGAGAATTTCCTAACGAAGCTAGTCACTAGCGAGCACTGTTACGATATTTTCAGTTAGAGCTTTGGAGATTTTTGTTTTTACACATTTGAAATCATTAATCAATCATTGTTAGACCACCATTAGAAACCTCGAAGCACTGAAAGACGGCCGTTTCGTCCTGCTATGGGACTCATCAGTGGCAGTGCGCATTCACGACTCCTTCACTTCGCAGGATTCGAACGCGGGACCTTCGGTCTTGTGCGCGAACGCCTAACCATTGTACCACTGGGCCGGCATCCAGCGGTGTTAACTAATAAATTATTAACTATCGTTGTTTTTACATTGTCAGTGTAGTGTATTGCTGTTTACCGTTTGCCCAACTTCCCATGAGTGCAATGTTTTCATTGACTGTATGTCACTCTGTTTACAGGCAATTAGAAAATCGTAAGTGAAATGAAATTTCTGCCTTGTATGTGCACAGATCAAGTGTAGAATTTTTGTTTTCTTTTACAGAAATACACATACATACAGTGTGTATCTGTGTAGTTTTGCCAGCAAGCATTTTATTCTCGCCAATGTATACTTGCAAGCATGCATGTGAAAGATGTTTATCAATAGGTTTATAGGTGTATATGGGAAAATTAAAAGGTGAAATTCGATAATAATAATAATAATAATAATAAGTCAACATGTGGGAAAATAAGATGATTATCATTGTTTTTTTTTCAAAAATAGGATTACACGGTTGTGAAGATTGTTAAGTTACACATTTGAAATCATGCATCGACCCGTGTTAGACCACCATTAGAAATCTGGAAGCACTGAAACATGGCCGTTTTGTCCTACACCTGTTCAGGTGTAGACCAGTAACTACCGAAGATTGTGTAAGCGGTTGCACAACTTCGTGAATTGATTGAAGTTTGACATTAACATTGTTAGATACCAGCTCAGTGGTCCAGAGATTAGGTGTTCGCGAGCAAGACCAAAGATCCTGCTGTGTTCGAATCCTGTGAGGTGCAGGAGTCGTGGATGCACACTGCCACTGACGAGTAGTCCAGTACCAGGACGAAACAGTAGTCTTTCAGTGCTTCCAGGTTTCTAATGGTGGTCTAACATGGATCAATTCATGATTATTACAAAAATGGTAGTCATTCATATTACCAAAAAACCAGTTACATTGGACACTGATCATTCAATCATTGAACATTCAACTTAAGATAATTCAAACAAAAACTCTACAGTGAAAAACAGGATAATATCAAATCAGGAATTAAAAGTAATCTGAGAAAGAAGACAGTAATTGGATAGTTGTTATTTTTGAACTAATAAAAAACCACTGAATGGAGTCTTTTCATAAAACGTTAGATGATATTTTCGATTTAATTAGGGGAATTTTGTCAAATCGCCATGATTTTCTATTCTTGTAGATAAAAAAATTTGTAGTGACTTTAATCGATGTCAGTGAACTTACTAGTTGAATTTCATAAAAAAATAAAAGAGGTTTATTCAAGTTATATTCTTTTAAGATGAGAGTGGTTTAAATATATGAAAGTATATTTCATTAAGCTGATGCTTAGGTATAATTGAATAATCGAATAACTACTACATTTCATAGTGTATGCTTTTGTGTAAGGGTGTGAGAGTTTGCGCTCGAGATCGAAGGTCCTAGGGTTCAGTTTCGAGAAGCGAGGCTTGATGAGTCCTGAACGAGGACGAAACGGCCGTCCTGTCTAACAGTGACTGGTTCATGATTTCAGAAAGGGATTTACAGAGAATTCTACAGTTTATCATATACATGACTAACTTACTTACATACTGACTTACTTACTTACTTACTTACTCCTATTCTCGCTCATGGAGAATAGGCCACCGACCAGTTTTTTCCAACCAAATCAGTCCTGGACTTCCCTTTTCAGTTCTGTCCAAGTTTTAGTTCATTCTTCTCATGTCTTCTATATTTCTCGGCGTAATATGTTCCTTGGCCTTCCTCTTTTCCTTTTAATCTTGAGGGTTCAAAGTGAGTGCTTGTCTTGTGAAGCAGTTCATGTGCTTTTTCGTCAATGTGTGTTCCTATCCACCTGCAGCGCTTTTTCTAAACTTTCTCTTCGACTGGAATCTGGTTTGTTCTTTCCCACAGTAGGTTGTTGCTGATAGTGCCTGGCCAACCAATACGAAGTATTTTACGAAGATAACTGTTCATAAATACTTGTATCTTGTGGAGGATGGCTTTGGTAGTTCTCCATGTTTCCTCTCCATACAGTATAACTGTCATGACATTTGTATTAAAAATCCTGATTTCGGTGATGATTGATATTTGTTTGGAGTTCCAGATATTTTTCAACTGTAGAAATGACTAACTTACTTTATCGAAATTATGGATTGCTCAATGTTAGATCACCATTAGTAAAATCCAGTAGACACCGAAAGATAGCCGTTTCGTCCTGGTATGGGACTACTCATCAGTGGCAGTACACATGCATGATTCCTGAACCTTTAGTCGTGCGCGCGAACACCTAACCTCATGATTTCAATAAGTAATTCAACAATCTTCACAGCCCCGTAGTGTAACTAAATTTAGTTCGATAACTAGGACAGTCCATTAAAAGCTGCGATAGCTATTACCCAATACATACCTACAACTTCATTTCATGGGATTTTCACAAACACAAATCTCCTTTGCTATAATTTACCAAGAAAAACACAATGTGACATATAACATTTATCAAGCAAACAGAAAAGGCATGATTCTTTCTTCTGTTTGGAAAAATTACCTAATAACCATGGGGCACACGATTCATCATTATTATCCAATGCTGATTTCAATATTGTTTTTGGCAGCGGTAATGAATGTCGTACCATTGCACCGTATAGACCATATTCAGCCATTATACTACTTTTACCCCATTTCTTTTCAGTTTTACGCCATTTTGCACGTCGATTTTGAAACCATACCTATTAAAAATAGAATATAATTGAAGAGTTCAGTTTTCAGAAATTTGGTTAATTACAATAAATGTGAATAAATCAAATTAAACTTTATGTGCATTTCATTCATCACCCGTGAAGAATTTCGTCGGAAAAAATCAAAACAACAGTTTCACAATAGTTCAATGCCGAATTGATGATGTAAGGAAATATAATTGGATAAATTGTAAACTAGATTGCTGAGTGAAACGATGAATTTGCCTGAAATGTATTTGACAAAACTTACAAATATGAAAACTTTCCTTTTTAATACACTAATTAAGCAAGACCGAAGGTCCTGGGTTCGAATCCTGCGACATGCAGGAGTCGTGGATGTCCGTTGCCACTGATGAGTAGTCCCGTACCAGGATGAAACGGCCGTGTTTCAATGCTTCCAGGTTTCTAATGGTGGTCTAACATTGATCGTTCCATGATTTCAAATGTGTAACTTAACTCAGAGAACCAAACACCACCACCGCAATCATCCACCTGAGCTAGAAATCTTCTCCACCATCTCAAAATGTGTAACCTAACAATCTTCACAGCTCCGTAATGCAATTAAGTTTATGTAAAATGTCGATAGGAATTATTTGAGTTTTTGTACTAATGCGTATTCACACAACCTCTGGAATGGTAATCGAAGTCGGGACCTTTAGTTTTGCTCATGAACCGTATCAGGTGTGAAGCAGTTACCCGTATAGCACAACTAGGTTTTATTACCAGCCACTAATAAACCAATTCGTCTCTTTTTATAAAGTTTCAGAGAACAATGAGTCGATATAGTTGATCTGAAAATGCGTGATAAATTTACGCTATACATATTTTGAAAATTTTGGTTACGCACATATATATCTGTGTACAAAAACAATTTGTCATAATCTGTAATCGATTTTATGGCCTAGAATAATGCAACAATTTCCAAATTCTTTGTATATTAGGTTAATTTCCTCTGTCCTTTATTTACAGTTAACACCCTATATTTGTTTAAACTTTTGTTCAATTGAACTTAACCAAACATAAAATGCCTTGATAAGTATATGTGTGTGACCAAATCATTCAGGATGTATAGCGCAAATACACCATCCATTTTTCAGATCAACTATGTCTTTTCGTTGCTCTACCAAAGTTATGGAGCTTGTTGAGTTTCATTAAAATCATGAATCGATCAATATCAGGTCATCATTAGAAACCAGAAAGCACTGAACGGCCATTTAATCTTAGTGTAGCACTCATTAACGGTGTGTATCTACAACGTCACGAGAGGAAGTCGAGCCTTCAGGACCTTCCGTCTGATTCGTGATCACTTAATCTCTTGACTACTCAGCCGGAATCCTATAGTGTTAATAACTAACTTAAATCACTTCATAATATTCGCTTGGCCTGATCAGTTGTGCTTGATAGGTAACCAGTGCCTCACACCCAACACATTTGAACTCGACTGGTTATGGCGTCTCTAAGAATTTTCCCACAAAGTAAGTCTTTAAGTTAACAATAATAGATCTTTGTAATCCAATGATTTGACTTCTGACAGGAAAAGAATTTTAAATATAGTCTTCAAAAGATTTCCTGTCGTTTATATAAGTTAAGTACATAGCACAACGAAATATTCATGATACATATCGTTGTTGACCGTCACTAAATATACTTGGAGATTTTCAGTAGAAATTAATTCTTCCATCTAATGATATAGATTTACCGATCATTGACTAGGTGACTACCTTTATGATCAACAATATTATACTTTCTAAACTTAAATATAACTCCACCTGGAGCCCTTCTAGGGTTATCGTCGGTCGTTTTATTTACCGTCGATGGCCGTATTTTAATGTAATTTGCATTGGAAATTTCATTTCAGGTCTTAACTTGTAACATAGTTTTGTTTTCCATTAACAGGTCCATAACAGATGTAGATAACTTTAATTACTTGAAACAAAATCGTCAATAAGAATTAAGCTTTAATCTAAACCAGCAGCTCATTAAATGAGTCTAAAATTAACCAGAAGTGATGGATACATCACAGTCAGCATATACTGAGAACGTTGTCAGTTAGTTCAGTCGTTAGACCATCATTGAAAACCTGTAAGCACAAGGCGGCCGTCTTGCTCTAGTATGAGATTTTGCACTAGTGCGCATCCATGACCTCTGGAGTGGGAATCGAACTTAGGACCTGCACTGTCGCTCACGAACGTTTTTCGGTGTGAGGCAGTTATCAACAGGACATTATTCTCTCAAATCCTAACCTTCAGAGTTCCTCATCACCTTTATCTTTTTCTTTTTAGGTTTATTTCACTAGATTCTACTTCTTGAATAATATGCTAGAACCCTAATCTCTCCGTTTACTGCTAATACTTCTACTATCTCTAGCACTATGGGATTTGAATTAATAATTACATCTCAGTGCTACTGTAGTATGGTAACTTGAACTGATGTACGTACGTACGAAGTACTACATTACTGTTGATTGATTGATTGATTGACAGAACACAACGGATCAGGTCATGGAATATCACTCGTTGACTGAACTCAAGCATTCACACCGTTGAATGCCAGCTCAATGACCAAGAGGTTAAGGATGAGACCGAAGTTCCTGGATCGTCGGTGCACACCCATAATAAGTCCTATGCTAAGAATAAATGACCGATCAGTGCTTTCTGGTTTCTAAATATGACCCAACGTTAATCCAATCATACTTTGAATAAAATTCAACCATCTCTAAACATTTTATCATAATACTTTTACTGCTTACTTGTATTCTATCTTCAGGTAGTTCAGCTTTCATTGATAACAATTCACGTTGATAAACATCTGGATAGTGAGCTTCATGAAATGCTTTCTCTAATTCTTTCAATTGTCCACTTGTAAATATTGTCCTAAATAAAATCAATACACCAGATAAACGAATAAATCAGTTTAGATCAAATTAGTACAACAAACAAACAGCTATTCACAAAGTGATGATAGATTTTTGTATAGAAAATGGATTAACTATTCAAATTCTTACACTATGATGCTAGATGATCACAGACGATCACAGATCACTTAGCCATTCTACATCACAAAGAACAACAAAAGTTTAGGAGAAGATGATCAATGTAGCGACAACCTCTGAAGCAGTATATTTCAACGTAGACAAGAGAAAAGGTAAGATTCTTCAATATAACACACAAAAGACACCAACCAAATCACATTTGACATTGAAGCATTAGACGATGTGGAAAACTTCACATATATGGGCAACATCAATGTTAAACAAGGTGTATATAATACAGATGTAAGGACATGGAGTAAGAAAGCAAGGGTAATTGACGTACATCTGCAATGCAAGACAACTGTCTACTAACAGCGGAGTTAGAATTTGTGACATAAACATCAATACAGCTCAACTGTTTTGAGCACAAACTTGGGGAAGCAAGAAAGCCATCATCCACAAGATAGAAGACTACCTCGACGAGCTATGTTTTGTGGTGTTGGAGTAGGTTGGAAGAAAGTTAGGGGCGGCCAAACCAAGACATGGCACAAATCCATGAAGTCACTGACAAGTGGACTGAGTCATGTTGGTAGATGTAGGCTACTTGGTTGGGGTCCGCGAGACGAAAGTCACCAATGGTTAGAGACCTATAACGACATGACTCAACATCATTTGCAATGAAGCAAGTGCATCCATACGTTGAGCTCTCTCAAATCCTAATCTTCTGGATTCGTCAACACCTCTACCTTTGTCTTTCTGAAGTTATTATCTCACTGAATTATACTTGTTGAATAATATCTTCAAACCCTAATCTTCTTCATTACCATTAATACCTCTACTATCTTTATCACTATGGGATTTGATTTGACATTTGCGTCTCTGTGCTAATGTGGTATGACAACCTGAACTTATGTACATACGTACGATGTTCTACGTTGCTACTGACTGACTGAGAAGTGTTCAGTAACAGTTGTCCATGCAACATAGTTCAGATGTTTTTATAAAAAACTTGGTTAACTATTCAAATTCTTACGCTCTGATGCCTTGATAAATTCAAACAAAGTTAGAACAATATTTTTTGCAGAATAAAATGAATTCATTTAATTTCTGTATGTTGTCCTTCGAAAAATCCTGTTTTGCGCGACTGCGGTAATAAAAACTCAAATAATGATTTAGTTGGATGAGTTTATTTGATGCGATCGTTCACACAGACAGACGAAAGGACTAAGGGCGGGGAAGCGAAGGCGAATAGAACAACTCGATATGATGTGGCATAACTAAGCACTTATAGTCAGTTAGAAATCAGCTAGACATGTGCTAAGTGATGTAAGAAATCTGCATACTTACTCGCGTAAAAACCAACCAAGATTATAAGCGAATCACTGACAAGGTTGAAATACTTATGAATCATAACTCCAGAAGGATGGATGGATCAAGTAATTTTGTCCGCGGGCTGGACTAAGTCATGTGGGCTCAACACGCTAGGACACACACTCCAAGTGTCAATTTGAGACGACTTTTTATGAACAGCCGCCTTCAAATATAACGGAATCATGTTATTCTGTCAATAGTTTTATTCAAATATTAGTTGGTCAAACATTGAATCACTGAATCACAAGGCGAGCCATCAGCTGGAATTCTCATGTCCATTGGAGAAAATGAAGGCCGAAAAACACTTTGCGCCGAAAATGAAGACAAACATGAGAAGAATGAGTAACAATTGGATAGAACTAGGAAGGAAGTCCTAGTGTAGTGGACGAGATCACAGGTGGGGCAACCGAATTGTATTTAACGAAAATTACAGAGTTACTCAGTAAAATCGGAAAACCATATCGTAAACGGTTAATTTGCAAAATATCAGTTCATCATATCGAACTGGACTGTTCCTGTTGCAAAACATCAATCCATTGTCACTATTCATGCGTTTCATACAAATTCCATTGTGTTCCCACTCTTCCTTTCTTGATCTTCCCCCATGTTCTGCTGCCGGACATTACGTTGACACTCACGTCCTATACTACTTATAATTAGCTCGCACCACACTAGGACAGAGTAGGTTGGAGAATGTTAGTCGACGGCCTATGTTTATAAAAGTGATCCTATGAGTTTTAAACAGATACTGTATTCAACATTATACTATAATAAGTGACTAAAATGTTATCATATATATGTATGTATCTCTGAAGAATAAATCATTATAGCCGATTGACTTACCTATGTCTTCTACGTTTGTTTGATTTGAGATTATTAGTAGTGTTATTGTTATTACCGTCCAGATCACCACTATCACCGCACTCATCGTCATCATCTCCGTCATCAGCATCACCACTATCATTGTGGTCACCTCTCTGATGATGATCATTCCTGTCGTTACAATCGGATTTCATGAATACATGCTCCGGATTCATGAAATCTGTCAATAAATTGACATTTCCAGGTGATGTTAAACAGTTGGATGTGATATTGGATTTTTTATGTACAAAATTAGTAGGAATCGATTTTCTAGATTTCATTCTGTATTCACGTTTCGGTTTATAAGTAGTAGGGCTAGTTATAGTACTACTAGTAGTACTAGTAGTACTAGTAGTAGTATTTGTAGTGCTACTATTACTAGCAGCAACATAATCATTATTCATTCGAGAAATAATATCCGCCGTTGTACAGTTCATGACAGAATAATGAATAGGATTTATAAAGTTAGATGTTACAGCTGATAGTTTGTCAAGATTGCTTGTATTATAGCAATTAGTCAATGAACACTGGGATTGAATGGAATGTTGTAATGAATTGTCTTGTTTAGTATTGTTGTTATGAGAGTCTAGTCTACTACTAGTAGTAGTGTATGGTAGATTCCAATAGGAATTATCATAATGATAATAAGGAGTGTAGTGTTGTTCTACGGAAGGCAATAATGATGAAATCAACATGGAGGATGAGAATGCTTGTTTGTCATAATTGAATTTATTGTGTTGTAATAAAGTGTCATTGAGAAACTCTGTACTGTAATTTTTACCTGAATCAGTAGTATTCAATGTAGGTGTTGTTGACTGAATAGGACAATGGAGAGGGTGTTCAGTGTTAGGATTGAAAAGAATTTCTAAGGGGGTGTTTTTTTTTAGAAAAAAACAAAAAGGAGAATGATAATTAGTGGAGTGAAAAAGAATAAGGGGAAATTTGGTTTCGTGCATAGAATAGTCATTAGAATAATCCTAATTTACAAGTCCCAAGTAAAAGTCTACTTTTTTCATCATGGTATGGGATCAGTAGAGCTCAACCCTGTTGGGTTTCGGTAGTAACTACCGAAGACAGTGAGTGAGGTTGTGTAAAATCGTGCATTGATCAAAGTTGGGCATTAACATAGTGTGATTTTGGCTCAGTTAAGCGTTCGTGGACGAATCTGAAGGTCCTGGGTTCTATTCCCACTGGGAGCTTTCATGTATGCACACTGCTGATGAGTTCCATATCGGGACAAAACGGACGTCTTTCAGTGCCACAAGGTGGTGGTCTCAAAACGGTTAATTCGTGACTTCAGTAACAAAAGTGTACATACTCTAAGGTTTTATTAATTCAATCTAATTTGATTTAAAAACATTCTGAAAAAGCATTTTTCTATTGTCCAAAACAAACTTTTGGAAAGCAAACTTTTAAAAAGCATTCATTTAACCGGACGATTATATGTATGACTAAATAGCATTTACAATTTTTAAATTTAAAAGAGAGACAATATAATTCTAAAAAATTTTCCGATAGAAATTTTTTTTGAACTCATAAATCGATCAATATTAGACCAAAGCATTAGAAACATTGAAGCACTGAAAGACAGTCGTTTCGTTCTGGAATGGGACTACTCATCAGTGGCAGTGCGCATCCATAACTACAGTTACTCGTAGGATTCAGACTGAGGACCTTCGGTCTTGTGCGCGAACGTCAAACTTCTGAACTATTGAGCCGGTATCTAACAGTGTTTATGTCTAACTTTGATCATTCTAAGGATTTCGCAAAACTCCACGCACTGTCTTTGATGAGCACTACTTCACACCCAAACAGGATTAAAGTCCATTCGGGTCATGAATGCACACTGCTGACGAGTCCAATACCAGGACAAAACGAATGTTTTTCAATGCTTTCATTTTCTAATGGTGCTGTCTAACATTGATCGATTCATGATTTCAGCCATGTAACTCAACAATCTTCACAACCGTTTACTGCTAATACAGATCTTTAAGTTGTCATCATTTTATGTCTTTTGGTCAACTTAACTTTTCAGAATTAAAAATCAATCTACAAAGCCAATAAATCAACTCAATTACAAAGTACAGAAATTCACCGAATTATAAAATACAACAAACGCATATTCTCAATTAGAGTTATGGAGATTAGTGTTTGTACACATTTGAAATCATCAGTCAATCATTGTTAGACCACCACTAGAAAGAAACCTTGAAGCACTAGAAGACGGCCGTTTCGTCCCGGTAGGACACTCGTCAGCAATGCGCATCCCCAACTCCTGCATCTCACAGGATTTGAACCCGGGACCTTCGATATTGTACGCCAACGCTTAACCTCTGAACTACGCACATTCCATTGGAAGTTTTAAATATAAATGAAACATTTGATTCAATGTGTTCTCGAGTTGTCTCTCCCTCTCTCTCTCTCTTTATCTCGTAAATTCTATTGAATAATTGAATTTTCTATCATTATGAATGAATTAAAAGCATTTTTCAACTTGATAAATAATAAATTTTTTTTGTAACAAATACTATTAAAAACGAACAAAAAATATTCATTTAAAATTATGATATTCAAATAGGTGTTAATTAAAAAAAATAGTGATGAAAATAATTGATATATATATGCCTAAATAACGTTGTCATTCTTGTTTTGTTTTAATTTGTTATTTTTGTTCAAGTATCAATGTTAACGTTCAATGTTAAGTGTTCATTTGAAATTTCATTTTTTTTACAAAAAAATAATTTATATTTTCTTTTAATAAATATATATTTCATTTTATAAAATATAATCTTAGTTAAAAAAAATAATAGGAAAAGAAAGTGAAAATTTTTTTAAAAGATGTTTATAAAGTGGTTTCACACAATTTTTTTTCCTTTAAGAATTCATTCACAGTACATACTAGTTATTTTACTTTAAATAGGATTGAATCGTTGAAATTCCGATTTTGTAACGACTATGTTTATGATTTCATGTATATTTATGTTATGCTCAAGTCAGTTGATATACTTGAAACTATTACGAGTTCAATTTAGTCGGTAAACGAGAACGAAGACAAATGATCCAGTGACATGATAGGTTACTCTAATCCGAGCGTCCCAAGATCCCAACAATTTAGAAATCGTCATAAGATGTAGGATAAGTTGTAATTGTTCGGATGATCTTTTCTCCTCATATTTTAACATCATTGTGATCTGTCTTAGTGAGTACATTATTTCGATTATGTAATGATGGTTGCAATTAGTGAATTTATCTAAACAAACGAATCATCGTTAAAGCTAGCAGAATGAATATATATGCGTAAGTGGCAAGCCATACTCAAGCATATCTGCTCATACAAACTCAATAATAAAAAAGAGCAATTGTATAGATAAGCTACTGCTTGGTCAGTCGAAAGATCAGCTTAACCAAGTTAAATGTAAACAAATTCAAATGCGTGTGAGGTGCTGCAACTTGTCCATCATGTATAGATCTTTCTTCGTTTAGTCTAAGTTTAACCAAAGTATATATCAAATATATGGTGTGTCAATAATGATCATAGTCAGGAGACCTATTCCTTCCTTCTAGGAACTTGATATACGAAATCATCTTACTCGGTAAACGGAACAAAGAACAACGATACAGTAACACGATAGGCTATTCTTATCCGATTGTCTCAGGCCATGCTAATGAGAGCAAAAGTCTTGATAAGGCGTAGATAATGTATTCTACAGGCACCCAGACAATACGAGGTCTACAAGCACACAACTGAAGCTTATTTAAACAATTGGTAAAGCGCTCTTGGTGAAAGCCACAAAAATAGCGTACTAAAATAATCTCATCAACCAATCACAGTCAAGGATTTTCCAAGTGAGAAATGTAAGCCGAAGGTCAAAGAAGCGTCTTTGGCACAAAAACAGAAAAAAATTCAAAATTTCAGTAATAAACTACAAAATTAGGACCTTTTCCAAGTGAGTTCTGGAGATCTAACCTCGCGAACAGAACTTCTTAACTAGAATGTACCTGTAATGATCCAAAACCATTACAAATTAAGTAGAAATTCATGTCCATCGCATAAATCATGAGTAACTATTTTGAATTAAGTAGCCAACTGGGCAATGCACTGCCATTCAAAACAAACGTTACTAGGTTCGAATCCCAGAATGGCTATCGACTATGGCATACATACGTACACATCCAGTTGACAAAATCTCAATTAAGATAAAACTGGAATCCTGAATTTCTCTGTTAACCAACATTCAAATTTAATAAATCTCTTTACATAATTACTTATACCAGTTATGAATTTAAATTAATTTTAATGACTAAACTTCTAGTCAATTCAACAATCCAAGAAATTAATATGATAAAAAGGAGAGAATCAGAGAATAATAG
Source organism: Schistosoma turkestanicum (assembly GCA_944470395.2). Taxonomy (NCBI): domain Eukaryota; kingdom Metazoa; phylum Platyhelminthes; class Trematoda; order Strigeidida; family Schistosomatidae; genus Schistosoma; species Schistosoma turkestanicum. Next base: position 71,647,715 of record OX103979.1, read on the forward strand.
TTTGAATATCAGTGTAACTCTGAATATGAGAGAGTTGAGAAATGGAAGTAGTAAATGCGATTCAAGAATCTAAACTAATACAACATTGTTGGCAACGTTAGATCTTCAGAACTCACTTGACATAAAGGCCTTAATTGTGGATTTTATTCATTGGCTTACCAGCTGACCTTGAGATTACATTTCCCACAAGGAAAATCCTTGGCTATGATTGGTTAATATGTTGTTTTAGTGTGCTATTTTTGTGGCCCTCCCAAGGACGTTGCTATGATGCAAAAATAAACTCGATTTGTGTGCTTGAGCTCATTCTTTTTGATGGGTGTTTGTAGAATACACTTTCTACACCATTTCAAGCATTTTTCTTCAGTTAGTTTGGAGCAACGGATAAGAGTAGCCTACCGTGTTACTGGTACATTGTATCGTTCTCGTTTATTGACTAAGTTGAACTCGTAATAGTTTCAAGCATATCAAGTGATGAGCATAACAAAATTGAAATTTCGTTGGCTACCTGAAAATATATACAAATATTAGTTCACCTCAGAGATGGAAGCTGTTTTTTTTGATTGATAAATGATATATATAAATATTCGTCTTTTCGGACATTTTCTAATGTTTATCAAATAGCTCACTAATTTGGCCACTTCTGATGGACTCACTTTATCACATTTCCCTCCCTGAAAAAATAAGTCACCATCTTAGATTTGTAAATCTCCCCCTTAACTTATATGAATACACCGTTTCAAACGAACGCCCGAACCTTTCGTCTAAACACTTATTCATTTTGGAAGATATCATTGAGCGAAGCCGAGATTGAAGATTATTTCAAATGATTTTCTGTCTTGTACACTACCCCTGACGAAACAACTCTACTTGTTGTCAGCGTTCTTATTTTTTGCCTCACTACTCTACTGTGGGAGAGAACAAACCAGTGGAAGAGGAAATCAGGAAGAAGCGGTGGAAGTGGATAGGACACACGCTACGAAAAGCACCTAACTGCGTCACAAGACAAGCCCTCACATGGAACCCTCAAGGCAAAAGGAAAAGAGGAAGGCCAAGGAACACACTACGCCGAGAAATAGAGAAAGATATGAGAGGAATGAACAAACATTGGACAGAACTGGAGAAGGAAGCCCAGGACAGAGTTGGTTGGAGGAAACTGGTGAGCGGCCTATGCTCCATTGGGGGTAGTAGGCGTAAGTAAGTAAGTACTGTTATCGTAACTAAACTGGGAACAATTCGATACATTTTATTCCCAATAGTTTCCTACCATATTGACATGACACATCGAATCATGCTAAAAAATTTTTATGGTATCGGTCATGAAAATCCAGAAGAATAAAAACTTGTTAAGATAGATAAATGAAGGAATTAGTGAAACATCTGGCTATAAATATGTTTGTTTTTCAGTGGTCAAGAAAATATCAACAAACTTTGACTTTTAAGCTGGAAAAATAAAACAATATTACACACGAACTAACTAACTGACTGACTAACTAAACGACAAGAAACGATGACAAGTGATAAAAGAAAGAGATTTTTTATTAAAAAATAACAAAAAGCAGGTGGGAAGGTCAATCGTTTGCTCAATCCGACGAACTCCTACTTCCCTACCATCATCACAGTATCATTGTCGGACAATATATGTGTACATTTATTTACACTACACAGACAATCAAAACATTAGTTAGACAAGCTTTGACTGACTGTTCATCACTCATAGTTATTCGTGTGTGCGTGCGTGTATGTGTGCGTGTATGATTTACTCAGCTGCTTCAAGTGTACACCACAAAATGATCAGTAGTATTCAGCTATAACAATGAATAACCAGTAAGTAAGAAAGCTGTAGTGATGTCACAGTTTAGTCGATGAAAATTAATTGAGCGTATCATTTCATACTAATCCAATCATAAGTTGAATTCGGTTTTTAAATAATGCACTTGAAAATAAAATAATCATGAGCGTAACCTATGGAAAATTGATTTCAGTAAATTTGAAAAAAATATGGATACATAACAAGGTAGTAAGTATGTATGTATGTATATATGAGAAATAATGAGGGTGAAATTGTAAGAGATTATTTCAATAAGACTAAGGATGGTTAAGAAATTATTTTTAAGATGAGATGATTTGTTTCTGGTTTTATTTATGGGTCATTCAGTATAAACAAAGTTGACTGGAGGGGATCAGTGAATGGAAGAATCGAATCTAGGCTTTGCGATTATTGTTTTAGCTGAGATTAGAGTTTTCACAGATTAAAATCATCAATCAATCATTGTTAGGACCATCATTAGAAACCTGGAAGCACGGAAAGGCAGCCGTTTCGTCTTTGTATGGGACTACTCATCAGCGCATAACCACGACTCTTGCACCTCTCAGGATTCGAACCTAGAACCTTCGGTCTTGAGCGCGAACGCCTAACCTCTGGACCACTGGGTCGGTATCCAACGATGTTAATGTCTAACTGTGATCAATCTAGAGATTTTGCACGACCTCACTCATTTGTCTTCGGTAGTGTTAGCTTCCGACTAGTTTTAACATTTGTAATTATTTATCAGTAATATGTTCTCCAAAGTTATGGATGAATACTGTTGAAGAACCTTGACTAGATGAAAAGATTCTGCAGATCATACAATTTCATGATAAAGATAATCTTTAGGTAGTTTGAATTATTTTTCCTGGTTAGCGTTTTTTGAGCGAGTTAGTTTTGTACAGGACAGGGTCGTCATTGCTATGCCCAACCCGTCTCCATTATCCAGGCTTTAAACAGGTAGTAACCACAGAGGGGCTCCAGGCGCAGAAGATTCAAGTGTTCACTGACAGCTGTCTACGCAGAATGCTTCAGGTTCACTGGTCGAATATCACCAGAAACAACCTAATGTGGGAGAGAACAAACCGAATTCCAGAGGAGGAAGAAATTAGGAAGAAGTGCTTGAAGTGGATATGACACATATTGAGGAAAGAACCCAAGTACGTCACCAGACAAACCCTCACTTGCAATCCTTAAGTCAGACGGAAAAGAAGAAGATCAAAGGACATATTACGCCATGAAATGGAGCCAGACATGAAGAGAGCGAACAGTGATTGGATAGAAGTGGAAAGGGAGGTCCAGGACAGAATAGGCTAGAGAATGCTGCTCAGCGGTCTTTGCTCCGTTGGCGGTAACAGACGTAATCAGGTCAGTAAGTAATCTGCAAATGACAATTATTTCTCAAAATATTTAATTATATAAATTTCAGTAGTCATCAGTATTTTTACTACTTACATTGTATTAGTAATATTCTATATTTTTAAAGTCAGATATTCTTTCTACATAAATTTAAACGAATTTCTCATTACTACTGGTTGTTTAAGAAAAAATTAACCTGTAAATATACTTTTTAGGAAACATACTATATTAGTAAATGTTCATGTTGAAACTTGTGTGAAATTCAACCATGAACTGATGTTCGTCGTGTGGTTTAACACTAAGGACTGACTTTAATTACAGAATCACCATAAACTAGGTAGTACTAGGTGATTATTTCATTCGTGATTAAAGACTTAGTGAAATTTTCCGCCAAATACTTCACTAACACATCAAATCTATAATCTGAAGGTCGCGTGGAAGGTGTTTAACTTCCACATCGCTGAGTTGACATTTATAATGTCACTAACACTTTCCACTTCTACCGATTCGCGACATGATGCAACTATAGTTTAGTGTTATAAAGTTAACTGTTGATTAGCATACTGATAATCTCAGTGATTGTTCTAAAATATGCGCAACATAAATTTAGCTATTCGTATGGGAGTCATAACTCCAGCTGCAACTCCTTTGGAGTTACTGCCGGCCCAAAGCCCGGATACAGGAGGAGGGTTAGGCATGGCGTTAGTGACCCCATCTTATAGAAAACCAACTCGCTAAAAAAATAACGCTAACCACAAAAAAAATAATTTAAACCACTTAAACTGTGCTCCGGGAGTTAGAATGTCTTCATTCAGAAGCAATATAAGACTCACGAAATTAAACGGTTTATTTCTTGTTAAGGGTTAAAAATTATTTGAACAAAATACTTCCATTTTGACATGATATTATCTGAAGAATCACACTGTGAGATAGAGAATATTTCATTAGTTATTAGTGACAGCTCACAGACTTGGTATAAATCCAATATTTTGGGGCAGAGTTTTGGAGGTTTGAGTTTTTACACATTTAAAATCATCAATCAATCATTGTTAGACCACCATTAGAAACCTGGAAGCACTGGACGGCCGTTTCGTCCTGGTATCGAACTCATCAGCAGTCCGATAGTAAGGCGTTCGCCTACAATGCCGAAGGTCCCGGGTTCAAATCCTGCGAGGTGCAGGAGTCGTGGATGGGCACTGCTGAGTCCCATACCAGGACGAATGGTACTTACTAGATAGACGATTTTTTTACAATCCTGTGTGAATAGTCACTACAATTCTTATTATGTCATATTTTTTACAAATAATCTAAAATGAAAATATTAGCTAATCGATTTTATTTCAGTATGATAAAAAAAATACTGTCAACATTTAATAAGCTCAATGTTCTAGATTCAATCCTTAACATAATCATAATCATACATCATTAGTAAAGTCTTAAACTAATGATGAACATATTTGGTCAATGTTTCAATGTTCGTGGCACTAATGTCAACTGATGAACGAAAATGACCTTGAAAATCTTTCGACTGTTGTTTAAAATCGTACTAAATTCACTGTTGATTAATGCAGCGAATTCATGTGTGTGTGTGTGTGATCATATTTCACGGAAGTATAGTTAGCTTTTATTGATTTATACATGTATGCATGTGTTGTTTCGACATGAAAGTGTCTAATTTCATCATATTTTTTTCATGAAGATGAGAAAATGTATTGATAAATTTTAGAAACTAAAAAAAATAAACAATCAAGTCAGTTTCGGTAGGGAAAAAAAGCATAACTTCACTCTTGTTGTTGTTCACCCACTCTAAAGGAATTCTTCAAGATATATATATATATATATAAAGAGAGAGAGAGGGAATTAAAGCAATTTACACATGTGTCATAATTAATTTGTTTAAAAAAACACATATTCATGCATTTGTTTATGCGTGTATATATAAAACTAGTCCACATGATTAGCCAATCGCTAGAATGTTTGGTTAATCTGTCAGACTATTATTATGATGTTGATAAATTTTTCTTATGGGATGAAAGACAGTGTGTCTAAAAGAGAAAACTAATGAATGTTTCAAGGGAGAATATTGTTTAATTGAAGATTTGAAGTCATTTACTTTAAACTAATTTCTTTTTGAGTGATAAGTTGTTATGATAATGGGCTGTAGATGATTTTTTTTTCACAGATTAATATTGATTGGAGTATGAAATAACATTGAACAGGTGTTGCATTGTAATAATAAAAATATTGAGCTCTTCTTAAGACATTTAGTTCATTCAATAATATACGTTAATTTTTTGTGATTATTGAGTCACTGCTTAGTAGTTTAGAGTTCTGACATTAGCAGTGTTAGATACGGCCTACTGGTCTAGATCGAAGGTTGTGGGTTCGAATCCTGCGAGTTTCAGGAGTCGTGGTATGCGCACTGCCAGTAATGAGTCCCCTATCAGGACAAAACCGATGTCTTTCAGTCCTTCCAGGTGTCTAATGGTGATCTAACACTGATCAATTCACAATTTCAGTCAGGTGACTTAACAATTTCCACAACCCTATCATGTAAATCAGTCAATTTGTCATGTAGACATAATTACTCGATGATATCCATACATAGACATGATTGACTGCGACTTGATGTTTGCTACTGTGGCTGCTGATGATGATGTTGACGGTGTTGTTGAGAAGAACAAGGAAAGTTCCACAATAAAAAGAACCATCTTGCTCAGACAATGAAACTCCACCGTAATGACTGAATATCAATTGAAATTCGTTCATGTATTATCGAAAGTCAGAAACTATTGAAAAGTTTGGGCTTTTCTTACCTAGTTAGCAACGTGAAACATTTGGAAATTAAGGAGAGTTATTTTACGGTGTATCAACATCAAACCTGTAGATGGAATTTTCCTAGCCAGTATAATAATTTTATTGTATCTGTTTGTTAATTATAATTCTGCAAAAAATATGCATGAAATCGAGTTAAAATTCGTTTGTACAATAGAACAGCATCATCAGCAACAACCTACTGTGGCTGAGAACTAATCAGATTTTTCCAGATGAAAAAGAAATCAGGAAGAAGCGGTGTAATTGGACAGAACACATATTGAGGAAATCACCCAACTGCGTCAAAGGACAAGACTTTACTTGGAATTCTCAAGGTTAAATGATAAGTGGGAAACCAAGGAACATATTTCACCGAGAATCGGAAGCAAACTGCCTCGCGAGCTGGAAGAAAACTACGGGCGGCCAGACCAAAACATGGAACAAATCCGTGAAGTAACCGGCAAGTGGACTAAGTAATGTTGGTAGATGCAAACTACCTGGTTGGGATCCGCCAGACAATAGTAGTCGACGGTTAGAGCTCTTGAATGATATGGCTCAAAATCGTTTGCAATGGTGCAGATGCATTCATTCTTTGTGTTCTCTCATCATCTTTATCTTTCTCTTTTTAAATTCATTTCACTAGATTATACTTCTTGAATAATATCTTCGAACCCTAATGTTTCTGATTACAGCTCATACTTCTACTATCTCTACCACTATGAGGAATGAACTGACAATTGCATCTCCGTGTGGTAATGTGGAATGGCCACTTGAACTGATGTACGTGCGTGTAGAGTTCTACGTTTTAGCTGACTGACTGAACGAAAAGAATGAATAGCAATCGGCTAGAACTGGAGAAAAGGTACAGGACAGAGCAGGTTGGAGAATGCTATTTGGAGACATATGCCACATTAGGGGTAGTAACAGACGTAAGTGCATAAGTAAGTAAGCAAGTAAGTAGGTAAGTAACTTATTAAGTAACTAAGTAATAAAGCAAGTGATAATGATTAGGAAATGTGTTTTATTGATCGCAACTTATGATTATTATTTTCAAACCCAGGGCATCTACTAGATGAAACTTATTAATCACAGTGACTATATTTTATATAGTTAAGGTTATTTTACCTACAGACATTCGTTTTTTGAAGAATACACAAATTGCTTACCATATAAACCATGAGTTCAACTTATTATGACAGGACTGTTTTTACTCTGAAGACATTTCGATTAATAAAACAATAACTGCTGGTTTACAAATTAACCGAATGAATAATTGTTAGGAATATGAAAGCGAATTATTGAGAGGTTATAGACTAAGATCGTTTTTTTCCGGTTAAATTTAATATCGGTTGATAACAGTATCGATTATTGAATATTTGATTGTGTGTATGTGAGTGTGCGTGCGTACTTGATTATTATATGTCTAACCTATTATTGCCTGACCATATAAATACTTAAGCCATTGCTTCAGTACGCGACGGTTGGCTTAGTCGCCTTCGCCGATTCGCTTCGTTTTGGTTTGGTTTGCTTTGCTTGTACACTTTCGATTCTCATGTCTATTTGCATAAATAAATGAGTGAAATAAATTTATCTGCAAGACTGTGTTTCGATTCTAACTGCCGCCGTCGAATAAACGGGGATGGACAGGAAGATTTATTTCACTGCACACTCGATCATTCGTCCACAATTGGAGTCAAGTCGTGGACCACTAAAGGATAATGATTTGTTGCCCGACTTTTCAATCAGTAGTGTTTTCATAATTTAAAAAATATTGATTTTATAATTTAAAAAATTCTTTAAGTCAAAAATGCTAAAACTATCGGTTTTAATTGGAGTTATATACAATTTCAACCTGTCAAACTGCAGTTGGTCTATACACCTAATGATTGCGTCAGATAACTAATTCAAATATATGTATATCTTGTGGTGGTGTTTTTCGTTCTATGAGCTGGATATCCAGCTCAGTAGCTCATCCACCAGAGCTACAAATTTTCTCCCCCATCTCTTATATATATATATATCTGCCTAAGAAAGATAATGTGAGAAAGATGTACACAGTAAACAGTATATTTTCAGAAGAATGAAATACAAAATGAATTTTAATGGTTGAAATCACTAACTAATTTAAAGCTAGATCATTTTAATATGGGACTCGTCAACAGTGCACAACCATAACCTTCGCACACAAGAATCGAATTCAGAACCGTCGGTCTGGTGTACTAACGTTTAACCTTTGGACGACTGAGTCAATATTCAAATAGTGTTAATGTCTAACTTTAATCAATCCATGAGTTGTCGAAGTAAATATTGGAATAACCATGAAATAATCAAAGAACAGCTCAGTATTCAAACATTATTCATTTAAACAAATTGAATAAAGACTATCAGTAACTTCTGTTAGTAGTTCGCTCCATCTTACTTTATGGCTGTGAAACATGGCTAGTGAGAGTAGAAGTTATTCGTAGGTTACAGGTTTTCGATCATAGGTGTCTTCGAAGCATTGCACGTATATGGTGGGACACCTGAGTGAGCAACTCTGTTATTAGGGAAACGGGTGCTAGGTAAGAATCGTAGATCAATAGATGAAGCAATGAAACTTCATCAGTTGAGGTGGTTGGGACATGTGCTGCGTATGCCTAACCACCGACTACCTCGACGAGCTTTGTTTTATAGTGTAGGAATAGGTTGGAAGAAAGTTAGGGGCCGCCAGATCAAAACATGGCAGCAATCCATGAAGTCGCTAACAAGTGAACTGAGACATGTTGATAGGTGTCGACTACTTGTTTGGGGCTCGCGAGATAATAGTAATCAAAGGTTTGAGATCTTGAATGGCATTGCTCAAAATCGCTCGCAATGGCGCCGGTGTATTTATTCTCTGTGTTCTCTCAAATCTTAATCTTCTGGATTCTTCAACATCTCTACTTTTGTCTTTCTAAACTTATCTCACTGAATCATACTGCTTGAATAATATCTTCTAATCCTAACCTCTCCGATTACTTCTAATACCTTTACTACCTCTTCTACTATTGGATTTGAATTGACAATTACATCTCTGTGCTAATGTGTGGTATGGCAATATGAACTGATGTACTTACATACGAAGTTCTACGTTGTATCTGACTGACTCACTGACTGACTGAGTTACACTCACAAATCACATGCTTGTACTTTTTTCAACTACAGTTGAGGGTAAATTCAATTAAATTTATCTAGCTGAAACCTGTTTTGTTTCCTTTTTTCGCATAATTTTATTATACCAAATAAGAAATGAGCAGGGTGGATATGATGCAGACGAGAGGGCATGGATTTGCGAAGCAAGGACAGCATTTCTTTAATTGAAAAATATTTGGAACTCAAAACAGCCGTCAAGCAACGTCAGTGCGACACTTTTCGATACAAATATCAAGACACTTTTCTACTCTATGGAGCGGAAACTTGTAGAAACATAAAAGCCATTATCCAGAAGATACAAGTAGTTATTAACAATTGTCTACGCAAAATACTTCGGATTCGTTGGCCAGAACTTATCACCAACAGCCTACTGTGGAAATGAACAAACCAGATTACATCGGAGAGGGGAACAAGGAAGAAGCGCTGGAACTAGATCGAACACACATTGAGGAAATCACCTACGACAAGTTTTAACTTGGAATCCTCGGGGCTAAAGGAAAGGAGGAAGACTAAAAAATACACTGCTCCAAGAAATGAACACAGACATGAGTAGAATGAACAAAAGTTGAATGAAGCAGAAAAGGAAAGTGCAGAACAGAGTAGGTTGGAGAATGCTGGTCGATAGCTTATGCTTCATTTGGGGTAACACCCTTAAGTAAGTAAGTAAGTAAAAAGTGATATAAAACTTTAAAGTTCTCGACTCATGTCTTTGATAGATTGTCTCACCTAGAGTATTGAATAGTAAGCGGTTAAAACATTAGTCGAGTATAAAAAATTAAGAAACAGCGTGACAAAGCATATACGATATCGAATAGCTGAAAGAGAGACAAACCATTTTAATATGCGTTAAAAATTAGAAGTTTAGAATAAGAGACCGAATAAAAACATTTTGTTTAGCAGATATATCTTTATGAAATTGTATCAACTATTTAGGTTAAAATCAATAATTTGTTACGTTTACAAGGTAATCAAGTCAAGTTCAAGAATGGAATGTGAATCCTAGTGATATCTTTGTACACAATTTCAGCAGAATAATCCGTTTCAAGAATTTTAATAAAAATCCTAGCAATAATAAAGTTCTGACACATTTGAAATCATCAATCAATCATTTTTAGACCACATTTAGAAAACTGCAAGCAGTGGACGGACGTTTCGTCCTGGTTTGGGACTCATCAGTGTCAGTTCACATCCACGAATCCTGCATCTCGCAGGACTCGAACCCAGAACCTTCAATAATATGAGCGAACGACTAACCTCTGGACCACTGGGCATCAAAACGTGTTAATATCGAGCAAAATCCGTAGATCAATCAGATTTAGACATTAACACAGTTGGATGCCTATCTAGTGGTCCGAAAGTTAGAAGTCCATACACGATACCGAGGGTCACGGGTTCGAATCCTGTGAGATGCAGGAGTTGTGGAACCCAGGTCCTTCGGTACTGTAGGCCAACGCCCAACCATCGGACCACCGAGCCGGCATCTAACGGTGTTAATATCTAACTTGATTAATTCACGGAATACGTGACCAGTGAAGTTCAGCCTGTTCGGGTGTTGACAGTAACTACCGAAGACTGTGTATGCGGTTGCGATACTCCGTGAATTGATTGAAGTTAGACATGAACACTGTTAGATACCGGCTCAGTGGTCCAGAGATTAGGCGTTCGTGCGCAAGACCGAAGGTCCTGCTGTGTTCAAATCCTGCGTGGTGCATGAGTCGTGGATGCGCACTGCCACTGACGAGTCCCATACCAAGACGAAACGGCCATCTTTCAGTGTTTCCAGGTTTCTAATGGTGGTCAAACATTGATCGATTCATGGTTGAGAAAAATTTGTAACTTAATAATCTTCACAATCCCCCGTAATGCAAACATCATTTAAACAAACTGTGTATATACACTTACTTTTTTCAATATTTTTTTTCAAATAATTCACATCTTCTTTAAGTTGATTACATTTCAATTGGAAATAATCAGAATTCAATTGTTTCAAATTAGAATTTTCCACTGATTCACATTGATCATTGACTGCTGACTGAATTAAATAAGATGGATCAGGTGTAAAATTTAAAAACTGTAACCAATTATTATCTGTTTGTAAATAATTATTTACAATTGTGTTGATATCAAGATTATTGTATTGAATACAATTGTTAGTAGTAGTAGTAGTAATATTAGTAGTAGGAGTAGTACTAGTTGTATGTGTTGTTGTTATTGTTAAAGGGTTCATATAACAAGTATTATTCACATAATTATCCGATTGTTTTAATGAACTAGTTGGCAGTAATGTTTTCGATGAAATTAACGATTCTTTTAAACTGTTCAATTGTTCAATGTTCAATAATGCTGTTGATGATGATGATGACGATGTCGTTGATGATAATCCTAAATGATGATGATGATGATGATGATTTTGAATTTGTTGTGATAAATAAACATTTTTAATAAATTGTGAAAATAATTTTTCTTCTAATAATTTTGATGGCGTCGAATTGTTTAAATGATGATGTGGATTTTTGATAGAGTTGCAAGTTTCTTTTCTAGTTGTCATTGGAACCATTGAACGTTTCAATGAATTTTTGTCATCGTTATTACTATTCTGAGTAGTAGTTGTTCCATTTTTCTCATTATTTTTTTTATCATTGTTGTTAAGTTCTAATAGAGTATGGATTGTAAATGATAAATTTTTAGAATCTGACTTTGTTAAATCTTTATTTGAATTGTGTTGATGAATCATGTGACCTAACCGTGTATTCAATGTGTTCAATAATCTTTAAATTAGCAAAATAAATTTTTTTTTCTAAAATAATTAACTTTAGATATTTATTTTAAATCTGAATCATATTTCCAATTATAAATTTCCACTAAAAATTAGCAATTATTCAATGAAAACACCAATTTAATCGAATGTTGATTGGCTTAAATTTAGCGCAAAAAAACTCCTCGCCTCACATTTTTCCCTCATGTCTTGAAAGAAAAAAAAAGAAGAGAAATTTATTCCATTATGGAAGGTGAAGAATATAACTAACTAACTAACTAACTGGTCGTCATCAAAAGGGGCTAGAAAAAATTTTGCTAAACCTAATTTCATTCATATCTCTCCTTCTCTCATTTTAATACAAATAGACAACAAGTGAAAATAAGCCAATCATAATGTGAATTTTACGGAATTCAAATGAATTCTTTTGATTGGTAGTTTTAAATGTCACAGTTATTTGTTTTTTTGCTGTTGTTGTTCTCCTAATTTCCTAATTGGCTTTAATTTTATTGGTCTGAAAATAGTTTTTGGAAAAAACTGAACAGATTTGTTTTAATGAATAAGAGGATGGAATTTAAATTGATAATTGATCATTTAAGCAGATGTTAAGTTAGTTATTGTGAAAGGATTCAATCGAAAGAATTTTTAGGGTTTAGAATTAATCTTTATGGGAAATTTAAGTTCACAGAAAGTAATTAACTATAAGTGTTAGGTACTGATGTGATGGATACTACTAACAAACTGGGTTCTAAGTAGTATTGAGTGGAATATGGTCAAGCTACTGAAGGAGAGAGAGGAGAATGTATGACATGTGAGAATATGATGCTACTTCATGTTACGATAATCCTAACTGCATGAGATTACAATTCTATAAAAGCTTTTCAGGCTTCTTTTGACAGCACCAGTGCAACTTCTAGTGTGTGTTAGGGTATGATCTTCTTCGTGGTTGGAGTAAAATAGTGTCTCTGCTGAAACTAATCTTTCTTTTTAAGCCTGCGTCCAATGAGTTCTACTTGTTGCAGGCACCACCCGATTATTTCTACTCATCTCCTCACCAGCTCGAATAGTTTTCCCGGTCTACTTCAATGTGCAAATATTTCATATACTTACGCCGATTGCTGCACTGGTTTCTTGAAGAGGCATCGGCCTTATGACTTCCAATATGACTCGGTTTTGATCATGAGGTCCGATAGCTCTTCTAAATGAAGAACTTCCAACTCCGAGGGCACAGTTTAAGCAGTTTGAATCATTAGTTATGGTTATCGTTTTATTAGCTAGTTGGTTTTCTACGAGAAGTGGTTGCTAACCCCAAGTCCAACCATACTCCGGACAAAGTTACATAATGATTAATTCTTCGGTGGAGGATACATTGAAGTGATCCAACTTAAGTAGTAAGTGTTTGCAGGATAGATTGACCATTTATGGGAATTTTCGAAAAGCCATCCTTTGTACTCTTTCTAAGAGGAGCATACTAACCCTTCTAACATCAGATTTTGTCCTGTGAACATTTTTCTAATTCGTGTCTAACAAGGGTTACGCATTATGTAATGAAGTATGTTTTCATTTAATTTTTGAAAAACTCATCTTAACACCTTCAGCTTTTCTAAAAACTTTAACGTGAACGCTTAACCTTTAGACCTCTGTGATATTTGCCAAGTGATTAGATTGAAACTATTACGAGTTCATCGTAGAGCAAAGACAAATCATCCAGCGATACGGGAGGCTACTCTAATTCGAGCGTTTCAAAGCACCACTAAATAGAGGAAGAAGTTTTGGTATGGTGTAGAAAGTGTATTCTACAAGCACCCAGAAAACCAAAGTTCTCAAACACAAAAATAGAGTTTATTTATACATCATAGAAATGTCCTTGGGAGAGCCACAAAAATGATGTACTAAAATAAATACTACATCAACCAATAACAGTTAAGGATTTTCCGGGTAGGAAATGTAATCTCATAGTCAACTGATCAGCCCATTCACTAAAACATAAAATCCAAATTAGGACCTTTATCAATTGAGTTCTGGTGATCTAACGTCCCTAACCACCTCTGAACCAGCATCCAACACTGACAATTTCTAACTTTAATCAATCTAAGGATTTTACACAACCTCACCCATTGTCTGCACTCAACAGCGTTAAATTTCACGAATCATGGCTTATTAACACCGTTAGACTCCAATTCACTTCTCAAGAGGTTAAGCGTTCGTGCGTAAGACCGAACGCTGAACGATCGATTCTCGTAAGCAGGAGTCGTGAACGTGCACTGCTGAAGAGTCCCATACTGATCCCATACGGCTCCAAAACAACTGTTATTATTACTGTACAATTATAGTACATTGACTTATCTGATTTCCCAGTACAATAGTTTATCATTTTACTATTCAGAAAATTTGCATAACAAACCAGTGCACCAGTTATTTTGATTTACTCTAATAGTAGTAGTACAGTAGTTCATTACATTGTATACAGTTAACTAAATTCACAATTCACAAATATATTCGAAAATATTCTTATATATTAACAATTTTTCAGTACATTCACATGCATTCATTCATTCCCATGCACGCCCCTACCATGTACCTACCTCCCTACCTTACCTACCTTACCTACCTTACCTACTTACCTACCTACCTGCCTATTCTACTTACACTTACATAAATTGCTTTTCATGTCGGTAATTTGTTCATCTCTCCCTCTCCAAAAACTAACATTTCTAGGCTTTCTTTTATATTTTTTTCTGAAGACAACTGTCAATTGTTACATAATGAATGCAAAAACATTTTTACTTCACACCCCATTCTCTGTGTGTGTGTGCGTGTGTATGCGTAAATGAGGCTATTTTCATGATGGATTGCCACGTCAGCTGTCAATTAAAATAAAACAACAAAACGCGATTCAATTATGATAATCAATAATAATAATAATAATAATAATAATAATAATAATAATAATTATTATTATTATTATTATTATTATTATTATTATTATTACTATTATGAACAAATTTACTGTGAGAATGTATATCTACATGTTGATGTGAAAGTGCCAGCAAGTGTGTGTGTGTGTGTGCGGAGATGTAGTGCGCTCTGTTCAAAAGTGTGTGTGGACATTTTTTCAATAGGCTTTCTTTCACATGGTATTCTACTGTCTGATAAGCATAATTTTTCTCTGCAGCCCGAAAATAAAACAAAATCATCACACTTAGCTTATTTAGACTAGATTAGATTATTTGAAAACTTCTTTCAACTTAACAAGCTAAATTGATTGAGGCGCAAAGAACGAAGAACGCAGAGTGAAGAGGGAAAAGTGTGTGTGTGTGTGCGCGTTTTGTTTTATCAAAGCAGAGAAAAAAACCGAAACAAGAACAAAGTGAAAAAAATTCTGTTAAGTGGAAAATTTTCACCTTTTTATGAATGCTCGAAATGATCATGACTTCATCACCATCATTTATCATTCATCCCATTGTTAGGGTGTTGTCCGCGTGTGTGTGTGTGTATATACGTATATTTAACGGTATGAATGAATGTGTTAGATAAATTTATTTTTCTCTGTGTAAATAAAATTGAGGTGAAAGAATGAATTTCATTTTTTTAAAAAAACTTTTTAATGGACTGTGAATTATTTTATTTTATTTTAATATTTTTTAAGAAAAAAAATTATGATTTATTTTTTAAAAAAATTAGGAAATATTCAAAAATTTTATGTTGATTACTTGTTGATGGAATTTCGGTGATGAGAAAAAGAAAATTTGAAAGGCTTTAAACCACTGTTTTTATTTTCTTTAGTTTAATAGTACTNT